>CATQJL010000223.1:59858131-60103810 GCA_958299035.1 Cylicocyclus nassatus
AAGCAGTGGTATCAACGCAGAGTACTACTTCCTATTTTCTTCTTTGAAATGAACTTCGGTAGAACATTCGCCTTCTTGCACCGCTGGAGGAAGACAAGGGATTGGCGAACCGCAACGACCCTTTGACGAAGCGAGAGTGCTTCGCGCACCAGAGAGAACAGCTGTGGCGGTACATTGGTAAGTAGTTTCCATGTGCTCTCTTCTTTAAACCTCGGCATTTAGTTGACTTTGTGTTTGATTTTGTGCCAGAGAGGTAAATCAGCAGTCCCAGTACATAAAGCTTACACGAGAAACCCCGCACAGTGGCTGGCTTTCTTTTCTGAACACCCAGGTGAATTTGTCTGACGGTACAGTTCGAATCAAGTGGTACAGAAAAGAAAGCTCCAAAAACATCCTTGTCCACGCCACGTCAGCGCATCCTACAGCTCTAAAGCGTTCCGTTATCCATAACATGTACAAAACCGCTGCGGAAGTCTGTACGGGCGAGAGCGAACGATTAGAGTCACTACAACTAGCACGCAAAATTGCTCGCAGCAATGGATACATAACGCAATCACGGCAAAGACCATCTATATGCGTAAACGAATCTAGGCGGAGCAACGACAACAAAATTCCCCTTTGCATGCCTTTTGTATCCGACAAATTTAGTGAGGCCATTAAACGATGCATAGCACGAGCGCAGTTACAGGACGAAGTAATGCTGGTCAACATTCCTAGCAATACTATCAGAAAGCGGTTGATCAGAAATAGATTGTATGATACAGACTGTATATCTGAAAACTGCATCGTCTGCCCATACGGGAAGTTAGGTGATTGTGCAAAGCAGGGGATTGTTTACCAGTTAGAGTGCTTAAGTTGTGGAACAACTTATATAGGAGAAACCGGAAGGATACTAAGTATTAGATTGAAGGAACATCTGGCCAGCAAAAAGCGGGGTACAATGTCATCACCATTAGGAAAACATAGAGTCGAGGCACATAAAGGTGACGATTTCAATGTAAAATGCACGATATTAGCGTATGAGACTGAAATTTCGGCAAGAAAGACGTTAGAGGCAGCATGGATATCCGCCGGAAATCCGGGGATGAATAACAAAAATGAATGCTTGACAATGACCAGTGACCTTCTGCCTTTCATTATGTCATCTATAACCGCATACTGTATATATAGCTTTGACTCACTGAGCACCCCTCAGTGATGTCCGTCACAGTCGTGCGGACTACTAACTCCACGGTGGACTGAAGGTTGGTGACTCCACTTCAGATTGTTTTCCAGTACGTTGAGCCTAGACAAGGTCTAAACGCCGCAAGTTAGAAGAGGCGTTTGGTCGTATAGACTGACGAATACAAAACCGCAATCCCTTTCAGGCCTCCGAAGAAGACGATATTTGTCGAAACGTTAGGCAATAAAGGTCCACCATAAAAACCTCTCTGGCACAAAATCAAACACAAAGTCAACTAAATGCCGAGGTTTAAAGAAGAGAGCACATGGAAACTACTTACCAATGTACCGCCACAGCTGTTCTCTCTGGTGCGCGAAGCACTCTCGCTTCGTCAAAGGGTCGTTGCGGTTCGCCAATCCCTTGTCTTCCTCCAGCGGTGCAAGAAGGCGAATGTTCTACCGAAGTTCATTTCAAAGAAGAAAATAGGAAGTACCTGTTGTTTACGAGAAGATGATACACGTGTTATCAAGATCTATCATTCGATGTTGAATCTAGTCATTCGAGAAAGACAACGGGTTTTGTATTCCACTTTATTGAAATGTTCATGTAAAGAATTGAGTTGTAAACGTCTTCTGCCTGAAGATGTGTGGAGGAGGATTGAAAGTGGGTCGAGGACCATCTGCAGTTCTATACGATCTAAGGCTAAATCGAAGCTTTGCAAGAAGTTCGACCAACTCTCGGGATCACTGCATGGGAAACTTGACGATGATGAGACGATCTTTCCTCAAGACCACCGTTTTACTGATTTGTCCTTTCAGAATGATATTGATTCTGCAAGAGTCACTGTCATCGGAGACATTCATTTATCAACGCATGCCATTCGGTTTCTTAGCCTCGGTCCATCGTTTGCACCATCGCAAAACGTAAGTCCCTTTATGTGCCGAAAAATAATGGGAAGTTTACATCATTTGCGAGATTCTTTGAGAATCAAGGCTAGACAAGAAAGCGGTACTCGTCAACTGTTACCAATGGAGAGCATGACTTTGCCAATAATACCATTTCCTCGCTCTTTTTATAAAGAACCCGAGCCTGTGCCCACGGTAGATACGAAATTCCGCATCCTTTCTACCGAAATCTTGCATGTTTTGAACAAATTTGAACGGGTACGTCAGACCAACATGACGCAAGAACAGTGGCAAGGTTTTAGAGAGGTGCGTGAATTAACAGACGAAGGAACAATCCGAGTTTCCATAAGTGACAAAGGCGGGGAATTTGTGATTATGCCACAATCGTTGGATCGAAAGATTGCACAGATGCATCTCTCCGATACCACGATTTACCAACCTGCTACAAAGCGAGAATATCAGTCACAATGTAGAAAGTTGAATGAGGTTTGGATCAGTGTCGGAAAGTCTGCCGGGCTTGACGATAAGTTGATCAGCAGATTGAAGCTAGATAATCCTAACTGCCCGGTGTTTTACCACCTGATCAAGACGCATAAAGTAGCAGATAATCAATTCCAGTCTATGTCACCCGACTCATACAAAATTCGTCCGATAATAAGCTGCGTAGGCGGTCCCACTGATCGAATATCGTGGTTTCTTAATAAGATCGTGAGCCAACTATTAACCAAGGTACCAGCACATTTGTCTAACACCCAACAATTTGTCGAGCAGTTGCGAAGCATGAGTTTTGAGCAAAATAGTGTTATCGAGTCTTTTGACGTAACATCACTTTACACTAATGTTCATAACAGTGCCGCTCTGCAAGCCATTTCGGAGATGCTGGACAAATACTATTCCACCATGGTCACCTTTGGGCTGAGCAAAACGTGCATACTGACTCTCATTGAAGCATGTTTGAGTTGTAACATTTTTAAGTGGTCTGGGAATTACTATTCCCAGATCAGAGGACTTGCGATGGGTCAAAGACTCGCGCCAGTCCTGGCGATTTGTTTTATGAGTAAAATTGAGGAGCCAGTGTTAGCACGCTTGCCGTCAATGTACTGTCGCTATATCGACGACTGCTGCGTTATCACCTCAACACAGTCCGAAATGGACGAGTGTTTCAGAATATTAAATCAGCAGTCCCAGTACATAAAGCTTACACGAGAAACCCCGCACAGTGGCTGGCTTTCTTTTCTGAACACCCAGGTGAATTTGTCTGACGGTACAGTTCGAATCAAGTGGTACAGAAAAGAAAGCTCCAAAAACATCCTTGTCCACGCCACGTCAGCGCATCCTACAGCTCTAAAGCGTTCCGTTATCCATAACATGTACAAAACCGCTGCGGAAGTCTGTACGGGCGAGAGCGAACGATTAGAGTCACTACAACTAGCACGCAAAATTGCTCGCAGCAATGGATACATAACGCAATCACGGCAAAGACCATCTATATGCGTAAACGAATCTAGGCGGAGCAACGACAACAAAATTCCCCTTTGCATGCCTTTTGTATCCGACAAATTTAGTGAGGCCATTAAACGATGCATAGCACGAGCGCAGTTACAGGACGAAGTAATGCTGGTCAACATTCCTAGCAATACTATCAGAAAGCGGTTGATCAGAAATAGATTGTATGATACAGACTGTATATCTGAAAACTGCATCGTCTGCCCATACGGGAAGTTAGGTGATTGTGCAAAGCAGGGGATTGTTTACCAGTTAGAGTGCTTAAGTTGTGGAACAACTTATATAGGAGAAACCGGAAGGATACTAAGTATTAGATTGAAGGAACATCTGGCCAGCAAAAAGCGGGGTACAATGTCATCACCATTAGGAAAACATAGAGTCGAGGCACATAAAGGTGACGATTTCAATGTAAAATGCACGATATTAGCGTATGAGACTGAAATTTCGGCAAGAAAGACGTTAGAGGCAGCATGGATATCCGCCGGAAATCCGGGGATGAATAACAAAAATGAATGCTTGACAATGACCAGTGACCTTCTGCCTTTCATATCATTATGTCATCTATAACCGCATACTGTATATATAGCTTTGACTCACTGAGCACCCCTCAGTGATGTCCGTCACAGTCGTGCGGACTACTAACTCCACGGTGGACTGAAGGTTGGTGACTCCACTTCAGATTGTTTTCCAGTACGTTGAGCCTAGACAAGGTCTAAACGCCGCAAGTTAGAAGAGGCGTTTGGTCGTATAGACTGACGAATACAAAACCGCAATCCCTTTCAGGCCTCCGAAGAAGACGATATTTGTCGAAACGTTAGGCAATAAAGGTCCACCATAAAAACCTCTCTGGCACAAAATCAAACACAAAGTCAACTAAATGCCGAGGTTTAAAGAAGAGAGCACATGGAAACTACTTACCAATGTACCGCCACAGCTGTTCTCTCTGGTGCGCGAAGCACTCTCGCTTCGTCAAAGGGTCGTTGCGGTTCGCCAATCCCTTGTCTTCCTCCAGCGGTGCAAGAAGGCGAATGTTCTATCGAAGTTCATTTCAAAGAAGAAAATAGGAAGTACCTGTTGTTTACGAGAAGATGATACACGTGTTATCAAGATCTATCATTCGATGTTGAATCTAGTCATTCGAGAAAGACAACGGGTTTTGTATTCCACTTTATTGAAATGTTCATGTAAAGAATTGAGTTGTAAACGTCTTCTGCCTGAAGATGTGTGGAGGAGGATTGAAAGTGGGTCGAGGACCATCTGCAGTTCTATACGATCTAAGGCTAAATCGAAGCTTTGCAAGAAGTTCGACCAACTCTCGGGATCACTGCATGGGAAACTTGACGATGATGAGACGATCTTTCCTCAAGACCACCGTTTTACTGATTTGTCCTTTCAGAATGATATTGATTCTGCAAGAGTCACTGTCATCGGAGACATTCATTTATCAACGCATGCCATTCGGTTTCTTAGCCTCGGTCCATCGTTTGCACCATCGCAAAACGTAAGTCCCTTTATGTGCCGAAAAATAATGGGAAGTTTACATCATTTGCGAGATTCTTTGAGAATCAAGGCTAGACAAGAAAGCGGTACTCGTCAACTGTTACCAATGGAGAGCATGACTTTGCCAATAATACCATTTCCTCGCTCTTTTTATAAAGAACCCGAGCCTGTGCCCACGGTAGATACGAAATTCCGCATCCTTTCTACCGAAATCTTGCATGTTTTGAACAAATTTGAACGGGTACGTCAGACCAACATGACGCAAGAACAGTGGCAAGGTTTTAGAGAGGTGCGTGAATTAACAGACGAAGGAACAATCCGAGTTTCCATAAGTGACAAAGGCGGGGAATTTGTGATTATGCCACAATCGTTGGATCGAAAGATTGCACAGATGCATCTCTCCGATACCACGATTTACCAACCTGCTACAAAGCGAGAATATCAGTCACAATGTAGAAAGTTGAATGAGGTTTGGATCAGTGTCGGAAAGTCTGCCGGGCTTGACGATAAGTTGATCAGCAGATTGAAGCTAGATAATCCTAACTGCCCGGTGTTTTACCACCTGATCAAGACGCATAAAGTAGCAGATAATCAATTCCAGTCTATGTCACCCGACTCATACAAAATTCGTCCGATAATAAGCTGCGTAGGCGGTCCCACTGATCGAATATCGTGGTTTCTTAATAAGATCGTGAGCCAACTATTAACCAAGGTACCAGCACATTTGTCTAACACCCAACAATTTGTCGAGCAGTTGCGAAGCATGAGTTTTGAGCAAAATAGTGTTATCGAGTCTTTTGACGTAACATCACTTTACACTAATGTTCATAACAGTGCCGCTCTGCAAGCCATTTCGGAGATGCTGGACAAATACTATTCCACCATGGTCACCTTTGGGCTGAGCAAAACGTGCATACTGACTCTCATTGAAGCATGTTTGAGTTGTAACATTTTTAAGTGGTCTGGGAATTACTATTCCCAGATCAGAGGACTTGCGATGGGTCAAAGACTCGCGCCAGTCCTGGCGATTTGTTTTATGAGTAAAATTGAGGAGCCAGTGTTAGCACGCTTGCCGTCAATGTACTGTCGCTATATCGACGACTGCTGCGTTATCACCTCAACACAGTCCGAAATGGACGAGTGTTTCAGAATATTAAATCAGCAGTCCCAGTACATAAAGCTTACACGAGAAACCCCGCACAGTGGCTGGCTTTCTTTTCTGAACACCCAGGTGAATTTGTCTGACGGTACAGTTCGAATCAAGTGGTACAGAAAAGAAAGCTCCAAAAACATCCTTGTCCACGCCACGTCAGCGCATCCTACAGCTCTAAAGCGTTCCGTTATCCATAACATGTACAAAACCGCTGCGGAAGTCTGTACGGGCGAGAGCGAACGATTAGAGTCACTACAACTAGCACGCAAAATTGCTCGCAGCAATGGATACATAACGCAATCACGGCAAAGACCATCTATATGCGTAAACGAATCTAGGCGGAGCAACGACAACAAAATTCCCCTTTGCATGCCTTTTGTATCCGACAAATTTAGTGAGGCCATTAAACGATGCATAGCACGAGCGCAGTTACAGGACGAAGTAATGCTGGTCAACATTCCTAGCAATACTATCAGAAAGCGGTTGATCAGAAATAGATTGTATGATACAGACTGTATATCTGAAAACTGCATCGTCTGCCCATACGGGAAGTTAGGTGATTGTGCAAAGCAGGGGATTGTTTACCAGTTAGAGTGCTTAAGTTGTGGAACAACTTATATAGGAGAAACCGGAAGGATACTAAGTATTAGATTGAAGGAACATCTGGCCAGCAAAAAGCGGGGTACAATGTCATCACCATTAGGAAAACATAGAGTCGAGGCACATAAAGGTGACGATTTCAATGTAAAATGCACGATATTAGCGTATGAGACTGAAATTTCGGCAAGAAAGACGTTAGAGGCAGCATGGATATCCGCCGGAAATCCGGGGATGAATAACAAAAATGAATGCTTGACAATGACCAGTGACCTTCTGCCTTTCATATCATTATGTCATCTATAACCGCATACTGTATATATAGCTTTGACTCACTGAGCACCCCTCAGTGATGTCCGTCACAGTCGTGCGGACTACTAACTCCACGGTGGACTGAAGGTTGGTGACTCCACTTCAGATTGTTTTCCAGTACGTTGAGCCTAGACAAGGTCTAAACGCCGCAAGTTAGAAGAGGCGTTTGGTCGTATAGACTGACGAATACAAAACCGCAATCCCTTTCAGGCCTCCGAAGAAGACGATATTTGTCGAAACGTTAGGCAATAAAGGTCCACCATAAAAACCTCTCTGGCACAAAATCAAACACAAAGTCAACTAAATGCTTGAACTGTTTAAAGGCAGCGTACACCCAAAATTTGAGTTACCGAATTTCCAAGATCTTTCTACACCGTGTATATACTGGGCCCAGAAGAAGACCAACTGCGTTGGTCCGGGCTCCCAATGTTGCTTCTGAGCGGAGAAAACCCCCCTCAGTTTTCTTTCATGCCGCCCCTTTTCTTTCGCTCCGCCTCCTCCGGACGGATCCACAACAGCGTAAGCTGCAATTGCAGTTGCAGTTGCTGTTGCAACATCTGTTGCATTTGTTTTGGGTGTACGCTGTCTTTAAGAACTATTCTTTTGAGACGGCTTAAAGGCACCTTCCACCCTAAGTTGAGTGTGTTGAGCTTCTGGCAGCATATAACAGTAAGGCCTCCTATCAAGCCGATGCCCAAGTGTCGGCGCAATATGCCCCTTCGGAAGCTGGAAAATCGCTTCGGAATAGCGAAGATGCACGAGGACCCCCCATCCATGCCCGCCCATTTATGCGCACTCATCCAATCACCGTTCTTGAAAGCCGGCATGTGTGTTCTTCGGAAGGGGATTGTCGGGGTTTTCGCGGATTCTCGACTTCATATTTGTAATCAGGGGCATAAGAAGGCCCTGAAATGACAGAAACCTAGAGGTCGAGAATCTGGATGGATGGTGCTTTTAAGAAGTATTCTTTCTTGAGAACAGTTGCAGAGAGGAGTATGTGAACTAACACAAGCAATAATTAGAAGCAGTAGTGCAACATTGAACAATAGACAAAAATTGGAACAGTGGACGCGCTAATGATTGCAAACATAGCGTTGCCAGAGGGCTTCATCGAAACTTGGTAAAAATAAATTCTCATAACTCAGCTGCAAAGTGGCTGAATTATGCGATGAGTAATTCAATTTCAGTGCTGAATTACTTTGAGCACAAACATATCATGCAGCTGTGCTGAAAAGCGTCTTACAATTACCGTTTACTGCTGACTTCGCTTATGTTGTTCTCGACAAGTAGCAGTTATGCAAGTGCTTCTCAATTATACACCTGGAGATGGAAGATCTTGCGGCCAGCATTCCTTGAGGTATACATGCAATAAATCCAAAACTTCGGGAGACAACAAAACAGAGCGCCATAATCCGGTGAGTTCAAATAACTCAGCACTATATATGTATACAAAGTTTTTGTAGCAGTCCATTGTAGCCCTGGCAGGCCTGAAAAGGGTACCCGGGCAGCCGATTGCTGCCCAGCCAGCTGCCGGAGTTGCCAGCAGAGCTGCCACAGATGGTAGCGGTGACTTGTTGTCCTAAATATACCTATATCATTTCAAACAGCAGAAAATTCATATTGTATGCTTGCAGTGAGTACAAAACATGAGTGCAACATACCATGCAGTAAATACTTAATTTTGCAGGCAGAAGATTTCCAAAAATTTACAAAGTCTGCAAAAATGAATAAACATGAAATCAAACAGTTTTTTTTTTCTGTTACGATCTTTGCAATCAAAATAAAAAAGTGGTCATTGTGTCGTAGTTGCAAGGATTTCTAATTTTCAACAAAAAATTCCAGGAAATCAAACTAATTTCTCCGTGAGCACTTCAGAATTCGAAATGCGGAACCTTAAAGCGGTCATCAGGGGTGTCTTTTCAATTTTGGGGTATTTTTTGCACCAATTTTTGAGTTTTGAACTTTTATTATTTTTTCATTTTCTCAGATTACCTGGAAAAGTGATGAAAGAAATTTCCACTCAAGGTTTAGACTGAGCCTCTTCTTGAAAATTGTATAGTCTGAGATAAGGCAATTTGATTTCTTAGTGATCTACGGTGTTTGCTTTTATATCAGCGTATGTGGGACATTTTCACTTCTTATCATCAACCACTTAATTTATTCGATCTACTATGACTTATTTAGCTCGCTTAACCCAAGGTCATAAAACTACAATTTTGATTTGACGGACTTTTCTTAATGTTATATCCACACCATTTTCCTGTGATCTCCCGTCCGTTCCGCGACAGAGAAAGTTTTTTTTTTGAAGGAAAGAAAGATTCCATGAATTTTCTAGCTGCTCGTTTTTTGGGTATTCAAAATGATTTGAGTTTGTGACCATTTTTCTTTAGAAAACTCTTCTATAGTTTTGTTATTTGCATTGTTCAAAAAATTGCAAATTTTTGCTATTAAGAATATCATAAATATGAAAGATATCGAGCTATCCTTGAGGCGCTGATATCGCACATCAGCGCGACCAGGTGCGAGGAAACCTTTTTGCAAGAGTTTTGGAAGACGAGTATAATTACTGTGCCATCTGCAACGGCTTTGCCGGCAGCTCCGGCTCTGCTGTGCAAGAGTCGGCTACCCGGATGCCACTTGCTACGCATCCTTGCAGCCCTCCCCTTTGCAGAGTTTTGCAAATTATTTGGCTCAAACCTCCACCTAAATAAACGAAATGAGAGGAAGTCCTATTTGTTCATGCCTTAGTAACCCCTTTTATCCAAACTGGTCTTTACATTATCACAGTACGCCATGATGCAGTGAGTGTCCGTAAGTGCGTGGCGTTAGGTACCCAGCCGAGGTGCGGGCGTTAGGTAACCAGTCATTAGTGGTATACTCTGAGCCACGCCCCTTGGTTGCTTCAACAGCGGGTACCTAACGATACACAGAATCGTAACTGCTAAAACAGCTCACCTAGCTCGCTAGAGCGCTGGCGCTTGCGACCCACAGAAAAAAGACGGTTCGAGGAAATCAAAAAAAATTTGCGCGAGTGAAGGCGCAAGTTTGTGTGCAAAGTTCTTCTATTGCTTCTTATTTATAATCAATCCTAAAATCACAGATATTCGGTAATGAAAGTTAAAAACAGGGTAAAGCTTTTATGAGCACTCCACATAGTTTTTGCAAAAAAAATTGTGATAATCTGATCTAACCGATAATGTCAGCAATTTCAATAGTAAACTTTGTAGAATTCCAATAGGCCAAAATTTTATTATTTTAATGAAGCAAAACGCACTTTCGGAGATGTTCCTGGCAAATAAGTTGCCCGGAATATGCCTGCCACATATTGTCGTCGGCCTCGTTTTGAGGTGTGAGGTTGCTGCGTAACTAAGGTAGTTACGTTAATACGTTTCGGACCGGTGCTGCACATGGTGCAGCACGCTGCTTTAAAGGATCATTTTGACGTTTACTGGAGTTTTTCTTTTGGTCTAAGGTTATCAAGTCAAGGCCTAAGCTCCTACTTTCCAAATGACTTTGTAGAGCTGTGCCGCCGATATTCGTTTCAGAATTATGAGGTCAAATTGAACGACAGTCACAAGAAAATGCTGCAACGCGAACGACGCATGCGACGTCGCAACTTCTTCTTGATTCAATTTCGAGGAGAAAAACCATAGTTTAGATAATGATGTGTACCGTGTGCAACAGAGACACTTTTGGGTACTATTTTTGGGTATGGAGCTTATCTGACATGCTTATTACGGATGTAGCACACAGTCTACGAAATAAGTTCCCTTTGTTGGCTAACGGCTGAAAGTGCACTCTTTTTCGCCGCGCGCGATTTCGCGGTCCGAAACGTGTTAATATTGCCACAGGGATTGTGAACTACATTATCCTGGATTATTAAGGCTATTCTTCCGTTCATTGCTGAGGCCGGCAGATTTATGGAACATTACATTGATAAGCACACATTTTTTTCAATTCAGAAGATTTCACATCCTATATGAAAATTTCATATGGGATGTAAAATCTTCCGGAGCTACTGTATTCTATCCTATCTATGTTCTCTATAGTGCTTTCATATTGCAAATGTTTCGTATTCGTTCTCTTTTCTAGCAAATAAAATACAGGGTGTCCCAAAAAAATGTGAACACTGTTTGATCGTTAATAACTCCCTTGCTTTCAAGCCTCTCGCCGAGCTTTAGGCACCATTCTGTAGACTCTGACATTCGTTTCGGACGAACGGCGCGCAAAAATAACGATTCCTACGACCCGCGCCTGTCGAGCGTATGAGCGGCGCGACACAGTCGGATTTGAGTACGAGCGGCGCGCAATTCGGAGTGCATCAGTACGAGCGGCGTGCAATTGACAAGGAGGACCGGCCGCGTGCTTTCAAACGTACGAGCCGCGTACCACTAATTTAAGCTTCTGCAGTTTTCAGGCAGGTCCACATGTTCACGGCTACCATAGTCAACGAAAGACGTTTAAGTTTGTGCGCGATCATTATTTATGCATTCGGTTGTAAATTTTTTCATTTTTAAGTGCACAAAAACTATAGCGTAATTTTCACACGTTATAAGCGTAAAGGGTACTTGCGTAAGGTACGACGCAATGGTTAGGCTGCCCTCAATGCTGATTCACTTCAATGTGTTTACAATATTTACAGAAGGCTTACACAAGGACATAGTCGGAAGGTGGTCCTATAGACAGTTTTCGATAGTACCTCTGTGTTGTTAATTTTGTAGCCGGACGTGATTTCCGAAACTGCCATATCGGTGGCGTTAACACAAAATTGTCATATCAGCGATTCAAGCACGAAATTACCGTACCAGCGGCGCCGAAGTGACAGCGTACCAGCGGCGCGAAATTCGCGTATCACCCGAGCGCATTTAGCGGGCGAACGGCCATTGAGGAGTCCGCTCGTACGCAAATTTCGCGCGGCTGGTCCAAAACGAATGTCAGAGGAGCGAGGTCCAACTTAGATTTGTAGTATGGAGCGAATCACCGTTCGCTGTTCGTTACTGTAGGATTACGGTATAAACTTCTAGCATGTGGATCTATTGTGAAATATGCCATTTGACAAAACTTTTTTCAAAAAATCTGAAAAATCGTGTACTAGGGTTTTCTTGCACGCTGATTCCATTACACAACTTTTTACGAATGTTTTCAGCTTTTTTGACGGTGTACTTACATTTCTGACAAATACTGGGAACTGAGTTATTACGATTTACCGAGGATAACTTTGGGAAGAAGCATAACAGTAAAGTGGAAATTTCATATTCGAAATCAGCGTCTTCCATTACCGTAGTATAAGAATTTTTGGCTTGTTTGGCTTTGTTCCGAATCAAAATATAGCCTCCAATGGTCTAAAATCCTAATCGAAGTTTGTACCGTAATCCTACAGTAATGAAGAGCGATTGACGATTCGCTCCGTACTGTAGATCTAAGTTGAACCTCGCTCTATAGAATGATGCCTCAAGCTCGGCAAAAAACGTGAAGGCAAGAGAGTTATTAACGATCAAACAGTGTTCACATTTTTTTGGGACACCCTGTATAATCAATTATCCAGATAAAGCTACGATTATTTCTTGTAGCGTACTAGAAAGCGAAAGATTTTGTCAAAACTGCTCTCAGTAGAGTTTGTTGCCATATCATGCTTCATTTCACTGGCACAATCCATCAAAATTGGTTTCGGAGTTGCTCTATAATGCAAAATTTCCATTGATTGGAACAAAGCTAGTGCCTTCCCATAAATTATGGGTCACATAGAAATCTTTAAAGTTCCTATTTCTAATGACAAGTTCTCGCAGGAGCTCTTCTTCCAGTCGGTTCCACTTCTCATTGTCAAAAATATATTTGAAGCAGTTTTTTGAAACAAAGGAATATTTGTGCAACTAATTGCCAGGAGCATTTCCTGCGCTTTGCTTGAAATTATAAAATTTGGTCTATTGAAATTCTACAAAGTTTACTTCTTGAAATTGTTGACATCGTTTAGATCAATTATCGCAATTTCTTCTTGCAAAACTATGTGAAGTGCTCATAAAAGCTTTGCCTTGTTTTTAACTTTCATCACCGAATATCTGTGATTTTAGGATTGATTATAAATAAGAAGCTCTAGAAGAACTTTGCACACAAACTTGCGCCTTCACTCGCGCAAATTTTTTTTGATTTCCTCGAACCGTCTTTTTTCTGTGGGTCGCAAGCGCCAGCGCTGTAGTGAGCTAGGTGAGCTGTTTGAGCAGCTAGGATTCGGTATATCGTTAGGTACCCGCTGTTAAAGCAACCAAGGGGCGTGGCTTAGTGTATACCATTAATGATTGGGTACCTAAAGCCCACACCTCGGCTGGGTACCTAACGCCCGCCCCCCGTGTCCGTAGAGTCCTCCGCAAGCGTTTAAATGCATAAGTTTGGGTCACTTCGAAGTTTTTTTTTCGTTTTTTTTGAGCTTCTGACATTGGCGCCATAATTTTTAAGAGCATGTCGGAGGTCTGATGGTGATTGCTATAACTAGTTTTCGGAGATCTCGCCAAACATGCAGAAAACACCTTATAAGAAAGTTTGTTCGGCTTTGAATCCGAAATATGAAAACGCGATTTTGTTTAATTGCATTTTCTAAGCTAAAGCTTGAATGCAAAGCTGTCGAGGGAACAATTATAATGCGCAGTGTATTAGCAGGGCCACCTCTTTCTTGTGAGTGGTGCAAGGCCAGTGCAAAAAAATTAGATATACAAAAAAGAAGCTAAGATTTTGCCATGTTCTCAAAGGTTACCTGCCACCTAGAGGAGCAGCTCAGGCTTTTTTGAAGCAAATCGCAAGTGCAACTGTATAATCAGCAGGCCTCAAGGTTTCACTCAACCTTTCTAGAAGACACCTTGGCAAAAAATTCAATACAAGAAAGTCTTAGCACATGATTACTCCCACCTATTGCATACCTTGAGTAGACTTTTCGAAATATCTAAACTGAGAAATCGAGTAGACATTCGTTGCTGGGGTTGTTTGTTTTTCTATTTGAGACGAATATGATTCTTGATGGATCTAAACCCTCTTCAAAGTTTCCACTGCATTCCTGCAGTAAGGAAGAGCGACCGGTTATCCGCTTTAGGCCCCGGTCAGACTTCACGCGACTTAATCGTCGCGATCTAATCGCCAAGATTTCCATTCATTTTCATTTCACATTCAAAAATATCGGGCTGGAAAAGTATCACAACCGAATGCGAGTTGATCGGCATGGAATGATGTTGTAACAGTTGTCTCGTCGCGATTCAGTCGCGACGATCAGTCGCGTGAAGTCTGCCCGGGGCCTTAGACTGCAAATCTAAAGTGAAGCCAGCTCTACAAATGGTATCTGAAGATCGGCGGAAAAGTTTGCAGGAAAAGATGTTGTTAACCAAACACTGCATACATACTTTTCGGATTGTATTTGGATGACTCGATAACGTCGCTAATGGTTCCCATTATCCAGCACCGGCTACCGCACAGTTAGCTCCAACTTGCTACAAAATTTTTTGACTTTCCATATATAAATATGGTCTGCATTCTGGAAGCATACTAATATCGAAAATGCTCCATACAACTAAGACTGGAGCTTTAGTAATCCCACAACTAAAATTGCCTATAAAAATACAGGAGTCCAACAAGTGTGCGCTTCTACCCTACCATCAAATGGCACGCTGGAACCTTGGCAGTGACGGGTATGTCGCGCGAACCCTGTCGAAGGCGGCTTACCGATATGATAACTACACAAACTTTTTTATTCTCAATTTTTCATGCTCATCGAGGTTCCCATTCAAGAGCAGCTTCTGCATCTTTGACTGATACTTGATTTTCATACCAATCTTGATTTCCGCATCAGTCGTACTTCTTGACTGCTGGGATTTCTCCACGCTATTTCACAACGAAAATACACAATAGTCTCATCATGTATTTTATTCACTATCACTGTACAGTAATGATTCGACTGCTTCTCGATTCACCGTCTTACTTGGATGCGTAAACAAGCCGGTTCCTACCAAGTGTCTTTCAACACGCTCCTGTTGTCGCCTTTTTGCGTAACGATCGCATGCTGAAAAATAAACAATGTTGTACTTTGATCAAATACAATAAAAGTTATTTCAACGTACTTGCATAAATCAATAACATTGGAATGACCGCCAGTACGCCAAGCGCACCAGTTCGAGAGACGAGGTTGTTGTAGTACGAGTAGACGTCCTTTGTGACAAATTTTTCACAAAATTGCCCTAAAACAGTTTTTTTTCGGAATGTGAATACTAGTAATAAATTCGCTGAACTCTGCAAATACTTGGTTATCCTCAATATCATTAGTCATCAAGTCAGGAAAAGGAAACACACAATCCATCATTAAAAAAGAATGATAGGAATTAACGATGTATCGTGCTCTACAAAGTTTAAACGATATCCTGACTGGAGGCATACTGCTCCTTCTCATTGTCAGATGGGGTAAAAGCAGCCTTGAGAAGGTTGAACAATTCATCGCGATATTTAGGATGCGGACAGGCCCGTTCCGCTAATCAAATTGGGTAGTCTGAAGACAATTCCGAAACTGAGCCTCAAACTAGCCAAAGATGCCAAAAGTCTGCTTTTCATGATTAACATCAGGTTTCCTACATTACCAGCAACTGAGGGCCAGTTCAGCCCTCATCACTTTCGGACCACCCATGCTGATGGGCGAAACGGACTGTAAACAGGCACCTCTAGAGTGATTTTTGCTTCGAAGTTCATGATTTGTGGGACTTGAACAGTCGCTTGCTCATGGTCCTCGTTATTGTACCGCACAGAAATCTCTCCTTCTCCCTCTCCCCACCCCAGTTCAAATGGACTGACACAGGTACACAGCAGTAGCCCTTCCCCTTCCCCTCCCCCCCCCCCCCGAGAATGGGTCGCGAAATTTTTGAAATCAATTTACGTGGGTTATAAAAATGTGCAAATGACTTGTTTATATTTTTAACCGACTAGAATAATTTTCAAAATTTTTTAAAATTCAAACTAGCCTTACAAAATAAATTTTTCGGTTTGCGTGGCTGAAGCCATGCACCTTTATTGAAAAAAATTTTTTGCCTTCCCTACCCCCCCCCCCCCCCTCCCCCCAAATCCTAGGACCGTCTGGTACAAAGTATGCATGTCGATTGTGCTTGCCGTCGTCAGAAGTTCTAAAGAATACTGGGTGGTTTGAAGAATTTAGCAATAATGTCCTCTGTGTGCTTCATGGATGATCTTTGATATGAGGCGATGCTCAGTATTTGTACAGTGCGCATGCACTTCATGAATTCCTCCAAAAGAACAAATATGAGAGAGCGCAAAAAATTTCTCTGGGGTTTAACCGGCGGCAAAACGTGCAGCTTAGCGTAAAAAATGCATAAGTTTTGTTAGAGACAATATTGGAATCCGCTGCAAGGAGGTCGCTTTCATACTTATACTTTTAGTTTTGGTGGGAATGATTTTCTACCCGCATCCAACTCAAGATTTTTCTTGCTAGAATTTTGATAAGGGAGTTTTTAGAAATTTTGCATCAGAAAGCAAAAGCGCTGCTCTACTAGGTTAATTTTGTGCAAACATAGAAAAAGTTAGTAAAGCTGAACAAAGATGAAAATGGTGCAGGTTGCAGGTTTGTGGGATTGTTTGTGCTGTGTCTGGTTTCAAAGTCAAATATCAAAGAAGTGAAACAATCGAATGGGAATAATTTTCTAGATGATTGCGAGGTGTGGCATCACGCAAACTCAGAAAAATAAATTTCTGGAATGACCTAATTTCATGCATAAGATTACCTGAATAAGGTTTTTCACAATGACAACTTGTAAGGTCATAGTTAGGCGATCCGTGCTCACTGCAGTCAATGGCATCGCAGTCTGGTCCCGTCCATCCATTCACACACATGACGCATCTGCAAATTGATGGCTTGAGAATCTAAAGCTATTCCTAAAAAGTTACTTACGATCCGTTCGTGTGCCGTTCGTAGCCATCACAGTTCATTTTTCTGTGACACATGGCACCAGTCCATCCGTCATGACAAAAACACCGCTCTCCTTCTTGATCACCATTGATGCATGTTTTACTTTTTATTAATACAGCTATAGAAGAGATAACAATGATTAAGACCAGTAGAATATACCGCAGCATCTGCAAGCAATATAGCCTTAGTCCGAACGGTAAAAAGAAGGTGCAAAATATTGCCACAAAAAATCATTTTCGCGTTACTTAGGTGGTCTTAGTGACAATGCAAGATCTTCATGGCAATCGCTCTAGCGGAATCTGTTGTCACTTCTGATAAAAGCAAGGGCTTAAAGATTGACAAATGATGGAATTTATCTCATTTGAAAGCATATAGTGTTACTCAGACGTGATTTCTATGGAGTTTATAAATCGGTCATATTAGGTTGTCCCAAAAGTAAGCTACTTTTCTGATGGAAACAAACTGTTTTTGTTTTCCTAGCAGACTTAGGGTGTCTTTCGACTGAGCGAAGCAAGCTTTATAAGACGACCGCCAAAGATCCTAAATCGAAATACTACGTAATATATTAGGTTGTCCGGAAATTAATGCCCGTTTTGAATTTCAACCGCATTAAGTCATACACTTCTCATTTCCAAATAGTTGCAAAGTACCATTCGATAGAGCAAAGCAAGCTTTACAAGATGGCTATCATGCTTTTGCAACAGCTCTCATCCGTTTCGAGTTTCGAGCCAAAAACTAAAAAGACTCAGCAGCCCGAAAAATCGAAAAAATCGTAACCCAGTTCATTAAAACCTTACAAAAATTCTTACTTGCTCAGGTAAACACTATCCATATAATACATTTATATATGCCTTCGCCGGTTTATTCCTCTGTTAGAAATGAAGAAAACGGAAATTTTTGTGCATTTGCCAAAGTAATGCTGTGCCGTCCCCACATAAATAGTTGTATACCACAAGCCTGTAGAAGTACAGACTTAAATTTTCAGCTCTCTACAAGCTTTAGTTCTCAAGAAATTTGAATTTTCGCTTAGACCACCTAACTAGGGAAAGCTATATTTGGTATTCCTCGAGAATTAAAGCTTGTAGAGAGCTGAAAATTTAATCCTACCCTATGTGGGACGGCACAGCATCACTTTGGCAAATGCACGAAGATTCCCGTTTTCTTGATTTCTAACAGAGGAAAAAATACGGCAAAGGCTTATATAGATGTCTTATGTGGATAGAGTTTACGTGAGCGAGTAAGAATTTTTGTAGGATTTTTATAATTTGAGTTACGATTTTTCTCGAGTTTTCGGGCAGCTGAGTTTTTTTTACTTCTTACCTCAAAACTCAAGGTGGATAAGAGCTGTTGCAAAAGCAAGAGAGCCTTCTTGTAGAGCTTGATTTGCTCTATCGAATGATACTTTGCAACCTAATTAAAAATGAGAAATGCATGACTTATTGCAGTTGAAATTCAAAACGGGCATCAATTTCCGAGAACCTAATATTTTGGAATCGTTGTTTACCCATTAACACCCCTGGTCCGTGGAACATGGCAAACGAGGAGGCCGCAGACGGAGAAATTATGATGAAATACACTGATCTTTAGATTTGGATTGCTGCCAAGTGGCATGCATTTTGGAACGCTGCCAAATTTCAAAACGAGTGACCAAGCATATTTTCGTAAAAGGGTCACACGTATTTCGAAAGGTAATCATGAGCCTCGCAATGATTTTGAGAGTGGGCCGCCAGTGTTCGGGTGTGTTATTTGTACCTGCTTTTTTCCCCAGAATGTGTCTTCTAAATATAATGTGTTGTACTCCTATTAGTCGCTTTTGAAATGATGCTAAATTGCGTAACAGCGTGATTTGAGCTCTAAATTCATCCATGTTCTCAACTTGGTAAAAATGCTCTGACTAAGAAAGTCACTTTAGGATTATCTTGCTTCCGCGTGTAGACAAGAGGGTGCGTGAGTAACTTGGCCTCGCTTTTGAACGCGTTTATCTAACAACACCTTACTTTGCTTGTGTAACTGGGTCCTGCTGGTGCTTTCAACTAGGTATTGGTGTGTACGCGGCATGTAGGGCAATTCAATCGGGAAGGGAAACAGATTTTTGTGCGTTTGGGTCAGTTCTCAGAATTGAAAGTCTTAAAGTGACATGTACGGCAATTGAATACGCTGTAAATACTTGAATTCGTCGTTTTCTTTTTGTTTGAGTCGTAGTTGGTTTTTCTTATATACACGGTCTTCAAGCGGCACATAGGGCATAAATTTCCTTTTTGAATAGTTACTATCGGTCTGTAAGCGGCACGTAGGGCAACTCGATCGGACAGGGAAATATTAGGTTGGTCCGAAAGTTCGTTCGCACCATTTTCAAAGAATCATAACTTCCTTCCCTCACAATGATTTTGCGCAACTGGAATTTTATTAGAAAGCGTAAAGCATGTAGTTTCCAATTGTCCCCTGGAGACTTTTCAGCATGTTCAGATTGCAGAGATAAAAATGAAAGAACGAAAACGTCCGAAATTCGGAATTTTTGAGAAACAATTCCAAAAATCTAGAAACTGCGCGATAAAATCCAGAAAAGCCATTATCCCAATTTTTCTTATATTTGATTACTAACTGAGTTAAGTTTGTGCTGATCGAGCTCTTCTTTCAAAAGTTATGATTTTTTGAAAAAAATGACGAAAAATCAATTTCCTAAGAATTCCTAAGAAATTGATTTTTCGTCATTTTTTTCAAAAAATCATAACTTTTGAAAGAAGAGCTCGATCAGCACAAACTTAACTCAGTTAGTAATCAAATATAAGAAAAATTGGGATAATGGCTTTTCTGGATTTTATCGCGCAGTTTCTAGATTTTTGGAATTGTTTCTCAAAAATTCCGAATTTCGGACGTTTTCGTTCTTTCATTTTTATCTCTGCAATCTGAACATGCTGAAAAGTCTCCAGGGGACTGTTGGAAACTACATGCTTTACGCTTTCTAATAAAATTCTATTTGCGCAAAACCATTGTGAAGGAAGGAAGTTATGATTTTTTGAAAATGGTGCGAACGAACTTTCGGACCAACCTAATAGATTTTTGTACGTTTGGGGCAGTTCTTCTGATTTTCAAGCGGTCTTCAAGCGGCACGTAGGGCATGTACTGTCTTTCAGATAGATAATATTGGTTTGTAAGCGGCACGTAGGGCAATTTGATGCAATTTGATCGGACAGGGAAACAAATTTTTTGTATGTTGGTTGACGGTCTTTAGGTGGCTCAGTAGTCGTGCTTTTCGGGAAGGGATCTCCTTTTGTAGTAAAAATTCATATTCCTTTGGCGAAAAAAATGAGGATTTTCTGAAAAAGTTCTTACACGATTGATTTCGTTGCTGTCGGAATTGATGGTGAGAAAAAAGTGTTTTTCGTAGTGCACATAGTTGTTATGGGTGTATCTCTACTTCCAAAACTATACGTTTTTTGCTATTTACTTAACGATCTTCTATGGAACTTGTTGAGAAGAACTGGAAGAGCAAATTCTCTTTGAGAAGGTAGAAAAGTGGGGGGGGGGGTATCTGAATGTCTCTGAGAGGAGGGGAAATTTGCAGAAAGAGCGTGGTAAAAGAGAGGAAAATAATATCCTCCATACATTGTTGTAGCAGGAATTTCGAGAAATGCTGAATGATTTGTGGAGATTATCGCTTCTTCGAGTTCTCCTTTTGTAGATTTCGCAAAAATGTTCTCAAGAAGGGAATAGGAAACTTAAGAAGTATTGATAGTCACAACTAAGCCCTTATATTGTATCTGCCCCGACTCACTTGCTAGCGACCCGTAGGGTCGCTAGTCTAGATAAAATTTTGAGCCAAAAATCAAAAATTTTTCATTATTCCTGAAATCGGATCTCCTTTCGAAAAATTCTTACAAACCCAACTTGGTCATTGTACAGTAGCCCATAGTAGCACTCAAAAATGTATTTGGTGGATTTTTTCCATGACTCAATATTGAGAAATTAAAATAGCTTGAAAATGTAAAAATCTCTCACTTTTTTCGAGTTTTTATGCAAAACTTGTTATTTCTTGGTTACCAATGTGCATACAGAGGTAAAATTTCCAGGTTATACTTACTCAGGCTTGTGGTATACAATGACATATGAAGGGCTGAGAGCTTAGTTCGCCACTTTTGGATATTTTCTTGCTTTTTTATGCGTGAAAATAAGGTTTACGCATATCTGGATTCCACTATGAGTCTACTGCAACCAAGTCAGAGTTTTTTCTCGCAAAAATCCAATTTTCAGGCTATAAAAGTTTCTTCGGTTTCGGCTCCGAATTTTACCTGAATTACGATTTAGGAGGGTCTTCGGCAGTCATTCTGTAGGGCTTGCTTCGCTCTATCGATGATACCTTAAGTCTGCTAGGAGAGCGGAATCAGCTCGATTTATTTGAAAAAGTTCAGTTTTGGGATAATGTAATAATTTCTAAACAGACATGCATTCTTTTCATTCACTTGTAACCTTGATTTGGTAATTTTCTCAGTCAATCTAACTTAGAAGATTTCGCGGAGAGCTTAAAGACTTTTAAACAAAACTTCATAATGTGGAGGACGGGGTCGCGCTAAACGCAGGAGTCACCAAGCTACTCGAAGCGATCACTGTATTGGAATCGAATCATAGCATTTCATAATTTCTAGCCGTCGTAAAGATGTGGTATGAATCCGTGTTGTACTAAATTCGAGCGAAGTATTTCACTAGGAGATGGCGAACATCTTATCAAGTGAATGGATGTCCCACATATTGTTCACGGATTCCAGAGCCAATCTGATCAGAGTTGACCGCGATTCGAGATGCATTAAAGATCAACTTGTGGATTCCAACAAAGAGGCAATATTTTCGGTTGGCTTTTCTTATGTGCCTTCTGCGGGTAATAAAACATTACGGACGTTTGTTTGATGGGAAAATCAAAAAGGTTGAGCAATTGATAAAATGATTATTTCATCGCATTTATTAAGTTGGCACATAAGTTTTGCAACTTTTCCCGTAACTTTATTCCTACTCTATGTAGCATTCTCATTTTGTGGCATCGTGTAGATCGTGATGTAAGCTGCAAGTCTGCGCAAACCGTTTGATTTTCAATAACGTAGTACAAAAAATCTAAGCATTTTTTGAAAACTGCTGGAAATCGAGGTTTCACGATTTTTTGGCAAACATGAAGCCCTACGAAACCTGATCCAAACATTTGAAAAAGCAATTATAGGCAGCATGTAGCTGGAAGTTGGCACATTGGAATCAGTGTAAAAGAAATGAAATTTAAATACAAATTAAGGTGGGGCGCCTCTGAGAAGCTGAACAAGTCAAATGCGTCAAGTTTTGAAGGCAAGTTGTCAATAACTAAGCTGCGAAAAGTCAGAATTTGCTATAACTTTGCACTGTAGGGTAATCTATACGTTGAACACGAATATCATATTCATTTGTCGCTAAAATGAAATTCATCTTTTGATCTCACGAATGAGGCCTTTTCATGCGAAACGGATCTCATTTTTATGATCAGCATGTCAAATAAGCCCTATAGGCCAAGTTTCAGCAAAATCTGATGCATTCTAAAATTTTTCCCATAGTATCGTAAACCTACCGTAGGCCTCACATAAGATGGTAAAATTCGGCAAATTGTGGATTAGAAGCTTACATCATATTCCTTATATTGCCACAAAAAGAATGCGCTGCGTTCAAATAGACAAAAGTTATATAAAAAGTTGCATTACTTATGTACCAACCTAATACTTGTGATCAGAAGAAACGATTGCATTAATAATGGACTAAAAACTGGTAAGGCTTTGAAGAGGGTACGCTATAACAAGCTTAATGTAACAACTCAAGCCTGCTTCGCTAAAAAGTTGGCTATATTGTTTAATTCAAAATTTTATAAACAAAGAAGCAAAGATTTATCAAATAGAGTCTGTGAGTGAGAAACGGTGTCATCGTAAGTTTATGAAATTAGCAAATTTTTGCTTGATAAAAAAAATATTGCGAAAGTATCCTCAAAGGCACAAACTTCAAGCAAAGATATGACTATTTTTTTGCGAGTGGCAATTATGACAAAGCAACAGCATCGACTGAGTCCAATAGAGGGACTAGCGTTTATTCACAGTGGTTCCTGACAGGCGTTGAAGTTTAGATTAAAAATGGATTGAAATGTTCAAATGTTTTTTTAAATTGATCAAGAGCCTTCTAGTTAGAGCGCTGGCTTGATAAGCCGAGATAGATTGAGTCAATGCGAATATCCCCACCTTACTTGCAGATTGAAGGGAAGACCCGTAACAACTTTTTTCGCGTGCTTATCCCTTCTATACAAGATCTCGAAAATTACAGGGTGTACCAATCTCATTGTTCGATCGTTAATAACTCTCTGGCTTTGATGTCTTTCGGAAAACGCTGCATATTTTTTGCCGTAAGCGATATTCACCTTGCATTAACAGCTGTAGGGTTACTTTAAAAACTTTTAGCATATAGCCTGTGTAGCCGTCTAATTTTTTCTGTAAAAAATATGGAAAAACTGTACTAGGGTTTTCAAGCATGCTAATTTCACTACACAACTTCTTACGAGAGTTTCAAATTTCTTGACGGTGTAAACACATTTCGCACAATGTTAGGAGAACAGTTGTTACGATTTACCAGGGATAGCTTCGAAAAAAAGCGTCAGAGTAAAGCAGAAATTCCATAATGAAAATCTACCAGTTCGATTAGCCTAGAATGAGAGTTTTGGCTTGTTTGGTTCTCTATCTGAGCCAAAACTTGGTCCTCAATAGCCTAAAACCCCAGTCGAAATTCCTAATGTAATCCGCAGTAAGAAGAAAGATGAGCGATGCGCTCCGTACGGTAAATTTAATTTGTAGCCAGCTCTACAAAATGGTACTTGAAGTTTACAGGAAGATATCAAAGCAAAAAATTGATTGACGATCAAACAGTGTGCACACTGTTTTGGGTCAACCTCTGTTTATTTGCCGTGCACAATTGTTACCCGACCATTCATTTATCATTAATGGATAAATTTGCATGTATTAACCTAATCACTTTCTGAAGAAAGGAACGAACAAGTCGAAAGAAGTTATGTGCAAAAATGGAAAACAGCTGGTATTCTAGGAGACCTTGAAGAGCATTATGCGGCCTAACGACGCAATTTAGGACAATGGTTCAACTTTCTCGCTCTATACCGAATACCAACGCCGACCATAATGTAAAGTTAAAGAAAAAAACGCAAGAAAGAGCTCGTCTTTGAAAGATTGGAATTATCAGATCTTCAGAGATCTCTTGCTCCGAGTACTGGTTGAAAGTACTCCTTGAGACGTTCTCTATGACACTGTGTTAAAATTTCGCTTTGACCTAAGTAAGAGGCATCTGAGCTGTTCAACATCATCTGTCACAAACTGCTAGGACGAAAACGCGAAGCAAACTTCTGCTCGCAACGGAACGTTAACCTCTAACTGGTAATTTAAATTATTTGCTACTCCACTGCTCCTACGCTACATATAGTGTACTGGTGGAAGACTGATTTGATGGCACTTGACACGCTCTGTTCCACCTTCTGCTGCAGAAAAAACTAGTTGCATTAGTGGGTTGTAGAATTAACATTAATTGTGTCAGCTTGGCACTCAGAGCTTCTAAAGCACTCTTTTGACATAGGAGTTAAGCAACAGGATGAAGAATAATTCTTGCAGCGAAGATTTGGAATTCTGTTACTTTCTCCAGATCTAATGAGATAATTTCAAAATTTGGTATACAGTAGAAGGGAGAAATTTTTGCTTTCTGGCTTAAATCAAGATTTTTTGCTGAGCTGATCAAGATGAACATCTATTGGCTCTACGGATGAAAAATCGACCTTTTGAGTTCATTCATTAACGCTGTTTTGAATAAATTTTTTGGTATTACCTTTGACATGCATACCAAAGAGCACAACATACTATGCAAGTTGCTGTAAAGTATAAATTGTTGTGTTAGTTTGTTTGAGCATTTTCAAGACGAAATTTTCCTAGCGCAATAATTGTGTATCAACCAATAAGCAAAATAATGACATCTGTGCACATAAACTTCGTTTGAGTGGTGGTCCCAGTGATGGTCCCAGAGAGATATCTTTTTAAGTGAGGAGGTAGTGGGAAGGAAAGGGTTTGTAAATGAAGTCAAACGACAGTCCTCCGAATTGATTTTTGGAAGCTCTTTTTGCCGGCCTTAATCCCGATAGGAGAAAGCCAAGCCCCTAAAAAACTTGTTCACAATGCTACTAGTCTCCAAGTTGTAAGAATTATTTTGTAATCAAGGCAGTATAAGATAAGCGATAAGCAAGAAATCATGCAATGTTAAAAATTTACATTGCATAATTTTTATACAAACATAAAACTATCATAAATTTTGGAGTATTCTTAGGGAAGGAGGGGTTAGGGAGAGCAACAAGAAAGATGGTGGTTGTCCTAAAATCTATTGTAGTGCTATCGGTAAATGTTTGTGTGAGCCTACATGAGCCTCTCGCACGATTGTAAATCTGTATTTTGAAGTCGAGGTCCCACCATAGCTTGCTATTTGAAAAGTTTTGTTGATGCAGTGGTGAACACTTGACTGAGAGTAATACGCGCCACAAACTTTTACTGCGCAGCAAAATAGGTAAGCATTAGTAATCAGAACCAATAGTGGTTAACTACCTAAGACAGTCGATTCACTCAAATACTACGTTTGTGGTAATGAAAAGTCAAGCCAAAATAAGAACCCTCTTAGAAATTCTTATCGGCATTGAATTCGCTATTAATAGAATACCACGAGACTGGCCAATAATACCAAAAACTTGCATTTCTGCACCAGCGATGCATTGTCAACACCTTTCAAAACACCTCTCACTTGCGCATTTCTCATTTTGATGAATGTGATGGTTACATTCAGAAAAATTGTCCGCAGTTATTTATAGGCCTAATTGTCAGCAGAATATTTCCAAGAATGCGAAGCAGAAACTGGCAGTTGAAGTTGCTAAAAGTTTTTGGCTCAAGAAATTTACTGCCGATTGTGGTAAGAAAAAAAATTCAATTTTTATTTGAATGATACTGTATTGCTGAACACCCATTGGGAAGGATGGGAAATGGTTGGAAATGCAAGCTTCTTACTTTCTACCTTTGAGTTCGAACTGTTAGAACCGTCTATGGTCATGCAAATGTTTGGAAATTGGTAATTTGTTGCCTCGGTAACAAATGTACATTTTACACCTAAACTCGGTTCGTTCTTTGGAGCACGATTTGGAATATTTGAGGAAAAGATCTGACTGTTTTCGTTTCTTGCGCCTCGTTATAAAAAGGTAATTTCAAAAAATGGAGTTGAAAATCCAATTCTCCTCGATTTACTCTTTCTAATGGTTCTACAAACGTATTCTACATATATGCACAAAAAAATTGAACTTCGACGTTTTTCAATAGAAGGAACAAGTAAAGGTTGTCAACACAATCCAAGCTGTATAGAATTGATGATCCTATGAACATCCAATCAATAAGATCATAGGTGAGTTGTGTTTCAGGGTTGAAAAAGGAGCGCTTCAATCGATTGCAAATCATATTATCGATGCAAGGTGAACAATCACGAACTGAGAGGTCTTTCAAGGTGAATCGGTACGTTCAGCGTGCCGGCGACGACGGCTCGAATTAAAAACCGGGATGAGCGAGAAAGGAAAGTGAAACTGACAACAAACGCAGTGTCAGTAAAAGCGACCGCAACTGACTAGAAAGACATTACCACCCCGATCTTACTGCTGGTTTGCAATTCTTGTGGATCGTGACAGTAATCCTTCTCATTCCCATTTTGTGGCAATGAAATCATAAGAAATAACCCGATAAAAAAATTGAATTATGCAACTACTACCTTACGATCACATTTTTGTGCAAAAATCTCAAAGGCTATATCTTGATTTTTCTTCGAAAGACATACATTCTCCACCGGTTCCGTAGTAGTCATCGCTGAAGAGTTGAGGATATTACCTAACTAGTAACAAAATGTTTTATGCTTCAAATGTTCTCTAAGAGTACTGCAAACTCTCTTTGATAAACTCACACTCTTTCTCGAGCATGCTGCCAAACCTTATTTGTAAGTTGAGGTCTTGTCAGTTCTGTTTTCTTCGTGCGCAATGCTACTACCATTTCTGGAATGGGGTCCTGGAAGAAACTAATGATTCATTAGTATTTTTTATTTTTCATGATGTGTTTCCCAACTAGCGATATTGTGGCTCCAAAAATCAAGCTGGTTCACTAACAGTAATACTCTACTCCTTTGCGCCGTGAGAACGGCTGGATGGAGTACAAAGGAGGGAGGGGAAAGAGGAAAGGGAAGGGGATTACAGAACAAGCTCTATTACAACTAATAAGTGATTTCATAGAACGTGTTAAACGAATCTTGAGTTAATTTTTTATCCATGCATGCGAACCGCGTCGCAGGCATGACTTTCGACATTATGTGGCACACTCATTTTTTGGCTTTTTTCAAACTTTACACAAATGTAGCTGTTGTAACATATATCGTATATCATATCATCGCATGAAAGTAACACGGCCATTCGGTAGTCGGATAAGAAATTACAGATTCGGCTGAGTTGGGTCTAAAGAGTTTCAATGAGTCAAAGGAACGAAGTGGAGTTGATACAAGGTCAAAGTGGAGGATACTTGGGAGGTATTTTGAGTCAGGTTTTTTTTCAAAGAGCAGGGTAAGCAACGCTTTTCGCGAAAATCAAGCTAGTTTTGAAATGTTCGCCTCTGACCGTAATCCTACTGTGAGCTCTCGTGAGAAACCCTACCAAGCTGAATGAGTGTCATTGTCGTAATAAGCGCGTCAGACAATCGTGCACACTCTAGAAACATTCACTAAGTTCTAGCCTTTCCCCTGTCTTATCTTCACACTCTGTTCAAACTTCTGTAAAGGATTACTTGCATATATTCGAGTGCAGTGTCATCATAAGCGTGATGCACACAACGTCCCTCTTGCGCCTTCATCCTAGATTTGCAATCGCAAAAACATCAGAGATTAACCCATTGTTATCGCTTACACCATTTTGTGACACTGGCATTTAAAAGGAAGAATATGCAAAGAGCACACCAAGAACACTCAGCTAAAAGGGTGTCTGCTCCTAGAGCCCAGGATGGGGATGCCAAAGGAGGACATTGTGTGCGATGGCACACATGATCATATGAAATGATTCGAGTATATGTAAAAAAAACTCATGTGGTTTAGCCGCCCTTGAGTGAAAATAGTGTTGCTGAATGGGCTCACAGTGATGAAAGACATGATGGTATCTGTTGTTTCTGAGAATATGGGCTGAAAATTGTAGGAATTTGCAATGCGCCTAAATAAGAAAACTTTCAGTGCTCCAAAACTAACTGTTATGATTGCCAGCGCAGACGTAACAGTAGGTATTAATGCTTTCATTTTTGTTTCATGCGTGGTTTACCAAGTTTTAGATTTCGATATATTTAGTATTGATATGTGCTCAGCGCCCGCCCACAATTTGACTCCTGGCCTTTGAAAACAGAACCCTTTTTTGGAAACTAAAAAAGACAGTGTCATATATTTTACAGTCCAAATTCCGCCTTTCTTTGGTAGCAGTCTTTTCCAATGAAAGGACATACAGAATCTAGAACGAAGTGGACAAGTCTGAGCAGCGATAGGTAGAAACCAGTACCGGTCCCAGGATTTCCATTTGGGGGAAACGCGATGAAATGAAAAAGTGCGATGAAAAAGTGCGTAAAGAAATTTTTGGGATGGTTCCCAAATTTTTTGAGGGCCATGACACCGAAATCCTAGAAGAAGCTGCCGCACGCCTCGAACATGTTTTTTAAGGAAATGGGTTTGAATTCTGAAGAAATTTGAAAAATTATTTCTTTATTTACATGTACTACGTGGGTCCGAAAGTTCTTGCACTTTTTTAGACCCGTCCTCAAATCATACAGATTAAAGACAGACTAACATTCTGAGAAGTATTTTATGCAGAATTCCTTTCTCTTCTCAGCAGTTATGTTTTCGTTTAGATTCCTCTAATGTTCTTCGAATAATCGCCACAATTTTTAACATATGTACTCCGACTTCAGCCATTTTTTGAAGTTTTCGTTTGAGCTTTTGAAAAAGGCTTGATGACAGTTGAATAGAGTAAACAAAATGCTGCAAACATTCTTTTTTGGCATCGACACTGTCTTTTCAGTATTTTTAAAACAAGTTCTTTAAAATAATTCACATATGCGAAGTTTTAAACTATAAAAACGCTTAAAACACTATGAAATCTTCGCAAATTGGAAATTCCAGAAATCGATTATGGTTAAATACTAATTTCAACAAACAAATTAGTTACCTCTTCGAAATATTAAGAATTTTTCGTTTGCAGTTTGGGGCGGGCGCATCAAAAAACCAGAATTATGACAAGTTTTTCCTCGAGGTTACATGTTGACAAGTACATGACGTATGAATTTGGCTTCGGTGCCATATGATTGTCTCTGCTTTGTGAAAAAGCCATTGTATGAAGTGTATATCAACCTCGCATTTAGATTTTACGCATTTGTGAGAGAACACATTGCAGCATGTGAACTGTATAACAACTTTCTTCAGAAGAAGGCATCGCTTGTGGTGGGGTTGGTGATGGAATTGTTGCGCGCCAGCTGCTTTACGGCGCTAGCACGGTGTGTTTGCTGCGCGCTGGCTTGAGTGGTTTTGCGCTTGAATGCTGATCAGTGCCCGCTGGCACGTTCATATGAAATTGGAAAATTTTACTTTGGGTCATACAGGGTGCGCCAAGATATTTAAAGTAATGCCACAACAATGGCAATGTGGATTTAATGTCACAGAATGCCGTAAGCATACTCTACAAAGAGCACTATCAAGATCCCAAATCGGTCTTTATTTTAAAAAGTACGAATTGCGAAAAGCAATGCTCGTGACAGAAAAACGCAAGCTGACGCAAATTATTAAATAGTCAAAATTTTTGTTTTGAATGCTCCTAAAGATTCCAAACCTCAGTGATCTTGAAGTCAAAGATTAGATCTATTTTATGGCGAAATCTTTACCTGAGAGAAGCGATCACTAAAAAGATACACACTAGGCAAGTTTGTGGGCCTCTACCCGCATGCAGCACGCTACAAAGTCAGAGAAATATTGCGAATTTTTACCGAAAAGCAAAACAGGCAATTTTACCTCTTTCAACTAGGATACAATGTTGTAGAACCAAGAAAACAATATCAAGCTTGACCGCTGGCTGAGCGGGTCTTATGTTCGTATGGCGCTCAATGATACACGCGCAAATAATGTGGCGCACCCTGTATTTTCGCCCTCTTCGTATAGGATGTTAACATGGGCAGGTTTGGTGATTATTGATTTGGTTATTCGCTACTTCGTCTTCGGGAAAATGATAATTTTTTATTTTGCGAGTTGTTTCGCTTTGCTTCGTGCTCAGTGTCTCGGTCCATTGATGCGATAAGTGTTATAGAATGTTTATGCATTCACAGAGAACCTTTTCGGTTTGATACGACATTTTTGACAAGGTGAAATTTACAGACTTTGCATTTCAAAATTATTACGTACAATAATGTATTATACAGGTTGTCCGTGAAGTACGTATACACTGTTTAATCGTTAATATCTTTCTTCTCAACAAGTCTTTTGCCAAGCTTGGAGTACCATTCTAAAGAGCGAGGTCCAGCTTAGATTTACAGTATGGAGCGAATCACCGATCGCTCTTTATTACTGTAGGATTACGGTGGGAACTTTTAGCTTATAGCGTCCTTACGAATTTACCGTTTTCAAAAAAGTTTCCAAAAATATCTGAGGAGTGGTGTACTAAGGTTTTCCAGCTCGCTAATTCTATTGTTCGACTTTTTACGTGCTTGCAAAGCTTTTAAACTAGTGTATTCACGATTTTGTGGAGCCTTGTAAGAACAGCTGTTGCGGTCTACTTGGCATAACTTATGAAGGAAGCATTGCGGTAAAGTGCAAACATCATATTTGGTTTTAGCGGATTCAATTGACCTGGTGTAAAAGTTTTCTAGTTGCTTGGTTTCTCGAAATAGGGTCCTTGATGGCTCACAACCCTTCTTGAATTTTCTACCGTGATCTTACAGTTATGAAGAGCGATCGGTGATTCCATACTGTAAATCTAAGTTGAAGTCAGCTCTACAAAAGGCCTGAAGCAAGGCAAAAGACTTGTTGGGAAGAAAGATATTAACGATCAAACAGTGTATACATACTTTACGGACACCCTGTATTATATTAGGTTGGTCCGAAAGTTCTGTCGCACCATTTTCAGAAAATCATAACTTCCTCCTAACGTGATATTTTTGCATGGCTAAAACCATAATGAAAAGAGCAATACATGCACTTTCTAAAGCTTCCTTGGCGCTTTTTACTAAGCTCTGAATGCAGAGATAAAATTGGGAAAAGGAAATCACTTCAAGTTCGGAATTTTCAAGCAAGCCTGTTAAAAAATCCAAAACTGTGCCATAAAATCCAAAACAGCCAGTAACCTAGGTTTTCTGATCCCCTCTTTTTATATGAGCAAAATTTGCGCTGATGGAGCTCTTCCTAGAAAAGTTATGACTTCCAAGAAAAATGCCAAAAAGTCAGTTTTTTGAGAAATAGATTTTTTGACATTTTTTTTCAAAAAAAGTCATAACTTTTAAAGTAACAGCTCTATCAGCGCGAATTTTGCTTAGCTGGAAAGAAGAGGTCAAAAAGTCTAGGGTAGTGGCTGCTTTGGATTATATGGCACAGTTTTGGATCGTTTAATTGGCTTGCTTAAAATTTCCGAACTTGAAGTGATTACCTTTTCCCAATTTTATCTCTGCATTTAGAGCTTAGCAGATAGCAGCCAAGGCAGTTTTGGATAGTGCATAAATTATACTGTAGGTCCTCTTGTCTTCAAACTTGGGCATCTTCTGGAGCATATACTATTCAATTTTATTGTGCCGTAACAGATTGGTATAGATAATATACTATGTATTGCCTGACGTTTCGGCTTTACGCCGCCTTCAGATGCTGAACAGGCGTCAGTCATATTAGAGCACTTACCCTGCCTGCAGAACAGTAGACCTCGGGCCCATGTGCTCTGAGTGGATCGTCCGAGTCCCCCGTGCGCACGCCAAGGTCCAGCCAGCCTTAGGGGCTTCCCGCGTCCGCAAGCGTCCAGCAAACGCGCGCTCGGACCGGTTATGCCGGGCGTTGTTCACTCTGAGCTCGAGTTCGCGGTAACCCAGCTTCTGAGGCCAATCGTTGTCATGGCAGTGGGTCCGTCTGTCCCTAACATAGTCTGCTACGTTCTCTAGAATGTTCAGTCGGTGGCTTGTAGCTAAAACCACATGTAAGTTGCCTTTCCAACTTGCATTGGTCTTAGCATGCTTCGCTATGCCTTTATTTTGCCTTTTACCAGACAAATAACCATGGAAGGAGAAACACAGATAATTTGTTTAGAATAGGATAGTAAGTGCGTCATATGGGTTTCTTTAGGCAATTGTACGATAGATTTCATAAATAGACCTGGTCACTGTTTCAATATATGATCCTTTCAATCTTAGCAATTCACCTTTTGAAGTTTGGTGCCGGGATAGTGCGATAGAAATCACGCTTGTTGGCCTACAGCTATTGCTTCAATTGCGAGCCGGCCTGCAGCCCTTCACGGTCTGCTCAGCACGCGCCATGCATGGGCTGCACCGCAAACTCATGACGTGAGCGTGCTCTGACGGGTAAGACCCGTGCGATGATGGAATCAATAATTACGACATCGTCAGTGTTAGTCAGGTGCAAAAATTTTTAAGCGCTGCCGAAATACCCGCTTATGACTCCCTTGGATATGAGGAGAGGCTTGGCGGCGCTCAAAATACAGGGTGTCCCAAAAAGATGTGCACACTGTTTGATTGTAAATAACTCTTTTGTAGTGAAGTGTTTCGAAAAGCTTTAGGTACCATTCTGTAGAGCGAGGTTCAACTTAGATTTACAGTGTAGAGCGGATCGCCGATCTCTCATTCTTACTGTAGGATTACGGTAGAAACTTTGAAGAGGGTTTTGAGCCATGAAAGGCCATATTTTGTTCCAAAAAGAAACCAAAACAATCTGAAAACTCTCACACTGGGCTAAATAGAGTTGCTGATTCTAATTGTGAAGTTCGCAACTCTTCATAATGCTTCATTAAAAAATTATGCGAGGTAAGCAGCAGCAGAGGTTTTTCAAGTGTACCTAAAAAGTGCGGTTACACCGTTTAGAAAGCTTCTCAACCTTGTAAAGAGTTGGGTATTGAACTCCGGATCCACAAAAACCCTATTACACAAATTTCCACATTTTTTTGAAAATTTTTGAAACGGCCCCTTTTTTCACAGTGACACCATATGTTTGAAGTTTCTACCGTACTCCTACAGTAAGAATGAACGACCGGCGATTCGCTCTACACTGTAAGTCTAAGTTGAACCTCGCTCTACAAAATGATACCTAAAGCTTCTTGAAACACTTCACTACAAGAGAGTTATTTACAATCAAACAGTGTGCACATCTTTTTGGGACACCCTGTATATGGCTCTGTCATGGGATCTCGTGATAAAGGTATCGTGCTTCAGGAACATCCGCCTATTCGGGAGCGCCTCAAGGCGTATTTAGAAGGTACGCGACGTAGAACATGCCTGCCATAATTCCACACTGCTGGTCCTACCGAAATTGTTGTGATATTCGTGGTACAGCTGGCTTAATGGGATCTACTCATGCGGTGCCGTAATTCCTTGAAGATGCCTTGGCTTGCAGAATAACTGCCTTTCCAACATATCAAATTGCCCTTATGTGAAGTTCCAACGGAATCTGTTCCGTTTGATTGAGAAGAGGTGTTTTGCTATAGTTAAGATTCATTTCTTTTAGAGCACCAAGTGAGGCGAGGTCGAGCTTTAACTACGGTCCTACCCCCTCCCTTCGGTACCTCTGTTAAGGCTTATAAATTCTCTAGGAGACCTGAACTGCGGAAGTTCTCGTAGACCTTGCCACGCTCACGCGATGACCCTTTGATTCATATATTACTCAAATTGTGTCAGTTTTCGCCCTCAGTGAGCACCGCATGCTTTGCGAGAACGCGCTAGTAACTGGGCTGAATACGAAAGGAAGCGGGCAGTAACTGATCTGCCCTCCATACTTGGCTCAGCACGTAGAAATTCCATGGCGCGCACTGAGCCGATCATGAAGAACCACGGGCCGGTCCTCCTCCATCGCAAGGAAGGAATGCTATCTACAGATGAGAACCTGTGACGAGCCCATGTTCATTTATACTGCATCTTTGCCATGTTCCATGATCGCATATTAATGTAGTAAAGGGGCGCAAATCTGCATGCATGTGGCCGTAGCTTCCATGGCAACAGCGATACATACAAGGACAGTATTTATTGTTAATGTTGATAGGAGGCAGTTACTCAGATGGTGTTCATACTGCTACTATGCTTACACACTCTATTTAGGCAGCCCTGCTTCACTTTACTGCCTGTTTGTTTCGCCAGCCGATTTGCCTAAGGTGTGCCAATACAGCATACAGAGTCTTCGTTGTAGTATCCATTAGTAACGTTTTTGTTGAGCAGATGGCTACTTCTTTTTGGTGCTTGGCGCACCTTATTCCAGTGCATCTCTGCACGTTTGGTCTTCAATTTTGCTTGCGCTTCCTTCGAGATTAACTCGACAGCACTGCAACATCATCCTAAAGGAGCATGCCTTAGAGCTAAGGTAGGGCGTTATTTGACAGCAACGGATGGCTATTGCACCACTTTGTCTTGTCTGTTGGCCTATATAATGGCATGTCAGTGAAGCATCTTGATGGGATTTCTCCCATAACTGCTCGCAGGCTCATATGTGCCAGTGGGTATTTTTAAGCGTCTGTCTGTTTTCTTATTTGAATATCTTACACCAAGTTTTCATGTTTATCATTTTACTTTGCAACAGCAAATTTCAATAGGTGGATAGTCACACAAAAAAAGGAGAAATGTAAATTTTACAAAAAACATCATAAAACGCGATAACATGAGATTAAACAAAAACAAAGATACATAAAGGAGTTTCTAACTTACTGTACTTCATTATATTGTCTTCAGTGGGTTGTCACCATTGCCTGGTATAATGTGATTTTTCATTTATTGTTTCATGATATGTTAACCTCTTGTTTTCAATTGGTATTCCACTCACATCTCTTGGGTGTTTCTGCTTCAAAATTTCCTTTCAGGTCATTTCTGACTGTCCGCTTCCAGTGCATTCGCTCATTTATAAAAGTTGTCTTTGTTGGCAGCAACAAAAAAAGGAAGGTGTCTTTCGAATCAACAACTCCTGCGATGCTGACAGCCCACTGGCTTGGAAAATCAAAAAGGAGGCTGCTTCTTGGTTGGATTTGAATACATGTTTCAATGCTTGCTGCGTCACATGTTCAGTCATAACTCAAGGGGGTTCCTTTTTGACTTTCTTTCTCATCTGCTCCGACTTGAATCCTTTTTTGGGAGTCGACGGTTTCGATGGATCAGGCTTATAGCCTTTCTGTGCCTTCCTTTCGTCATCCGATGGCGACGTCCAGAGCTGGAGTTAATCATTTGACGTCTAACTGATTTTCGAAGCAGCTCTACTCGATTTGGGCGCGACTTCGAGGGTTGTATCTCCCTCCAGTAGTTTATGTTAGTGTCTATACAGCTGTTGTGATCTCGCTGACCTTAGCGGTTTGAGTCTCGTCTCTGTCTCTGTCTCGGTTTAAGTCTTTAATCATATCTTCCATGGCTGCAACCCCGCCGCTAGGGGAGGGCTACCGCCTGCTCCCGAGCCCAGACATAGTGGTTCAGCCGTGCTCATTAACTCCAGCACTTTCTCACGGTCAACCAGCATCCAACTTCCGCTGTAATGATTGTCATTAGTCTCGTTGTTCTCATGGTAATGTTTGCACCTGAGCGCAGTCGCATTCATCAATCGCACTCAATCCATCGGTGGGTAATATTAGTCTCACGGGGGTACATCGCAGTACCGTGAACTGAAATAGTTTAAATCGTTATTTTCGCGCTTGCTGCAAGGTGGTTGTTCCTAGGCGCAACACTTTGTAATTTCGTATTTATGTAGGACGAATTACCCACACTTACTCACTCGTACACATCGGGTTCAAACTCTTTATTGGACATATGCTTACATAGGTACAATTGCATTATTTCATCTTCCCTACTAGTCTTCTTCGCTTTGCTTTTGGCGTTTTGTCTTTCTCTTGTCATCTTGCTGCTGTTTCGGCACTCTCAACAGGTTGCCGATGCATTGGCCAAGATAGTATGTGTGCCAGAGTTTGCTAACTTCTGAGTAAGTTTTAAGGAGAAGATCCGCCATATGCAGCTTGTGATGTAACACCACAGAAAATCCGCTCATGGAGTGTGTCACTGCACACGTGTTACTGCACACTCATGGAGTGTGTTACTGCACACAAATTTGAAATCCCGGTTGAGATGCTGGGATCCCGCCGTGTCGTACTCGCACCAACTGCACACACGTTTGACGCCAGACGCCCATTTCTTTTATTTCGATGCATTTTTTGTTTTTTTAGCTTTCTTGCCTTCCAATTCGCTGGTGATCCATAGATATTTGCACAGTTATTAAGCTTGTGAAAGCCTCACTGCTAGCTTCACGCATCCTCCCATCCCTCCCAGGTCCTCGCAGGAATCGGGTTAAGCGGCAGCTGTCCCTTCTTTTGCAGCAATATATACTCGATAGTAAGAAACTTTTGCTTTGATACCTACCTATTCCACGATTGCGACAGGTGGAAGGAACATCCTTCCTTCTGTACATTTGGAATGAAGCTTTTGACTGCATTAATGGCGGCAAGCTCCTAGTCCAGAATGATTTTGAGAATTGACGTGGGCCTTGGGCGGTAAAGCTCGAGCTTGTCCTGGAAGAGGCCAAAGATCCTCCTGTATGTGGCTTCGTTCTTGCGGGTAATCAACGCATACAATAATGGAATTTCGACGCTACTACAGCAAACGCCGTGCACGCAATATAACTGGACCAGATTTCTAGGTTGTTTCGTATGCACTCCATCTGCAGCCAGGGCATAAAGCCCGTTGGTGCAGGCCTTCTAAGAGCAATGCTAAGCTATATTATCTTTGTTCTGTAAAGCACTAGTACTTTCAGCGTTTTCTTTGAGAAATAGACATGCAGGTGGGCTTCCATGGCATTCCGCGACATTCACGGAAATTTTGCACCTTCTGAGAGCGGTATTGTAGCTCTCCTATGGTAACAATGCTTCCTATTCTCGCTTTCCCTTCTTTCTCAAATGGCCAACATAACAACAGCGAGTAACGTTCCCAAGCAGGATGGTTGAGTTGCGGCATTTGCATTCGCCCTTCGGAACAAGTTGAAGTTGAAATTTGAAATGAGTGTGAAATTCGAAAAAGAACAGCAGAAAAAAGATCAGAGGAGTTTTTCAAAAACTTGATGAATGATGATGTAGTATAGTAACGACAGACAAAATATCCAGCAGTTGAGCAAGTGACGCCGAGATTTGAATTGCGCGCCATCAAGACCTGAAGCGCCTTGCGCTTGCCCGACGGCAGAGTGGGACGAGTCAACCGGGCGAATTTTAAACTGCCGCGGCGACCGCAATGCGGCCCTACGCGGCCGCCGCAAGAAAATCCGGATGTACACCGAAGGATGAGGTGCTGCCTTATTTGCGCGCATATTGCCTTTGAGCTGTGGTGCAAACCCAAGTCTTCGGATAAGCGAGGAATATTTTCGTCGACGTTCCATTTTGCCACCCAAAGATATATGAGTAGGTTTTTGTGCCAATATATCTGCTACTCAGTGCTTTAGCCACTTTCTATTACATCTTAAGATTTTTGATGCAGCTTTTCAGACCTGTCGTTATATTAAAGACGTACCAACAAGTGTAGGTAGACGTCAAACGATAATTTTCTAGCACGTAAGCATTTCAAAAAATCTAAAAACGCTGATTCCTAGCACATAAACCAAACATGATACACCATACACATTCGCCACAAAACATATACCATAGGTCGCACAATACATCACACACTATACATTATACACCATATGCCGTACACAACTGCCTACACTATACACTACTACATACACTAAACTATACATCACAAAATGCACCGTCATAAAACACCATACACAACTGAGTATGTATTCAATGAGTCTAATAGAAGTGAGAATTTGCATGTTCCGTAGCCACTTGTCTTTAGGATATTTCAAACTTTGTGACTCTTCCAGAAGAAGTCACAAACAGTATTTGTCTCACCTATATTTTGCTTACCTAGTATTTCATCTGTCCTCTGTTAATCATTAACTTCCAGCTTCCAGAGCAATTTTCTCGAATCCGTTAGCCGCCCTGACATCACTACCGATCAAGTGCAAACGAATGACTTGAAACTATTAGGTTGTCCCATAAGTCTTTTCATACTTGAATTTTCAGCGATATGAATCCGTTCTTCTTGCATTCCTAATAAAATGCAGGATACCGTTCGACAGATCAAAGCAAGCTCTACAAGATGACGTTCAAAAGTTCGCAACAAGTTCAATCCGCAACAAGTTCCGAGCCAAAATAGAAAAATTTCCAATTTTCCGAAAAAACGAAAATCATCATATCTCAGTTCAGAACAACTCTGCAAATTTCCTACTTTTTCATGCATATACTCTCCTTATCGGATATTTATACATGCTTTTGCTGCATTTTTCTGACGGCTAAACACTGAGAAAAAAATAATGCGCTCAATTTTCAAACTTTGCCTGTATCAGTTCTGTGTTCCCCCAAAGTAGGGGTTTATATAGCTTATTTACTCAGAACTACTGCCATAAATTTGCAGCCTTCTAGGTGCTCTAGTTCTTGAGAAATATCGAATTGAATATCCGAATATGAAAAGACTTATGGGACAACCTAATAGAATCAAAAACATCGTCCCCGAAGCTGGGAGCATGAATTCACCGTGGGGAAGACCCCGCCCACTTGTTGATTGCCCTCCTGTATTAGAGCCCTTTTTCGTCGTTTTCGCGCTCTCCAATGTGGATTTTCGGATTCAGCATAGCGAGTAGGCCCGGGTAAGCACAAAATCTCAAAATCGAGTTTTTGCCCGGACACTGCCTTTGAAGCTGAGGAAGCTAAAGAAATGTGATGACCATCATTCACAAGCGTTATTGATGAAAGTTGTGTATAAACAGTCGAATATAGATAATTGCAATGTCTGACCTATCGTACTCTATGAAAATCTGCTTTGCAATATTATAACTGCAATTAAGCGGAGCACATGAGCAGCAAAGACCTGCAGTTGAAGTTTTCAAAAGATATGATCCATACGTTTAAAGAATTGGAGGAGAGGGGGGAGTGGGGTAAAGCTGATATTTCGCAAGACAAATGCGACCAACATTGTCCATGCGTCCTATTGGTGTAAAGCAAGCGACCGTACACAACCGTACACATAAGCTTTGCCAAATGCATCTGAGGTGAAACTTGTGCTGTGTCCATTTATCACATTAGTAAGTTCTTTACATCTCTTACGTTTGTTATAACATTCACCTCTTGCTTATTGATGTGCCTTGATATTGAATTTTACTAAGCAATCTCAAGTTTTTGTCCGGTTTGTTTGCTCCAAACAAAAATTCTGGACACCAGTATTTTTAAAAGTAATGCATAGACGCGGCTGTTTATCAGACTTTCCTCCCCTCCTGTAGTAGGCGGAAAAAGGTTAGATTGTAATTATAAGCTTGATCGTCTCGTCTTCTATAGAACATGTTTCATCAAATGCAAGTCCTCATTTGAATAACAGAATGGATATTTTTTATGGAGTTTGCATTCTCGTTAAAGCATATCCTAGAACATGTGAATTTTTCTTGTAAAATTAACACAATCCCTTGATTTCAACACATCTCAAACCTCATTTCAAAAACAATATTATGTGAAGATGCTATAATGTAAAAGTTACAAATGCCTACTCAAAGGTATCACATCAATGAGCAAGATGGCAGTTCGTCGACCAGAGTAGGCAATAGAAAATTATTAGTGAAATTAGAGCGATAAAAAGTCAATAAGAAAAAAAAACACTAACCAACAAGAACAGGTCGGCAGGAGATGAAGACTATTTCGCAATTCTCAAATTCTCCACCACCATCATAAGCCTAGAGGCACCGTCCACCCAAAATTTCGACCTCCATGTTTTTGCCGTTCCAGGGCCTTCCCATACCCCTGATTCCGAATATTAAGTTGAAAATCCGCGAAAACCACGAAAAACCCCCGTTTTCAGAACCCGAGAGCGATTTCTTTGGTACGGATTGGTTGGGCGCGCACGGATGAGCGGGACGAACGTCACGCCCACTCCGAAAGGGAAGGAGCCAGCGTCGCGTACGCGGCCTGAAGCGATTTCCGAAGCAAATTTCTCGGTTGGAAGCAACTTCAGGCAGCGCGAGTTGGGCAATCACACAGTTGAGGGCCCTGCACCTGCTAGGTATCATAATCTCACCAACCCCAATTTGAGTGGACGGTACCTTTAAGGGCAAATTTACCAAAATCGGGGACAAAACCAAAATGATGACTCCGGCGACCCAATTTTGATGCGACCTGCTATTTTGTAGCCGGGTCTCCTGCGGGAGTCAATGATGAGTGTTTGTGTATTCGCTCGAATATTCTACCTCAGTGAGACTTGCCAAAACAACATGATTTGTCCATATTGCAACTTAATTCATATTTCTGAAGCATTCATTATTGTTGAACTAAAAATGGAAAAAGGGTGCCTATATAGATCAATTGGTTTTTTTCTGAGTGTCACTGATCAATATGTGATCTGCTCTAACATCTTTATCAGTAAGCGGCAAGTACTTTTGATACTTGTCTACAGTGCTCCATAATGCACAGCTTGTAATGTCAGGCAAATTCAAAGCTATCACGCATCTGTTAGTTACTATCCCTCTCTACCGTTGTGCAAATCTAATTTCATGAAGTTAACTAATAAATCGTCGCGCTTGTACAAAAATTGTCCCCAGCTAAACTTCTTGCATGCATGTGCTTGAAATCACAGTCTTATTAAGAAGGTTAGCTTTGAAAAAGAGCTGAACTTGGGTTAATTCAAGTTAATAGAGGCGTCGTTAAAGGAGTTGAAATCAACTATCCGTTTCGCTCCAGCGATCAGTGTGTTGACTTTGACACCCAGGTATGGATAATTTCTTGAGGAACAAACGCAGAGTTGAGACTAAATTTCATTGGAAGAAGGACTGCAAAAACGTTGACGCCAAGCTATTGACTATCTTGAAAGAACAGATTGATTGCCAATTCTTGTGCTTCAACTTATAACCAAGTTTCACATGCCGCTGAAATTGGTGCCGCTAAACAATCAAGTTTTCAAAACATCTTGAGACTATCACGCATTAGAGCAAAAGTTTAATATAATGTGAAATCCAGCAAGAGAGACTTTGCTTTATAATAACTCAAAAATATTAATTGTACGCATAGGCGGCTGATAAGGGGTCACGAATATTTGGAAAAGAAAAACGTTATTGGTTTAAGTCTCCAATTAAGAAGGCGGTAGAGAAAAAAACAGGTTTTTCACCACTTCCTCAATTCAAGGCTTAAAGGCAGTGTCTCACCAAAGTTGAGCGCCGGATCTTCACATATTCTATTATAGGGACCTCTAAATAGGCCATTGCAACAAGTCCCATGCAATTTGACCCTCTCCTCGCTGAGAAAAATTTGCTCAAAGTGGTACGCGAAGAGCGATTTGGTATGCGCGGACGACTCCTTCGGTCTCTCCCCTTACGCGTTTGAACATGTCCATCACTTGGCATCCACCTCCCCTCTGTTGCTGTCACTGTGGCTGAGGTTAAAGTTGAAAGGTACAACTCGTCCACTTCGCTTCCGCGGGGCCTCCAGAAAACGGCGTTTTTGGAAACTTCGTGCGATTTTAGGCCCATACAGTGCTAGACAGGATTCGACAGGCTTGCAAATTGCAAAAAACTCGGCATTTCCTAATTTTACGCGTACAAGGCGCACCTTTTTCGATTTTTCGACTAAGCTCCTCAGCCGCTTTCAAATTATTTCGGAAAGCGATCCTTATGCCGTACGATTCTCTTAAGCAATATACAGCGAGGCATAGGGTCCTTTGGTTGCGAAGTTTTTTGGCGTATTCGGGCTGGTCGGTTTTGGAAAAAAAATCCCCCGCGCCTTGTACGCGTGAAGTTAGGGTAAATTTTGGTGAGGCATTGCCTTCAAAGAACAAAAGCCAGGCTGATGTTGGCACAGCTATGGGCGCAAATTTTGAAGAACTATAGTATTGCTGACTTTCTTGAAGGGTTTTAGAAAAATGAATTAAATGTACAAGAGAATGCTGAGAGCAATTACGCGGAGGGATTTTCTAGCTACTTCGTAGGTTGTCACTGTCAAAATCTCGATATCTTGTTATCTGCACAGGAAGAAAGCCGAAAATCAACTAACGTCGGTAGAGGCCCTCGGCAGAAATGTCGAGAGCTTGGTCGGTGGCGAGCGAAGATGTGCAGAATCTGAAGATGGTGGCTCCAATAGAAGCTAAAAAGGAAATGATGATAGACAGCAGGAGGAAGAGGACGACAACATTGTGGTGGCAACTAAAGCGCCTGTGGAAACCGCATGCGGCAATCATGGTGCTCGATGAAAGAGTGGAGGAACGCAAGGGTGCGTCGCAGATTTCAATGGTTGGAAATGGAAAGTGCTTGCGGGACCCTAGATCCCATGCAGGCGAGTGTGAAATATGAGTTTCGAGTGAACGTCACTTGAGCGAGTTGTTGCTGATGAGTGGATAAATCAGGGGCTATAATACGCAAAGAGAGAAACGCCGCCTTCATGGGAAGAAAGCACCGTAGGCATGAAAAGTAGCCACGATTTTTATTTGTATATGTGTACAATATACTATCTTCTTCTATAATATAAACCCATCCCAGAAAACGCGACGGCTAGGTTGTTCGCCCACATGTACGGCTTTAACGTTTGTTTTGAATAGGAGCCAGTCGCAGAACGAAATCTTATCGTTTAGAGACGCGACGGTGCAATCGTGAGGCCAAAAAGACGCATCGCTCCTAGCGCAAACAGAGAGCACAGGGTTGGGCCAGACTGCGCTGGGAAAGCGGCGTACGTCTGCTTGAATTCAAATTTTCCCACCAAAATGTAAGCGTGAGAGCGAAAATGACATTGCGGAAGGAAAATGTACAGCGATCCTTAGGGCAGAACACTATTTTAGAATGTTATGATCCACTTTCCGCCCAAATTTTGAGAAAACCTCCGAAAATCCCGATTTTTGGCGGTTACGGCAACACATATACTGATAATTTGGAAACTCATTTGAGAAAATTATAGGTTTGAAACAGCATTTATTTATATGTTTGCCCCAACCCGCCTACTAGCGACCCGTAGGGTCGTTAGTCTACATATATATTGGAGACATCAAAGCACTAGTTAGAAATGTTTAGTGGAAAATGTAGAAATTGAAGGTTATTTGTTATTTGTAAAATTTCATCACGGACAATAAATTGAAGAAAGCTTAAATCAAGTGTCTGAACATCTTAAAAGTTGAAAGGCTAAAATGACAGACTAGTAAAGGGATCAGTTAGACCAGCATGAAAAGCTAGCCAAGGAACCAGTAAAACAAGCATGAGGAGCTAGCAAAGGGATCACTGAGGCTAGCTTGGGAAGCTAGCAAAGAGATGAAGCTAATATGGGAGACTTGCAAACCCGAAGATAGGCGAAGCTATTATGAGAAACTGGCAAAGGATTGGCAAAGCTAATATGAGAAGCTAACAAAGAAATTAGTGAAGCGGGCTGCGTGCTTAGCGACCTTCATGGGCGGCACGACCTATGCTACTAGTGCTTGTCACTCCGTACATGTATGGTTAACTGGAATGGGAACGGGCTCGGGAAGACCGGCATTCTGAACAAGGTGACCGATGGCTGAGCTCCGCAGTCACATCCTGCCTCGGGTTCCGCCAGTGCTGCGAGCCTAGACATGTTGGGGCCCGCGCGAGCACACATGGCAATGGCGGAAACACCGCGCCCTCCATTGAGGCAGGGAAACTGAGCCACATCCAAAGAGGTGCGATCCTTACCTGAAGACTCTCGATCATGTCAATCCTCCAACCAGAGTTCCATCTAAATTGCTCTTCAGTCTAATGCACTCGAAAACAGGACAGAGGAATTCGAGTTTTCTCACGTAGACTGTGTGCAGGGTTGAGCTGGAAGTCGTCTCGATCGAAATACGGCGCAACTATGCTTAATCGACAAACCGCCTTAGATGGCTGTCTGGGCCGTTTTGCTGACACCGAACGGGCTAGCTCGCGAAGTCGCGCATCGGCCATAAGGCAGCCAGCGATCGCTGTGCCGATCTGGTGGCGCCGCCATGAGACCTCCATATAATTAGGTGTATACATTTGTCTGCTTGCTGGCAATTGGGTGCGACTCTTCAGCAACGCCAACGTTCGGTTGCAGGGGTATAAATCGCAGACGATTCAACGAGTACTGGATTGGCTACGGCCAACCCAACAAGTGCGTTACTAGCTCACGCGGGTCGGATGCGTAGGATTTTAGCTGTGCAGTAGTCGGCCTGACATGGAGGCCCGGTCAAAGCGGCTCAACCATGCACTTTCCCTCCTGAATCAGCTTCCCAATAAAGCTCGATCAGCTTCTTGTACTATCTCTTAAGTTATCGAAGATGTTGCCATGCCATTGACAGGTTCTTGCAGTACATAATCAACTCAAGCATGATGAGTTCCTTGTAAAGGAAGATATAATATGTATTTTTAACACCTGGAATGAAGCTCCACATTTTTGCTCGCAACTAGTTACCGATCACTTAGCGTTGCATGCGTCATTGCCAAAATGCTTGAAGACTAACCCTTTTGAAAGGGTAGTCCGCTCACAGCGATGTTGAATGACGCGACTCGAGCTTAGATGCAGCCAGAGGGCAGAAGTTGTTTACATTTTCACTGAAGCATTTGCTAAAATTTTTCAAACTAAGCTTTTGACCAAGTTAAAGTTGGCATTCATCCCTATATCGTGTCCTGGAATGAAGCCTTATCATACAACTTCTTCAATATCTGCATTAATGAGACTTTTCTGGTCTCACAAGGGAAGGACACTTGGTCGAAGTGGCGTTTCCATATGAAATGTGCAATGTTTTATAGAGCATGGAACGCTGATTCCAAATCTTTCGGCATCTGCAAAGCGCTTTTGAGAGGGGAGTTGTGGAATTTTTTTAAGTAAAAATTCAGTGGTTTGGCTAAGGTATCAGAGTATCCTTTCCTCGTCAGACCCATGCTAAGTGGAGTGCTGCAACGTGAGATACTAGCTCCGATTTTATTCAAAATATCAGCTTACTCCAAAAGTAAACTCTTTTTCACTTGATTGAGCTGTTTTTGATTTCATAACGGACTTAGGGTGATATTCGAAAGAGCAAGGCAAGCCCTACAAAATGACAAAGATCCACCTAACAATCTATGTAAAATTCAAAGTCAAATACCTAAATATTTCAAGTGTCATAAGGATCTCTTCCCAGAAATTTTACTGACCTCCAATCTGGTCATCATACAGTAATATGGTAGTATTTATAAATGCATTTGCTAAATTTCTCCCGCGCGTAGAAGATGAAAATGATAGTCCAAAATGACAACTCGATCTCCAGCTCCTCCCATATATGTGATTGTGAAGTGCAAGCTCAATAGGTATGGCCTTGAATTTACACTTTCATATCCCTGATAACCGAGAAATACCAAGTTTAACATGTAATTTTGAAAAAAGTGGCATTTTTGCGCTTTTGGGAAATTTTTGTTCCCTAGTATGCAACTCCGGAAAACAAGCAAATGCATTTACGAATACTATTATGCCTGCCAAAATTGCTCTAAGTCTGTCAGAAAAACAAAACCAGCTTAATTCATTCAAAAAATAGGTGTAACTTTTGGGATAACCTAATAAATACTTATGAGAATCCCTACCAGTGGCGTACCAAGGGGGGGGGCGAGGGGGGGTGGCGCCCCCCACCCAGAGAATGGGTCGCGAAATTTTTGAAAATTACTTATATGAGTTGTAAAAATGTGCAAGAGACTTATTTATCTTGTAAGAAATTAAATAACTTTTTAAAATTTTTAAAAATTCAATTTAGCCTTATAAAAAAGGGTATCAAAAAATTTTTCTGGGTGCGTGGCTAATGCCACGCACCTTCATTGAAAAAAATTTTTTGTCCTCCCCCCCTGAACCGAAATCCTGGGTACGCCACTGATCCCTACCATTAGGTAATGGAGTCTTATGTTGTGCTTTTGCTGATGACGCCAAGATCTACAGTGTTTTGGAACTCAGAGATAAAGAATAGTGCAGGTGGCTTTACATCTTGTGTTTAGGTGATCGAAGATTGCCTCTTTCACATTTTTGCGTTAGAAATCAAAGCTACAACCATTTGATCCAAATCGGTTGACCATTCCTATATGGTGGGACATGACATTCTTGAGTATGTGAATAAGTAATTGATCTGGGTTTTCTGGTTAATGATTGAGCGTTGAAAATTTGTCAGTATTGCTGCTAAGGGAACGTTTCTAGTTCATACTTGTTTACAACACTATTAACAAAATGATATCAATTTTTCACGGGCTTATAAATGCAAAATAAGACCATTAGTGGAGAACGGAACTGTTCTGTATTTATGTAGAATCAGAAACATCCATGCATTAGGAAAAGCTCAAGATTTACTAGGAATGTCCATAAGGAGCTATACGGTAGCTTTCCCGATTACATGCTCCTTCATAAAAATCTTGGTCTGAGCCTCTGTCATTAGAATGCGTATTTTTGATTTGATAGGTTAGATTCTGCCAGAAAGTTGCAATCTCAGCTCAAGATTTTCATAAGAAAAGAATTCATAGTGAGAGGAGGCTTAGATGAAATTGTGTTACAACGGCCTGAGAGAAATGTAAGGATCAAAGTGTTTAAGCGTTCTCTTCGTATAGCGAGTTACTGATGATGTTGATAGGCTTGGTAGAGAATAGTTTTTCTCTGTCAAATTGGCAGAATTTGACAGAGAAAAACTAGCTACAATTTTCAAAAACTAACTACAGTTTGCCCCAATCGGGATCGGGCCGAACCGTCAGCTGAGTTTGCGCGCTCGAAGCGATGAGGGTTTGAGCTGCATACGCGCTATCGCAGAAAGTGAAGAGATAGAGGAGGGCAAACTGTAGTCGATTCGTCAAGCGCGTGGACTGGAAATCACTGCGGAGCACGGCCGCGAGGTAAAACGCTCGCCCCAATACAAAATCGAAATTGTAAAGTCGGGCTCTAGCAACGTTTCAGCCGCGCCGCGCGTAGTCCGCAGCGTTTGAGCAGTCCGTGCTGTCAACGGATCGACGATAGCTAGCCGTAGACGTGAGGCAATAAACTCGCGACACGGACTCCCACCATGCCAATTTTGGTTTGGTCAGGATTGGGGCAAACTGTATCTTCGCCTTCGTAGATTTCACCTTTGTGCTTATTTACCGTGTTTGTTTTGATTCTGATCTCTTATTTGTTGTTGGTTTTGTAGTGGTGTTCGGTCGCTTAGGTCTTTCTATGCAAAAACCTATTGATGAAAAGTCGTGCCCTTGCGCGTCCATTCTCCTACAGATTCTTTTGTCGGAAACCCTTTTGTATTTTGATTTTGTTGCATCCTCATTATAGCCGGCTGTCTTCGTACAGGAATAATACAATCATCAAGTAGCGGAGACCAAAACTTTTCATCGCGTTTTATTGCACAAATCATACTGCAAGTTCCATTTCTGACTGATTCGCTTTTGATGAGGAGAAGAAACTTCAAGCAAAGCAACGGTACACGAATGAGAGCGGTTGTTTCTTGAGATTTCAGGTAACGCAAAAAACAGAACAGCGTTCGTTTAGGACTTTTTCATATGAAAGACAGAGCGACATATGACGAACGAGACGGATACGATCAGAATCATACTGAAAACGTTGAAAAAGTCAAAAATTAGAAATTCTCCCCCTTGGCGCACAATATCGCATGCGGGCGGTTGCGGCGCATACGCACTGTGCAGCACAACTCCGAGTGCTGTACTGGGAATAAGAGGCGGCCAATTGATACCCAGACAGCCGCTTGCAGCTCCCACCGGGTGGTAATTAGCGAAGAGCGACGCAGGCTTACTTACTTTGCGTTACACGGCAGCCCTAATTTCTCGCCATTCTCTCACCACACTCTGAAGCGCATAAAAACTCAGATTGCGCATCAAGTTCTGATGGTACAGCCAGTACAATTGAATTACAAATAACTGTAAGGTATGCATATTAACATGACGAATCAGTAAATCAGGTAGCTACTAGCAAATCGGTAAAATTTCAAAACAAAAGGTAAATCTTTTCCTTCTTTTCCTGACAGTTAATTATCTTGTGTTCCAACAATCTTTGAAACAAGTTGCTCTACACTTTCCAACTGTGTTAAGATTTCTTTGAACTATTTTTTCCACCCAAGAAAATTAATGTTTTTCAAAAATTCCGGCCCATTCACAAACTGAAAATGATTACAACTAATTTCTAAAATTTTTTGGAGTTCCCCAATTTTCAGAGTATGACAATTTCTTGGACATGTTTTTTCAATAACTAGGCACATGATTGCCGTTTTTGAAGCCAATCCTTTCAAAGTTGGCTAGAAAATCAAACAGAGAGTGGAGGAAACTGCAACAAAACGATATAATCTGTTTACTCTTCACTATGTATTTTTTACTATTAGCGTTCTTTTCGCCTTTTAGAGCATGGTGGGGAGATGTAACGGAGAGAGAGGGAGTAGAGAGGCGAAAGGGACTGCCGCGTAGCGCAGCGCAATAAGGGCTAAATCACCTTGGTAGTTACCCACGAGCGAACGAATCCAGAAGAAGAGACGGAGATTACTGACATTCTAGAAGTGGTGAAGAGATAATATGAGATGGCAGCCAGTGCTTAAGATGCAAACTTGAAGATGCTGCTGCTGATGCCTGCTCTAAATTTTTGCGACTTCATTGCTTCCCATTTTCCGTTGCTTAAGCATGCCGCAGAAGTCAATGAGGGCTTCGAGTTAGAAGATCTCCTCTGCTTGAAAATCAAATCCTCTGCTTGAAAACCAGCGTACTTCTATGACTTTCGTGCGTGGCCTCGAATGTGCTTTTTCGTTCCTTGATGTGTCTTGCATGGGCGTGGTAATCATTATGAATGCAATGTAGGAGTCTATGATTTATGAATTTCAAGTCGAACAAAATATGCATGATTTTCTTTCATTATAAAAGTCTCTTCAGTAGTTACAGGCTAGCAAACACAGATTTTTCCTTCATAGCTTTACGTCTTTGTGGACAAAGGATATTTTGAGCGGTCTTAGGTCCTCATTCAGAACCACTACAGTCAAGGAAATCATTTGTATACAACTTTGTATACATTGATTATATGATAAATTTCGGCAAATGTCCACTCTAAGGAACTTGTTTTTATCGCGAATTTTTGCATTTAGATATTGATAACGGCATTGTTTTGTTGTTACATAAGTACGTGGACGGTACTTGCCCTAGGTTTATTCACAGACTCTGGATTGCTACTTCCGCGAAAAATTTCTGTGCTAATCCTGCATTCTAATGCTCAGTCACTAATATTTACGCCCCAATTTCACGAATACGAGGCGCAGTGAATTTTTAAAGTGAGCAGTCCAACTACGCTTAAAATTTTCTCGACAAATTGGATTTACTCCGCGTAACGACTTACCTAAAATTGCGAAGAATGTTGTTTTCGGAACAGTGCGGGGCTAAGCTACTCTCATGTGACAAAGCAAGAAGATGCGGTGGCTCGAGAATTTAGATGAATCAAATTTTCATCGTTCACCAGGCCCAATCAACCTAAACTCATTGTGCTGACTCTTGACCTCGACTATCATCGGAGTTTGGTTCTAATGTGTTGTAAACGCTGGTTCTAAGCTTTTCAGATGTAACAAGTCTTTAGCAGTAAAAATGTATCTATGCTTGTCGACTAGTGTCATGGGTACATAGGGTGGTGCCGCCGAGTTTTTAAGAAGAGCATCTTTCGGACATTTTTGGGCAAAACACATTCAGAAAAACTGACACTCCAAAACAAACCTGCCAAATTTGCATTAAAGCTTGGATTGGAAACCAGCAGAGAACACAAATTCTGAAAACAGCTCCCCGCCAAATTCAACTTCCATGCTTTTGTCATTCTCTAGCCTTTTCATAGTCCTGAATCCGATCTTAAGTGCAAATTGTGTGCAAATCCCAAACACGCTGGTTCCGATAACCCTATTTCGGTTAAGCGTGAAGAGTGTTCCTGCCCATAAGGTTGAAGGCAACGTGAAAATTTATATCACAGATAGATATACACCATATCTGTGATAGTGGGGTGCAACCTGCAAGTTCGTCGAGAGGTGTGAGGGAGCATAAAGAGGTTAAGGGAACCAATGCAAGAATATAATGAGACCTTGAAATCGCATTTTAGGAGCCTATATAATTTTTTTTCAATTAAGGGGTCTATTGAACTGTATTATATCTGAGATAAGCCGATTCTGGAGATCCTGCCTCAAAGGCTGAACAGTACCTCTAAACAACTTTTTTGTCGAGTATGTTCAAATTAAATCCAAATTACGTAAGTAAAGGCTTTGTACTTTTGCAGAGGCTTGGTTTCAATCATTATCTTGGCAACGCAACGCAAGACAAAGTTGGTAGGCTTCTTCCGAAGAAAGTTTCATTCGTTTGATTCCATATAGCCCTTACAATCGGTTTAAAGATGGGCGAGTGCGTCTCTTTTGCCAGAGCATACTTCTCAAATAATAATGTTTCTATGAGCAGACCACTAATTCATCAGATCTTCTTCGCCCTCAAGTTTATTTGTAGAGTGCTTTGGATCAGCTGATGCACAAAGATTGTTCATGAAATAACACATTTTCAAACTTAAGCTTTCCATACTTTAATTTGCTCATAGTTCTCCCAGGGCTTGGAGTAATAGCGAATCTTGTACACCTAGAAGTGATTTTGTAGAAAATATTTGGAGAATCTAGAAACTAACAGCTTTTTTCCAATTGTTCATCACTCTGCAATTAGCGTACTGCAACCTGCTGAGGTCAACCCCCTGCAAAGTTAATTCTCATTAAACATAAATGCATACGGATGGAAGTAGTTCTTGAGTAGTTAGGAGAAATTGGAAAAGGAAGAGATAACAACGGATGTTGTACTTTTTGTATAATAACTCACCCCTAGCCTGCAACCGGATTCACCATAAAGGACCTCTAAGTTATATATAACTCCAGCAACAACTTGACTTTGAGCCCTTAGAACCTATAAAACAAAGCGAACAAATAACGTCTAAGGCAAACAAGATTGAGGAAACTCTAGCTTGATTGAAATTACAGAATTATTATTCCAATGAGATTTACACAATTTTTTGTTGAGATATGCTTGTTAAAGAGCCGTATAGGCAAAATTCTCACATCATCAAAACTTCAGAGATTATCCGCGATTACATCATTCATTTGTTGCGAGGCACTAAATAAGCTGAAGCACATAAACAAAAGCTAGAAACCTTTATTGGCATCATCGCATTTGGCCCTGGGTTCAAAGCGCGATCTTCATTGAGCGTTTTTGCAGCTTTCCACGCTATTTGCTAAAAGGCCCACTTGTGACGCTGTATTAGCTAGGAATTGACTAGCAATTTACCATGAACTTCTTATCTGTTGGATTCTGATCTACTTTTCCTCCGGGCATGGAAGAGCAGTGTGTGATGGCGAAGGTGCAAAAAAGGGCAAAGACGATTGTGTGGCAAGACATGTTGTCCAGTCTATCTGCAAAAGCTATCAAGATGCAGTACCATTCTCGACACCACAAGTGAGCTGAAATGTAACAGAAGCAGCGAATCAAATAACTCAAGGCCAATACTGAACAGGAACTGAAAGTAAGCCATCTAATTCTCATACAATATGCTCAGTAGTGCAATTTTTCTTGATCCAAGTTGTCTTGTCTCGGAGGTTTGAAGCGGACCTGAATACAACCTGCCAAAACATAAACCTATGCCGGCGGAATCCCAACTCCAAAATAAGGTCAGCCACTAGGTCTATAATTAACGTGGTGCTTGATACTGGTAGATTGGTACTGCAATTTGTCGGTTTCTGTGTAGTTAAGCACCAGCTTTATCCTGCGTACACCTTTCAGCTCCTATTTTTTTTACACAGGATCTTTGAGTCTTTCCAGAGGCTTATTAGGTTGTTTACTTATGCATTTTACAGTTTCGGACTTCAAAGAAGGCAATAGCAGATTATTAGTCGAATAAAGAGTTATCAATTACAGTGCACAGCTCAACAACTCATAGCAAACATTTGGTTGTAAAGAAGAAATAAAACATACTCAAGTGTTGCGCGTACTCCACTCGCAATCTCTAACCTTTTCTCTGTGTTTCCGGAAGAGCCTGTCAATCTTTGCTTTGCAGTGACGAATTCATTACAAGCTCCAAGGTAAAATAGAAAAAAGACGTTCAACAACATAGATTGTGCATTTGATGCATTTGTGCATTTGATTTTGTAAACTACGCAAAATCTTAACACAGTTTCCATCTTTGCATGCACATAATGTAATTCTGCAAAATACAGCAATGTCATATGGTCTAGCAAATATCAGCTGCTCTTGATTTTGTTCTGTTCACGAAACGACGTATTAAAGGCAGTGGCTCGGCAAATCTCATCCTAGTCAAATTTGCGCTTACCTGGGGTTTTTCAATACGCTGATCCTGAAAATCCACTTTTGAAAGCTTGAAAACGGCGAAAATGAGCGTTTTTTTAATGCCTTTCCCTTTGATTTTGGACGAGTGGAGCAAGGCCGACGACGCTAAATCGTGGCAGGACCCAATAGTTATAGCGTTGCGGCGGGCAGCCTCCAATGATAAGAAGGAAATTGCCAACTCGTCCAGATGCGTGTAAGATTGGCCTGCGCGTACAAGTTTGAGAGCGATTTTCTCGGCAGGAAAAGCATGCTGTGCAACCGGGATTGCACTGTTTTCATAATTGAGCGATAAGGGACCTACCGCGTTGAAATCCCGAGTTGTTGGATTTTGCCGATCCACTGCCTTTAAGCAGGCATCTTTGAAGAGCATCACTTGCTCTACTGGGAAGTTGTAGTTGTGATTTGATCATGTTCAGTAGTTTTTGATCAAGAGTGAAACTACTGTAAGTTAGTTCATCTATCTTATATATAAAGTTGAATGTGTGTCTGTATGTATGTATGTCTGTACGTATGTGCGGAATAGAAAATTTTATTTCTGGACCGATTTGGACTAAACTTGGCACACATATACTTCGGGGCAGGGAGCGTGTCATAGGCTACTTTTCGTTATCGATCGATATCGATTTTATCGATTTTTTGCAAAATTTGAGCTACAGAGCTGGGAGTTGGCACAGGGGGTAATCGAGCATGCTGATTACAAATATATTATTGAGAGGCCAGGCGGAGCCGAGTTTGCCAACTAGTTTACCGTAAAATGAGCAGTTGTGCGTGTTATGTTTAAAATAGCAACAGATGTATGCAATGGTTATAGTGAGCAACGAAAGTCTTCCAAAGTGGCAACAAAGATAGAGCTGGCTAGTTTGCATCTTACAAGGGAAAGGTCAAAAGTCGAAGTGGCCAATTCAAGCAGACTGCATAACATCAAATGCGGCATAAACGTATCTGCTTAACACTTTTGTGGACGAAGTTATAAGCCATTAAAGACATTAGTTTGCCTAAAAAATGGAACCTAAGCACAAATTCGTCCGTAAAGCGACATTTTTGGTTCAATACTTGACCAAAACATGCACCTAGTTACTACATATAGCCCGTACCTGAAGGTCAGCTAAAACGGCAATAATGTGCTTGATTTCGCAAATTTTTTACATTTAATTTTATCGCAGTAAAACTGCGCACAACTTCTCAGGCAGAACAAGGGTGGATGACAGATGACACGGCAAACCAGCGATATTTATCTATCTCCCACTCGCTGTTCGGGTCATTATTAACGATTGACCGGACAGGAGAGAGCGCCATCCCATGATTTACGGATTTGGGGCGCGTGCCCCAGACGGGCAGGAGGGCCCGAGCTGTGGAGATTGGCCATGTTGGAGGCGATCGGGCACCTGCCACGCCCAACATGGCCAAACTTGCCAGATCGAACCATATCTTCACACAGACAGGAGCCTGATCACCAGCTTGGCTTCGTGTGTCGCGGGCGCCAGTGCTGTGACCCGCACAGGAACCCCTTCCTCTATAGGAGATTGATAGATACCGCCCCAGAGTTACTATCTTTTCACGTTTACTCATTGTCGAGAAGCTTGATCTTTCCAAAGGATGTTTGATAAGAACCCACTCTGCTGAGTGCTCTCGTGAGGGGCTATGTGCAAAACAGCATACAGTGATAGTAGTCCATAGACTATGCAACTGCTTGTACCATGCAGAAATGCGTTGTATGACCGCTTGGAGAGTGACAAGTGATCCATTTGACAAATGAGACATCGTCAAAGCCAAAGTGTTCAATGCTGACATAAGGCAAGGCGCGGTTATGCTACCACAGTTGAAAATCCTCCTTATTTATGTAAACATCGTGATCACGGAAGCAAAAGTCAAAAACGAAGATGATTTTGTGAGATGAAAATGAGAAAACAGATGAGAAATGCTAATCAAGCTGTAAAAGCTACGATATGCAATTCTCCCACATGAAAACGACAATAAAGCTTTTGAGCTTGAGAACACACTTTCTTTATCACCATAATTTGCAATTTGAAGATAGCGTGCTAATTGCGAAAGCGGGATTCTTTGTCGTCTTTTGGGCCGTCAGTTCTAACAGTTCACAATACAACGAAGGAAAAAAGACGAGCAGAAACCCTAACCAAGACCAGAGGTGGATCAGGCGTGCGCTAGCTAACTGCCTATTTACAAAAGCTCGAAAAAAATCTGGAAAGATGAGTAAACGGTTTACATGCTCTCTAACTCCGCAGCTCATGTGAGTTCAAATCTATTTAACACATTGACCACAATGTGACCCACATGGTGGGTCATGCAGTGACTGTGGTTTTAGAAGTTCTGTTATGCTTCATTCCTAGGATTTACTTTCGCGTTTCTTAGCTGCTTCTCAAAATCACTGTAGGGATACTGCAGATTACCGCCTGCTTGATTTCAGCTAAAAATAATCAACTTGCTGTAGAAGAGACTGTCCCACAAGGCAGACAGCTAAAAATGTACGCTGTCGTCAACGTGTTAAATCAGGTAATCGCATGCTCAAGAGAAAAATACTTGCTACCGAAACTCTACGGTTTGGTGCGAAGTTTATATTCAAAGTTAACGTCTAAGTTGCCTACTGTGAGAGTTTTTAATTTCTCAAATTTGCGATCTAATTCAAATTACAGTGATCACTAAAAACCCTTTTCAGAGTTTCTGTCATGATATTAGAAAAGACAAATACGTTTCAACCTACCTAGGTATACATGTATTTGTAGCCAGCTTTGCGGAATGGTACCTGGAGAGATGATGGATGACTTTCAAGCAGTAGAGATGTCAACGACGATCGAACAATGCATAAACATTCTAAGAAAAAGCCGTTAAAAGTGAAGTCACATGTTGAATCCGATGCGGATAATTTTTTAACTTGTTAATTTTTTATACTCATTACGCGAAAACGGAAAGATAACATTGAAGTTGGAGTGAAATCCATATCTCTCAGCAATTCATCGGCTTTTCTAAACGTTGAACATGTATCACTGACCTTTAATGTGTAAATAGCTGGCAAACCCTGCTCCGCCCGCCCCTGTCAATAACATTTTCGCAATTTATGCTCACTTATACCCTGCCAGCTCCGTAGCTCAGACTTTGCAAAAATCGATAAAATCGATATCGGCTGATAACGAAAAGTAGCATACGGCACGCGTACCGCCCCGTAGTGTATGTGCAAAGTTTGGTTCCGGTAAGCTCACAAATAAAGATTTCTATTCAAAACATAAGTACAGACAGACAAATAAACAAACAAGCAGACATTTTTCTTTAGCTGAGAACCAAAGTGAAAAGTCCCTATCATTTCCCTAAAATAGAATTATTTTGTTGTCCAACCCTGAAGCTGCTCTAGTGTTTATGTTATTATTTTCATGGAGTGAGCTTGTCATGGCTGATAATTGCAATATTCTAGAGCCAAGCTGTGCGAAGTCCTAACTGCGAGGTGTAGGTCTTACTACTACAATCATGTCTTTATCTTCTTATATATAAAGCTGAATGTCTGTTTGTCTGTATGTCTGTCTGTCTGCGTGTACGTATGTTCCGAATAGAAAATTCCATTTCTGAACCGATCCGGACCAAACTTGGCACACATACACTTCGGGCCCCGGCGGGTATCATAGGCTACTTTTCGTCATCGATCGATATCGATTTTATCGATTTTTTGCAAATTTTGAGCTACGGGGCTGGGAGTTGGCACAGGGGGTAATCGAGCATTCTGATTACGAATATAATAATGACAGGGCCGGGCGGAGCCGGGTAAGTCAACTAGTCTAGCATATGGAGCATAGGTTGCTGCTTCTATAGTACCCTATTTTCAGGTTATAAGCCGCACCCTTTTCACTCTAAAGGCGCACACGTCAAAAGACTGCCTGTCACGATGGGGCGCGTTAGGTGAGAGCAATGTGCGAGAAAGCGACCGCTTCGCGAGGCACATGCGCAGCGGCACGCCTGTGTCTGCTCGCGTTTAGAGCAAAAAGAATGCGGCTTATACACCTGAAAATAGGGTAACCCTCAATTTTTCTTCACATCAACACTGTTATATTGCTACCTAAATGAAACAAGGTATAAAAATTTGGCGTCTTTGATACCCTCTGAGGGCATGCGCTGAAGCACTTTTACTGTCGAAGAGGCTACTGAATGCGTACGGTCCTATCACAGTGACTTGCGGAGGACAAACCGATTACCAAGTTGGCGCTCTTATCCTCCCAGATTACTCTGGTACCAATTTACCTTATTCTGAGGGTAGGCTCCCGCCAGAGTGCCGAAGTTATGCCAGCGCTACACCAGCATTTCGATCGATACACGCATTTTTCGTTGGGGACGTCAGCTAGCCCCGCCCCAACGAAATACACGTGTATCGATCGAAATGCTGGCGTAGCGCTGGCATAACTTCGGCACTCTGGCGGGAGCCGTAGAGGGCTTTGTCCATGGCGAGATCGATCCTTGGTCCGACTGGTCATACTCTGTTCAGACATTCGCAAATGACTTCCGGGGAAAACTGAACTTCTAAAACTTCCGGAGCGGGCGGTCCTATTAGGTGGGCCTCGCCCTTGGCCTCGCCCTACCTGGCATCTTCAACAGGAGTGTCCCCCAAGAGTTTTAACTTCGCTTTTCCCCGGAAGTCATTTGCGATTGTCTGAGTAGCGACACCTCATACCAGTACGCCGCTCTCCCCATGTTGCTCGATTTTTTGATTCTGTTTTTTTGTCCAAAGGATTTTTGGGGCTCCTATCAGATCCTGTTTTATCTGGAGGAGTTTCATATTGACTTATTCTGAGCATTCAGACAAATCGGTACAGGTAAGAACATTTATCAACACACAGTAAAAGAAACAAGAACATGAGAGAAAAAAGTAACCAGGACACAGAGATCGGTTAAGTTGCCGTGAAAACGAGCATGAGCATTATCTGCGAGGATGATTAGATATCAGTGCACTTTGTTGGGCGGTATACTTCCACTGAGGCTCCGATCGATGTAGGCGCCGATTATGAATCGACTTACTTGGATTGCTTGCCAAAGCACTAATGCAGACACTGTGCAAATGATCACACATGGAATCAACCAGGCCAGGCACAACAGAAGAGCAATCACTGAAACAGTACAAGCATTTGTTTTCTCTTCCGTACATCCGTGATAAAACACTAGATTGGCTGAGAAATGAATTCGTTTTCACATGCAAACTTTCACAAAAACTTTTTTGCAATATTTATCCATGAATCCTTGCGAGAAAGCAGCTTAGACCTTCTATCACTATATATCAACTAATCAGAATTTTATGTCATCACAAAGCAGAACTACCTCGAATTTTTAAAAACAGTTTTTGACTTTTTAAGCTTGTTTTCAAGCTGTAATGGATGTAGAGATGAACAATTTGGTATTCAGATACAAATAATTTCTTTTATCTAGCGCATGACTATGAAAGTTGTGATCTGCCATTTCGAAATTGTATAACTGAAAAAACGAAATTTGCTCACATCTGCGTATGATGGGAAATTCAGGATATCTCACTTCTTTGCGCCTCGTCTTTATTGGGAAGTAGATTCTACCCGAAAGAAGTCGAAGTTTAATTTATCAAAGTGCTTTTTCACAAGGTATCAAACACTGGAAAACTTTGATGTGATTGCTTCAACAAGGACTCAAAAAGTATGAATTAGCCGGACAACACTGCAGTGGTTGCATTCAATACGAAGACAAAAGAATGAATAAAGGTTTCGAAAAGATTGTAGGAAAACATAAGTTTCTGGAAGCAGTCAATTGTCCTGAATGAGAATTATGATATGATCAGGATATGAGAGATTATATGTAATGCTATGGCTATGCTCATAGAAAACCGCGTAATCCTATGCTTTACCATTCTCCTCTCCTCCTCTTCTGCCAGAGTGCGGAAAGAGGAGGAAAATCTCGAAAAATCTAGCTCGATAATATTAGATGCATAATTCTTGCACTAAAATTTTTGATCTGTTGTTTCCCTCGGCTTAAACAGAACCAGCGAGAGAAAACCTTGCTGCTGGTGCTTAAATCAAAATTGTTTGAGGGCACGTAGCAACGATGTAAGCTGAGCAAGAAACATCCAAAATTGATTTTTCGAGTTTTGGCCACTGAATTTGCTAAACTCTAATAGCAATTGGATTTCTTTCTAGTTTTTTTTTTCATGGCATACTCTTTTAACTAGTAATAAGAAAAGGTAGTGATTGGATGTCTCTGCTAAAAGTTACGAAATTCGACTTCTTTGAGTTGACTGTTTGATTTTGTTTTGTATTGGTTTTCTGAGATGTACTGTAAAATATTGCTTTTGATATACATGACAGAAAGACATTCTCAAAATTCCTTAACTTCATAGGCGTTTTTAAAACATTTTCTCTAGTTAATAGTGCAAGAGGGGAAGAAGAGCTACAGTAGATGTTCAGTGAGGTGTTTGATTTTGAAAGGCTAAATAGCAGATATCAATGCAGATTCTAAAACTTTTTGTGAGTAGACCTTTTAATAGTAGCAAAACACAGGCAGATAGAATTCCTTGGTAGATATTTACAATATCTGAGTTATGTCATACGATTTCTAGTGGATTAAACGTACAAACATCATGGAATACCTGACTTATGCAAGCAGTCTGATATGTCTATTGTGACGTAATGCTAAAAAAAATTTTGAAAATAAAAAATGCTAACTATCACTAAATGCAAGGTTTCTTTCAAGTCTGTTCAATAGCTTTAAAAAGGAAGCACTGTTTTCTTGTTTGGAGTGTTTTTTTTACTGTTAAGACTTTAGAAAATTTTCGACTGCTTTCGCTCGCGAACAGACTCGAAAAATAGACAAGACTATGTTTTTGGAAAAAAAACACTTTTTATAAGTCCAGAGTCAGCAAAGATATCGTCTTAAGGACACTCGCATTCAGAAAGGCGAGTAGATTTCATAATACAGTGCCATAATTATAAAAACACTCTTGGTGCAAAAGTTTTGTCAGTTTTTTCGTTCCATCGGTAAACACGCTAGAATAAAGATAAACAAACGCTTTAAAGCGTATCCAATGCAGAATTTCTTCCCCTTTCCAGCTGCCAAATTGCCGTTGTGTTTCATTGAGAGAATGACGAGATATTTGCCGGAAATTACAACCACTCGTTTTTACCATGTCCAACTTTCACTAATTTTCAAAATTTTTGTATGAGACTTTCGGAAGAACCCTAATAACCATCACATAGGGCAGACCTTTTGCCAACAGAAAAATTTTTTGTAGCCCTACACCTTGTCTTTTAGAATTTCTACGAAGTTTATGGGGAAAATCGCAGTATTTCTCAATTTTATGAGTGCGCACTGACGTAACCTGAGTTTCAAAATCTTCATAAATTAGAGCGAAAATAGCTCATTTACTTTGTAATGGTAGCGGTAGTAATAATCGAGTGTTGAAACCTCAGTTTTCTTTAGGTTTTGCAGTGTTTGGTGCAATAACAGGTTATGCGAATTTTCCAAAACACAAGAGTTTCAGAAAATTATTCAGCAAAAATCTAAAAAGCAGCTGAAAAAAAAAGGAAAAATTGCTTCTGTTGGCAAAAGGTTTGCACTATCTGGTGGTTATTAGGGCCCCTCCGAAAATCTCATACAAAAACTTTGAAAATTAGTGAAAGTTGGACATGGTAAAAACGTGTGGTTGTAATTTCCGGCAAATATCTCGTCATTCTCTCAATGAAACACAACGGGAGTCTAGCAGCTGAGAAGAGGAAAAAATTCTGCATCGGATAGTTCTTGAAGTGTTCGTTTATCTTCATCCTATGTTTGCCAATGGATTGAAAAAACTGACAAAACTTTTGCACCAACAGTGTCTTTATAATTATGGACAGCACTGTATTAGGTTGCTTCAGAAGTTTTCCCCATTTTTTAACTATCACGAAAACGTGGAGGAAAGAGTGGCAAACATTCTAGAAATTATTCAAAAACCTTTTCTTTCTCCTTTAAGCGTCATGTCTGATCACTAAAACAATCGCGTAAACCCCAAGCTTGGCAGTACAATTATTAGTTTCATATTTCATTACAATAAGAGGTTGACACAGTAAACAAAATGCAAAGTAAAAATTTTGAGCGTCCTCAACTAGCTTTTTAGTATTTTCGAAATAATTCTTGTAAATTTCCATTTGAAAAGCCGTGCCAGATACGAAACCCATAAAGCACTGAGACTGCAATTATTCCAAAAATCATTCACCACTCGACATCAATTTTATCACGCAAATAAACCTTCGTCGCTTCGGGAATAAATATCAAATTCCGGTATAGCCATTGACGCGTTTAAAAAAGTTAACGACTTGACGATTTCGTCATAATCGTAGCTTTTTTGAGGTGAAAATCGTAAATAAAACGCGTATCAGAAAAAAGAACAGCTGCAACGAACGACATCCGAGTTCGTCTCTATGTTCTTAGAGGAATATAGGTTTTTTAGCATCGAAAAACTATGAAATTCCAAAAAGCCGGCTGGGCTGTCAAAAAATACTTTGCATTGCGTTTGGTTTACTTTGACCAATACTTTCCATTATCAAACCTCTTCCACAATTTCAAAATGAAAAGTACGAAAAATTTATATTAGTGACCACGAAAATAACCTAGCTCACAAATACAGGGTGTCCCAAAAAAATGTATCGAAGATACAGTTACATATACCTTCGGTTTTTTTAGAATTTTAGAAGCAGTTCTTGCCTCTCGCAAGCTTCAAATTAGTTTAAAATTCCTACCGTAATCCTACAGTAACGAAGATAAATCGGTGATTCGCTCTATACTGTAAATCTAAGTTGAAACCAGCTCTACCGTATGACACTCAAAGATCCGCGAAAGCTTTCCACATGGGGAAGTTATTAAAGATCAAACGTTCGATACATTTTTTGGGGACAATCTGTATTATGCGAAAAATAGAAAGGAATTCTCTGTCGAATGGCGTTTAAAACGCTTGTCGACTTCATTCCAAGTGTTTTTAAGATGGGTCGGAAAAACGGAAAGAATATTTGGAACTACTTAATGAACAAGGTGTTCCAAAAGTATGTACACACTTTTTAATCAAACTCGCCCCACACAAAGCCTGCTTAGCTTTGAATACTATTCAGTGGAGCAGAAATCAACTTACAAGGAAAGGATGTTTGGCCGAAGTTCCCTACAAGAATGGAATGCTACCGTTTTAGAAAGCATGAAAAGCTGATTCCAAATATGCCTTTCCTATATGCTGAGCGCTGCGAATACGAGATATGAAGGATTTGAAAGTGCAAAAAATTGAATGAGTAACAAGGGCAAAATCAGTCATCAAGATTGTTCTAGCTTAAATGACGCAGCGGTGGATGAAGGTTGTTTGAGCTAAGAGTACTTATTGGGGTGCCCTGACAATCATCACTGCGCCATTTCAGGGCTAGAAAGAATATCACAGCTGCTTTCATCTCTGCCGGGTATTCAGTTTTGTGCCTATTATAAACGCCATAACTCCTCGTTCAGAAATGCTCCGCAATGACGATGGCAGATTTAGAATCAGCGTCTTATGTTCTCCAAACGACAAGCTTACCGCCTTAAAAGGCCACGCCGATTAAACATCTTCCCCTGTTATGTTCACGGTACGCTGCGAATCACCTCATCGCCCTCCATTAGTGTAGAAACACGGTAGGAACTTTGAAGAGCATTTGAGTCATCAATAGCTACATTTTGCCCCAGAATGGACAAGCTCAGAACTTTGTCGTTAGGCTAAACTGAGAGCTGACTATTGATGACGTTAGCACTTAACTTGCTACTTTTTTAAAAGTGCCACGTAAACCCCATTGTACTTCGGTGTTTTCAAAAAAGTGATTAGATCATGGAAAGCTTATAAAATTGTATGATTGATAAAATCAGCACGTTTAAAGACAGTGCTACACATTTTCCAGGTTCCTTGGGACCTTGTTTCCTTTAACGGCATGTTTTGCAATGGCGCTGTACTGTGGAAGTTCCTAACGTAATCCTACAGCAATGAGAAGCGATGGGTAATTCTCGGCATACCGAAACTCTACAGCTCTAAAGAACGATACCTGAAGTCAGGGAAAGACTTTGTGGGAAGAGAGTTATCAACAATCAAAGAGTGTGTTAATACTTCAGGGACCTCTTCCTCTCAAGCATAGAAAATCGGAATGATGTAGGCACTCACTTTCTACTATGAAGGCGATTCCAAAATTTATCACAATCGTGAATGATAGTACTGCCAAGAAGATGGTGATTGGAATCAAGTTGAACACAACAATAAGTAGAGGCAGCAAATCGTCTTCTTCATAGTTCACGTGCAAATATGCTGCTAACCTCATGGACAGATTTCCTCTGAAAATATTTTGTTTATTAATATAACAAATGCCATACAAGTTAGGACGAAGACCTGAAACAAATTGTGCTAGGATTATGCACTCAAGATTTATGCACTACGGCTTGGAAAGATGGTAATAAGGGGCGAGCAGAAATTCAACTGAAACCAAGCAAAAAACAATATCTGATTAGCTGCATTATTATCAACATAAAACACGATTTTTCTATGATGAAAGACTGCTGTGAGCACAAACATTGCTTCTAGAAAATATAAGAGCAAAAAATTGGGCATCTTTTTAACCCTTTCGAGTGCTGCTTACTAGACACACTCGTGGGAACACATTTCTAACCAAACGAAGTCGGGAAGAGGAGGAGACCAAGTTTACAATTATATGAATAATTTCAGCAGATGAATCAGCTATTTCTACTATTTGATCGTTACATAAAAGAGGAGTTGTGGTAATTTTTAGATGAAAAATAGAATTTTTAGATAAGGATTACCAGTAATCACTCATGAATCGTCTCAAAAATTGAAAGAAATGGCCCACAAGCATTTGGATTTGCTTCAGCAAATTTAGGCGTATAAAACAAAAAAGGGTGGTTTGAAAAATTTGGAAGAAAATCTATCTTCAATCTGAGAATGATTCTGCTGTCGCCGCGACTGCTGATAAGTACATCAGTACATAAGAAATTGAAGATTGATCAATACAGAGGACAATTAAATGATGATTTGGACTCCGCAGTGGCTAAAGAACAATCTTCACTCTGGTCGAATGGTGTGATGCCATAGAACAGGTGCAGTAGACTTTTCTTATCAGGGCATTACAGATGATTGCGACTGCAAAATGTAGACAAGCTTATCGGACACCGTTTAGGAAAACGTTATATGAGTGATGTGTTTCGCCATAGGGCTTCCCGGTTGTAACAACCAGCTTTGTGCACCAAGGATCAAAGAAGCTTTCATCTGACAAGGATGCAAAGCTCGTAGCTCAAAATCAAATCTAGCAAATATGTTCAAATGATAGTAACTGTTGTACATAAATGGCGTACGATTTTCAGATATACACACCTTTACGAATAACGCGCAGCAAGAAGTTTTTCCTCTGGAGCAGTTTTGCGAACTAAAGAGTTAGCTTATTTTAGATGTTCTAAAGTGCGGTTCATAATTATACGAACACCCAAAATTTTGCAAGTTTTCGGACTTTTTGGGAGAAACTCAAAAAGCCGTTGGTACCACGCGAAAGAGCACAACCGAAAACGGTATATGATCCATAAGAATGGAAATTGATGTCAATCTTAGGAGTGTTTTTGCGCCTAATGCGAATTTTTAGCGGTTCATAATTATACGAACACCTCAAACGAAGATTCATTTTTTTATTTAAGATTGCAAGCATCTTTGTCCAGATTTTTTGTAGAGTTTCAGTGACAAAGTCTGACATATCTGCTACACACTGAACCCAGTGCAGTTTTAAGAGAGGACCGTTACTTTTTCAGAAGGCTCTAGATGCTTTTGGGGTGACTGCGCTCCAAAAACATCCGTTCTTCTGTGGTTTACGCGCTCTAATTAGCTTCTACCAAAGCTATGAGATAAAATAAGCTCTTTCGATAAGTATTTTGTTTAAAGCTTGGAGAATCTTCGCGTTTTCGTGCCGTTTTTCAACCAAGTTCCATCCCAACCCTAGAGTTAGCACGATTTCGAGCCTCAAAACTCAGCTTCTGAAGGCGTACAATGAAGTAAGCATATAGTATGTAGAAGTACACAAGACTGTATATTTGGCTAGAAAAAATCAGCAACGTTGAGCGTTTGTTTTGGCCACGCAGACGTCATTTCACCAAAAACACTGTTTTTACAATTGCAATCACACCTCTATTTGGTTTGTAGCTCCGCAGCCTCAAGATCAGTTCTACAAAAAACCCAAAAACTTTGACACAGAAACATCATCATGCAAGCAATGCAGTTGCTTCATATCAAATGTTTGCGCAAGACAGAAGCTGAGTTTTGAGGCTCGAAATCGTGCTAACTCTAGGGTTGGGATGGAACTTGGTTGAAAAACGGCACGAAAACGCAAAGATTTTCCAAGCGATAAACAAAATACCTATCAAAGGAGCTTATTATATCTCATAGCTTTGGTAGAAGCTAATTAGAGCGCGTAAACCACAGAAGAACGGATGTTTTTGGAGCCAATCACTCCAAAAATATTTAGAGTCTTCTGAAAAAAGTAACGGTCCTTTTTTTGAACTTCACTGGGTTCAGTGTGTAGCAGATGTTTGGGACTTTATTACTGTAACTACAAAAAAATTTGGACTTAAATGACTGCACTCGCGGATGAGAAATAGACCTTTGTTTGAGGTGTTCGTATAATTATGAACCGCTAAAAATTCGCACTAGGCGCAAAAACACTCCTAAGATTGACATCAATTTCCATTCTTATGGATCATATACTGTTTTCGGTTGTGCTCTTTCGCGTGGTACCAACGGCTTTTTGAGTTTCTCCCAAAAAGTCCAAAAACTTACAAAATTTTGGGTGTTCGTATAATTATGAACCGCACTTTAGCATTGAGAAGTTTCTTGCAACATCTTGACAGAAACTTGCCTCGAAATATTTCCAAAAATTGCAGTCTACAAGGTAAACTGTGCTTCATGATTTAAAAAAAATCATAAACTCATCAAAACTCATCAACTGTGCACATATTTCAAATTGCAGAACAAATTAAACTCAATAATGTGCATTGGAAAGATTTTGTTTACAGGAGTTAAGAAGGAGACGTGACAGAAGAACGGATTGCAATTTTATAGAAAGCGTAAGTAGCCGTTGGGAAGATATCGCATTAAGAATATTTTCAGAAAATTTTGAGAGTAGCAAGATTTTCTTTCATAGGTGTCTCCATCAATCTTTCTTTAAGTTTCAATGTTGATAAAAATTCAGCATCAAAGTCCGTCACAGATAAGATGATTCGAACAACAGCGTCGTAAAAGACCAGTCGGAAAAACCAACTGTACACAAGAGTCATTCCTTTTTGTTTCTCTAATCACGAAGAATATACGATGTTCCACATCTACAGTAAGGCAAAGGAAAAAGAAAAAGCATTGTACTTTTCTATGAAGAACAAGATTCCAAAGAAAGGGTAGAAAAGTATGAAAATTTTCGCAGGAAAATAAAAGCACGAGGAAAGGAAAGGTGTAAACATCGCAACCGAGAAATTAGCATTATACTAGCAAAGATTTCAATTACAAAATGTCATGCAAAACAATTTTTTGGTCGATGGCTTCTCAAAAAATTGCGAAAGAAAAACTCGTCCAAGTGGGGAAAAATTCATCAAAATTGAGTTCGCCTAGTCGGTGTTCGATGATCGTGCAGTGTATTTACGCAGAAATCGATCGTATCGGATATTGACCACGAACGTAGGATGCGAGGGTGAACATCATCAAAAAAAGCTCTCCTGTGGCTTTTAGTTTTTTTTTGTCAAAAAGATTTTATGAAAAATAACATTAGATATGTAGTCAAATGTTTTGGAATAATGAAGTTGAAGACCAAGGAATCCTTGAATTAAAATGAATTCATTAAGCAATCCAATCCTTCATATTTACGTTGGATATAATAGAAGTGGGAAAGGAAACATTTCTAATTTTGAATGTTTTTTACATAACATTTGAAATCGAGCGAATTTCAGAAAAAGGTCATTTGTAGGAACTACAAATGACAGCAGATTACACTGAGGCTGCCATTACTCACAAAAAAATTCAGAACTCATCATATTTCTAAGCTAAGCGAGTTCTCGAGTTTCGGACGTCGGAATAAATACTTTGGCTAAAGCGCTTGTGATTCATCGTCTATAGTATGTTCTTACTTTATCTGGGGATATCGGCTTTCAATTTGCTTTTACTACAGAACAATAGCAATCCATGGGCTGCTAATTGTATGTCAATGGTGAATCTGGTCTTGCAGCAACTTCCCTAAGAAATTTGGAAACAGAATAATAAGCATTTAAGTAACTTGTAAGCCTATCTACATTCCTATGAGTTGTTCTTCTCATACCGATAATTTTTTCGAAAGAAAAAAAATGATTTTTCTCGAGTTCAAGGGGGTACACCTCGCTTATCATGCAGTACCATGTAATGGTGCATAACTTACCGCAAAGAAATCATTTATCCGTTTAATATAGTATTTCTACAAACAACTCAAAGCGCTTGCGGCCACATATAAGCTCAAATGGAATGCACTTTTTGAATTATTAATCGTTCTCTGCTTGGTACATGCAGAAGTTGTGTAATCAGTTTTTTCTGACTAGTCCCTCAACAAAGCAGGCATTGATGAAAATCTTCAAATCTACTCTTTGAATGATTTAGTCCACTGTTTGAGCAGATCTCATTTAAGATCTACTCTTTTACTGGAGTTTTCTTATAATGAGCGGAGCATCTTACTGAGAGGTAAAAAGACCTCGGACACCCTTCGATTACTGCTTTTTTTTTGAGATTTCTACCAAAACCTTTATTGGTGACAAGTACAAAAATCCAGCTTAACCAAGCATCAATGCTCGAGAATGCCTACTCATTTTAAAGAAATGTTAATAGCAAACGCAGCAAGTTGAGAAACTTTACTGCGTAATACTGAATTAAGATACGATGTTTCTAAGTAGTATTGATGCTTCTTGTTGTTAAAAACAGCAAATTAGCAACAAAGCAGTTTCTCTGCCGCATCATCCTGTAGTTTGTCAAAAGCAGCAGCACATTGGTTATCGTCACTAAAATCTTCAATAAACTTTTCGAATTGAGCAATCACTTCTTCGACAGTAAATTCTCCAAGGACCTAAATAAAAACCGATTTTTCTTCGAAAATTTGAATATTTGGCACCTAGAAAATCTCTATTTTCAATGCATAGTCAACAATCAAAAAGATAAAACAAAAATTATTAAAAAAAAACTAAAAGAGCAGCGTCAACATTGCTATATCCACCATTTGATTCAACTGGTTTGGCGACTGGAAGGCAGGGCTTCGTGACCTAATTTAGCCTAGGTAATGGTCAGAGAGCACGCGCGCGGGAGGGAAGCAGATGCGTCGCGGGCGCGAGCGGCCTTAATTAGGTCACAAAGCCCCGCCTTCCAGTCGCCAAGCCAGTCGAATCAAGGATTATGTCACTAGCGATCTCACAGGTTTGGGAGGGGCAGGGCAACAGAATTTTTCTTCGTGGTGTTAGCCACTTACATCCGGAAATCAAGATGTTTTTCGATTGAACCTTCGAATTTTTATAGTTTATAGAATTTTGCTTTTTACATGTAAGAAAGCGATTTGCACAATATTAGGACTCCTTTCAACCTACAGTGTCGTTTCTCGTTCGCACATTGACTGTACCATTTACTGCCTCATTCTTCCCCACAACTAGTATAAAGTTACACTTAGTGACTATAGCATTCTTGATCCTTCGGTTGAGAGAACCAACACAGCTAAGATCAGCATGTACCTTAAAATTCGTTGAAACTTTTTAAAACTCTTCCTACGTTTTCAGCTAATTTGTGAACTATGACCTCAATATCAGCTTCGATAAGCCGCTGTTCGACTGTTCGTGCATACGGAATGGAGGCAACACTGACGGGAATCACCACCACCTTGAGATAGTGCTTTGCTCTATTGCTTGTTAAAATGATGAATCTACCTGGTTTGGGGACAACCAAAATGGCCAGTAACCGGCATATTCTGATTCGATAACTGCGAGAATTGTCTCCACAGAGTTAACAATCGAGCGATGTATCAAAATCGGTCGCAGCTTTCTACCATCCTCACTGGAAACTGGAGAATTTAAAAAATGTTCGAAATCCATAAAATGTGTTTTATGTAAGATTTGGGATAAAAAGGATATAAAAAGGATCATTTGTCAGTCAAGATATCGTGTGTCCATAGCTACCTGAAAAACAAAATTGAAATGTAATTTTTTAGGTGAACAGATCGAACGTAATAAGAAGGTCTTCGGAGCCCTTCTGCATGCAGATGTGGAGGTTTCCAGGAAAAAAAAAACTCTGCACTTCTGTAGATGAGCAGACAGAACAAAGAACAGAGTGTTACTGAAACCATTTTGTTCTGCGTTTTCAAACATAAATGTTTTGAAGATGAGCTATCTTAAAACATTCCAGTTTGTATCACAAGCAATTTCGCTTTGTTTCATCCCTCTTGTTAAAGTCGAGCAACACCTTCTTTCCAATCGACCATTTTCAATTTTCAAACCGACAAGTCTTTGGATGAAAGAAATTCGTTGAATGAAAAAAAGAAAGGAAGATTTTTCAGATAGTAACCAAAGAAACTTGGTTTCGCAGCAGTCGTTTTGATACAATGAGAACTTGCAAATTTGAGTTTCTGATGTAAACTCTGGACACGTGGTAGTTTCGATATATGATTCAGTTAAAAGCAGCAAGAGACAGTTCGTCCAAGTTGGGTGCAATTTAATATTCAAAAGTGACTTTAGACGGTCGACTATCGGAGACTTTTGTGGTGGATGAAAATCGAGACCTACCTTATGTACGCTAAATCGAATCGCTCAGGAAGTTCAAAATCTAGCTGTAGATGTGCATATAGACGAAATCTATCCTGCTTATCTCTCATTAATATTTGAACCTAAATTATTGAAAGATAATTGTGTGTATCTTTGCTGGCAAATCTTTTTCTCAATACAAGTAAGCAAAGATTGAAATTCACGAAATCACTCTTGCTACAAGCATTAGAATAGCATCAACTTCCATTTTCGGACTTACTTTTGGCCCGTAATGAGGGGCAGAAGCTTTATCAATTATATAAGGCATTTCCAATTCTCGAAAGGCACCCAAAATGGCTTTCTGAGCATTCTTCCATGCCTGCAAAAACAACTGCTTTTGCCTTCAATTATTGTTAGCGCACCCAACCTCATTTGTTTCCTTTGATTCATTCTTTATAGCAACATAAAATTTCATAGTCATATTGAGTATTTTTTCATAAAAATAAGAGATGAATTCTAAGCAACCCTAAACTCTTGTATGCGTCTATAGTAGGAAGAATCTCTGAGCGACCTTGATTTCATCAGTAATTTGGTCTGGTCTACAAAATATGTGGGAATCGTCTTCATCAAAGAAACAGTTGAAGGGTACTCGAAACGGTTTACAAATTCCGATACTCCTAAAAAGAAGGATTGAACGTTTAAAACTTTAAAATGAACTCTAACCTGTGGAGGACCCCAAAATCAGCAAGCTTTATAGGAAGTTCCGAGTATAAAGGAATTTGGTGACCATATAGAAGACAATGTCCAGAACAGCTAGTAGTAAGCATAAATTCTCTTTGCGTTTCTAGCCTTGAGATTATCTGTGTTAAAAAAATCTGAGCAACGGAATGCTGAAGTTTACTTCGATATCTCGTCCCGATAGTGTTTCCACCGTCCATCAGGTTCCCAAGTAGAATCAGAGTACATGTTTGGGGAAACTGCCTGAAGATCTAATGAGGATTACAATCGCTGTTCTGAGTTTATGAGTTTAGTATGCACCTCGCAAAAACCTTGATTTGAGTATTCGGATTTTATCAGCCTTGTTAATACATAGTGAACATGAGCACTTTTCGGGCACCACTGCGATGTTCCACCTGCGGGATCGAAGAACAATGAAAACTCGTCTTGTAACTTTGAAATATGTCCTGCGGCAGCCCTCTGAGAATTTTTACTCTATAGAACTTCTTTGTGAAATCCTCTACGAACGGCAATGACTACCTGGGAGCAGTTCCACTCGGTAAGATGAAGGCTCTCTGGTTGCGCCAATCCAAAGGGCTTAGACTGTGTTAGAGAAGTTATAGATTCCGATGGACTGGTGCTAGGCTGGGATGGACAGTCCGGAGGGTACATGAACTGCGAATAACGACCGACAGTACCCTGGTGTCCTCGAACTCAAAATGAACTACACTTATTTATTGCTTCAGACCATATCCTTATTCAAACATCAAAACACTATGTGACTCCGCGGTTGTTGGATAGTCGACGGAGCTATCCCATCAGACTGTTGAAATTTTTGACATTGGCCGTGACTTGAGTAATCGTTATCATTAATTTCATCACTTCAAATTTATGTCTTCTTCCCATCGAACATACCCTCGCTGTTACTGAACTAAATTGTCAGCGCAATTTCTTGTCTTCGTAGGAAAATAAACTTCTGTAGAAAAGTTAAGGAATATCGAAAATTACGGCAGTGGTATAATGACAAACATCGCGTGCTTGTAAGCAAGCGCTCTGATTCTTCTTCTCCTCGCATTATTGCGCTTTCCCATTTCCCTCATTCAAGTCTACGTGCATTCAGCCGTGGGGGTAAAAAAAATCATGGCACTCTGTAACCACCTGAAAAATCTTATGGTTTTGAGTTTATATTAGGCCAAATTTTCTATAGTTCCGCTCTTTGATCAAGAGTTGAACGAACACGAAGAACTGTAACTGGTATACCTTGTTTCTTAGTTGCTTCTCATTGTTTCTGTCTTAGCTAGCAGAGAAGAGCATTGGTGTGTTTGATTTATTTGCTGACTTCGAGACTGTATTTTGGGTAAATTTCTGGTAGATGCAAAGTGTATTATGCTCAATTATGTTTCAAATTCACTCTCCGGACAGAGTAATATGGTTGTGGTTAATGTTCAACATGCTCTTTATGAAACTGAATATGGTTCGAACAAACAACGGTCTTATATTACACATTCTTGTACTAACTTCGCGCTGCTGACTATTTTGTCACTCTACTACATATATAAGGTATGGAAGTTCCATGATTTACTGCATTTTTAGTGAATAAAAGACATGATCTGGAAAAAAGTGCAAATTACTGTATAGATCAAGTCTGCTTGCTCTGTGTGAACAGCTTAGTACAACCTATTTTAACTACATTTCCTGCATAGACAAATCAATCATTTTCACCGTAATAGTCGCATTTTGCTTGATCTGAGGCTTTAAAGTGTGTAATATGCACTTGGCGTCTGCAGGGTGGCCGGTAAGTATATGCATTACAATTATCTTTTTTCGGAGAAATGCTATTACGACCGTTAATATGCCAGTAGCTTATGGACAGTGTCTATATTGAGAATAAAGAACTGAAAGGGTACTGCGCCGCAGTCAATTATCTTGTTTACAGTACCGATTTAATAATATTTTGGAGAAATAAATTATTGCTGTTAGGGCACGACCTTACTCTTAAGACTATGTTTCAAAAAATCTCGAGTACTAGAATCTATTTGACCCGTAACCGGAGTATAGCCACGGGTGCACCGATACGTCTTTCACATAACATTTTTAGACGCATTAGCTTCAAGATTAGCTGCTGAAATTTATACAGGGGGCAACCTCGTAGGGATAACACAATTAAATGTTTCCATTTTTGGCGAAAAATGATTGATTTTATATACAACTTCTTCCTTGAAAAAAAAAACTCGTATATAAGAATGCGAAGCCCATACTTTCCAGTCACCCTGTATTCCTTCGTCTGTGTGTATGTGTCTGCCTGTGAGTTTGTATTTAGGCTTCGAACAAAGTACTTCGCAAATTTGGAGTATACACTTGGAATCGGGGTTGCCATAAGATCGCTATTGGCCAATGTGAACTTTGAATGAAGCGTTGGGATCGCGTTTGAGGTTTGGGTGAACGTGCCGTTTACAATGCAATAATAACCATCGAACTATTAATCACTAGCTGATGACCCGGTCTCGTCGAGACTTTTAATTCAACCAAGATATACAGATTTTCATTCAATTCATATTTTTGTTAAGTTTAAGCTGTGGTGGTGGGAGTTGAGACAGGAACGTGAGTAGGTACCGAGCTTGTTACCTTAGCAAAAAAGGTTTGTAAAGTAATCTATCACCCATCAGATTCATAAGCTTTTTGCAACAGCTCTGATGCTTGGAGCTAGTGTAGAGAGGAATGCTTATCACAGCGCATATCAGTACGGGACAGAGATGGTTGTATGGAATTGAAACAGATCAATTCTGCCTTAGTGTGTTGAATGCGGTATGGAAAGAGTATGCCGATTGATCAGTCCATTGTAAGTTGCTAAAACGGTGTTTTGGCGCATGACCACAACGCATGAGTCAATCTTTTTGAACTCAGTTTACATCTTTCACTGTGCCCATTGCCTCTGATCTGTTTTCCTCAGGAGACGCACGGTTACCTCTATTTTTTGTTAAATACAAAACAACGAACCCTTCCGAAACATGAGCAAAAAAAGAAGTTCAGTCGTTTATACACCGTATTCGATTTGAAAGTACACATCAATGATTTATGACGGCAATGAAGAATTTGCTAGACATGGTGGCGATGCTGCTGCTATTGTTACCATTTTCCATGCCATGGTTCTTGGGTGCTGAAGATTGGACCACCTCCCGTGCATCCATCAACGATAGGATAAGCTTCTGAAAAATCCATCGAGGTTTTAGCAACTTCTTAGGCTTGGAAAAAAAACTCACCAATACAGCAAATTACAGTCAGGAGAGCCTAAATCTTTGGTATCGTTTGCAAGGAAAACTCGAAAGAAACAAGCATTACTCACCGTAATAAGATAGCAGATGCTTGCTATTCTTGCACTCATCTAGGAAAGCTTATGTATTTGCTAAGCTTATGCTTGATTTCATCACATCAATCTCGACGGACTTAATTTTTGACAAACATGCAAATATGAGATTTGCAATCTCAATCTCACAATTGGTAACTATTATAAATATGATTTATGAAATAGCTATAATCGGAATTACTTGAAAATGGTTCGTCCTTCAAAAATGACCTTTCTTCTCCTTTTGCACGCTATGAGAACCACCCTCTACGTTACAGCGTAGAGGGTGCTTTTTATTATTAGCATTTTGAGGAGCATCAGCTTGTGTTGAAAGGTTTTCAGTTCTCAAGAGTGCCCTCAATTTCTGCGACTCATATGGCTGGATGCTACTAAAGCAATCGATGATCATGAATTGAGATCTTAGAGCCAAATTCCTCAACATTGAAGGGTTCACTCTTTTTCTCATTCCTCATTTATTCTTTTTCTAAAAACAATTTTGATGTGGTTTGAGCTCCCAACTCCATTGTTGAAAATCTATGGATTCTTGAGGCAGGTTAAAAATGTCAAGCACAAAGCTACAAAGGCCAGGCAGCCTATTTCTTGAACGATTGAGACTAGTTTCATGTTCGGGCCTGGCCCTTCCTACCTTCGATTGCAACTTCCCCAACATCTCACTCTTCAAATCTCCTCCCCCTCCCCCCTCTTCCCTCATGCCCCTGTTTTCCTCCTCATCTCGGCAAGTGCTTGATCCTTCGCTTGAGTATCATCTTCTATTTATAGATACGTAAAAACCCATTCTTTCTATGCAAGTATGACATACTAAACAAATTGCGAACGTAAAAGCACGAATAAATCAGAAGCTTATGTTGAAAATCCTCCACTCTTGTCACCTGGGCATTCTAGGATAACTTCACTTAACTTCAAACGTCAGGCAATAAAGTGTATCAATGTTAAAAACCTGTACGGCACAGAAGATTAAGTGAAATCAGAAGCTTTCACAATATACAATTGATATGAACACTTAAGTGAAAACGTGGTCAAAAGAAAAAGGACACTCATTCACGTGTGTTGAAGAACCGGAAATGTGGGAAGGATTCGTCCAAAAAATCATATATCCCAGCAACTATACCATAATGATTAATTTAGCGTAGAAGGGTGTGCTCATAAGATTTTTCAGAACCTGAAGAAACTTTTTAATTGTGGGAGAAATATAACTTTTCTTGGGAATTTCTTTCAGTAACCAAAGGAAACGAGGCCCAAAAATATCATCCATATAGGAGAGTGACTAGCTTAACATCCTACGCAATTCTCAGTTGGAGAATAAGTCTATGGCCCGTAGTAAAGTTCGATCAGCTCAGGTGAGCTGAACTTAAAGGCACCGTCCACCCAAAGCGAGTTTGATGAGCTTTCGGTGGCATACTAGTGTGGGCCCCCACACTAGGCAAACCCCCAAGTAGCGCCGCAAAATACTCCTTTCGAAGCGAGAAATCCGCTCCGGAAGGGACGTAAGCGGAGGTGGTCACTCCGCCCATTTTGCAGGCGCGCGATATACGCAGGGCGTCATTTGCAAACTAGTTATGGGCAATTGTGCGATCGATTAGGAGTATTAGGAGATGTTTGCCCCAGTCTTCGATCCAGATTCCGTGTATTTAGCACATTCTTCGTAGTAGGGCTCTGTACTCTGCGTTTTGGGATATCTTACTCTTTTTTTTGTTTATTGTGTCAGTGGTGGTCGTTGTTTTTCACATTTCTTCGGTTTATCGCAGTGTCGTCGAACGAGCTACAACTCGCACTGTTGGATTTCTTGACTGGCACATGTTGACATGAGTTGACACATTGTTGACACATTTATGACAAAGTTGTTTTTCCGATTATAGCCATCATCACATCCGGCATAGCTGTTTTTCTTGACATGAACATGGCATAGCTGTTTTTCTCGATATGAACATGATCTTTCTTTATAGGTGACGCTTGTGCTCAAATGAAACAAGATGAACATGCAAAAAGAACGTGAGTTTTTTTTTCATTGCAATGTACATCAAATTCAAAAGTATTTGTATCATTCATTCTGTGACCAGGAGACGCCCGCATTGCACACTTTGTCTAAACAAGCCTGGTCGTGTTTTTAGCAGGTTTATACTTGTTATATATCTCATTCAGGTTTATTCAATCTTCGGAAACACGGAAGAACAAACTCAATCTTGTTGACAATGTCCGCAATGCGGTTTCGCGTCTCTTAGTCGTAAAATAGATGATAGTCAAAATCATAGTTTTCGCCGTTGCTACATGACTAATGGATCATTGCAAAAAACTGTCACGCATTTCTGTGCAGCTGACTTGCTATTGCTGTGCGTTGATCTTGACGTGTTATTCAATTATCTGATGAAACTGTTTTGCAGACAAGTGAATCCTCATCAGCTTGGCTCACCCGACAAAAAGTGCAGGCATACAATAATGGCTCTCAGTACAAGCATACAATGATGGTAATCTTGATGTCAACATGATCTTTCTTTATGGACGACGCTTGTGCTCAATAAAGCGAGATGAACATGCGACGTGAGTTTTTTCACTGAAATGTACATCAAATTGAGAAACTATTTGTAGTCAAATGATCGTTGATGCCGTCTACATGACTAATGGATCATTGCAATAAACTGTCACGCATTTCTGTGCAGGTGACTTGCTATTGCTGTACGTTGATTTCTTGACGTGTTATTCAATTATTTGATGAAACTGTTTTGCAGACAAGTGAATCCTCATCAGCTTGGCCCACCGACAAAAAGTGCAGGCATACAATGATGACTTTCATCGTATAACCTATTGACTATGTGTTTGTTACACTGATGTGTACGTTGTGCAAAGAATCTTTGACTTCATTTGTAATTGTTTATTCAGACGAATGGCTAGAATAAAGGAACATCAGTTTGATTCTGAAGTATACTGTTGAACGATAGTTGTACTGAGCTAGGTGAGAGGCTTAGCAGTAGTACTACCGAAAACAGCTTCAAGAAAGACATTATCGACTTAGTTCCCGATGCGATGCCATCTTTTAGATCTGCTTCAGAACGCGGCAGAAAAAAGGAAAATTTTCAATTCAGCTGTTCTTCTTCTTGCACTGAAGTCCGGGTTTTCGTTCTTCACAGCAATCTTCACTACCTTTCTGAAAATTCTTGGTACGTGACATGCACTAAAGAGATCGATCAAAATACCTACAGACACCACCAATACTAGCAAGAAGAACGCAGAAAGTTGCTGTGTTTTTGAAATCTATAAAACTTAGATGTTCCTAACAGATTTTTTGAGTCGCAGTCCTTGATGTATACGTTCACAATGAAGTTCGAAAACTGGCTAGCAAGAACTAAAGGGGATTTTTTGAAAATACACCGTCAAATAAAGGTTTCAAACAGGAAAATATGAAAAAAAAATCTTGGAATACCTGCTTCTTCGCACACTTGTCTACTACTTCAGCTCAATAGCTAACCCACGTGAAACTATACACGACAGTACCTTCCTGACATGTATAAGCAAGAAATCAAATGTATGTCATCTGTGCTCGCTCTATACCTCAACAATACCGTTCATAGTATACGATATCAAAAGTAGCAAGATGAGGCTCACCTAATGTCGACCAACTTTCAGGAACACTGCGTTGCTGTGGAACACAACAGATGCAAAAGAAGGTAGAACGATAGACAAGAACAGAATGAGTGAAGGCAATCATAGATGTATTTCCTGAAAAAAAGAGATAAAGATTTTGTCCCATCGGAGAAGTTCAATGGGTATCATGTCAACAGCCAACATGTTTACTTGGCGTCTGCTTGTTGTCCGCATGCGATGTAATATTTAAGAATTTTATCTACTTACGCTATTTTAGACAACAAGTCTGCAACAATGACGAAGAAGCTTACATGCATTCTTTGCAAGATCAAAGCTGACGAGCAAATCATATCACGCGCTAAAAGCCAGATCAACATAGCAATTCTCCTATCGACACTCAAAGTTTACGCATCAAACTCATACCAATCCGTCGAGAAGGATTTTGCTGCAATCAGCGTGAAGAGACACTGCATATGCATCCGTCATTACATAGACGCCGTGAGTTTGTAGGTATTCGCGTGAAAAAATAGGATGTGTGACCATCAGGCGCGATATCTCCTACAAGAAATCTTGGCAAGTGGCGGGAGGTTGTCTACTACGATGGAAAACGTATGCTATCTGAACGAGGGCGACATCCCTAAACACATCCCAGCACATCTGAATGACGCCATAAAAACTTTCTCAGTTAGTTCTTATTGGTTTGATATAAAACGTTCAAAGCTGTCCCAACACATTTATCAGGGCGATGTCACGGTAACGATCTCCAATCTTAACCGTTATCTAAACGTCTATGTTGGAAAATACTACGACCAGAATGACGGCTGGCACATGCCTGAACCATGCCAATCCCTGTTTCTTCAGGTTGCCTCCGTTGCCATAAAACTAATCACATCATTATGTTTTAGGAGGTAGAAAAGGAAACAACATCTGCCGAAGAAGTAGGTTGTTCAATGGACGTTGAAATGATGATAGAAGCTGGACAGGGTGGATCAAAAACCCCTACCAAATCTGTCGCAGTATCCCCGTCCAGAACAGTTTTCACCACGCCGTCAGTAAAGCACGCCGAGTCAGGATCGTCGGGCAGAACCACGGTCAGAATTCCTGCGCTGGTTGCTGAATTCCAAGTTAAGCTGAACTAGCTTACACTTCCATTTCAGACTGGCTCCTGTTTCACTCCCGGAAAAGTGCCTGAATCCGACAGTGAAGCACGCCTTGAACTAGAAGAAACTGACCCGGCCCTGCTCGACAAATACTTTGTTGTCCAAGGCAGAAAGCTCTTGGAGCTTTTCAACCTTAGCAGCAGCGAAGGTGAAGCTGGAAATGTATGTCTGAAGATACACCACTCTGGCGCCATACCACTGATTGAGTATGTGACCAAAGGGCCAAATCCACAGATAAGAACATGGGAAGGCCAAGGAAAGCTAGGAGAAGGCCCAAAAGAAAAGCTCTTCAGTGGAACCAGCTTAGCCTGCGCCGCGGCGATAACAACAGGGGCCCGCTGGACTGTAAGAAAACCAACTCTTTTTCGTTGATTTTATATGCTGATCTGTTTAGAAGGTGAACCATTGGGCAAAAGAAATGAACCTGCTCTTGCCCAGCCGCACGGCCTTCTACAAGTTTTCCAAAAGAATTAGGCCGGCAATTGAGACAGTCTATGACCGATACGAAGCCCGGACTATTCTAGAAATAAAGAGCACATACGAGGTAAACAAGAATTGAAAACGAAATAACGGCCCCCCCCAACCAAACTCCACACATTTTCTGAAAACATAAATTCAGAACCAACGGCTCGAAGGATGGAATATCGCGATTGACGGCGCTTACGATAGCAGAGGACACAGTGCGGACTTTTGTAAAGTCCTTGCTGTAGATTTGCAAACGGGACTCTGCGTGCATACCGAAGTCGTCTACCGTAAAGAAACAGGTGGTGTCAGAGGTGGAACAATTTTTTTCAAAAATCCAGATTTTTGCAGGTGGCAAGAGCGGGCTTATGGAAAAGGTCGGATTCCACCGCATTCTGCGGTGGTTCAGGTCGATGAACATTCCACTTCATCCGATCTCAACCGACCGGAGCTATGCGCTCAAAACAGAGGTCGACTCGTACAACGCAGAGTACGATGCTCACATCAAGTGGCACGTCGACCCTTGGCATTTATCCAAGTATCTGGACAAAAATTTGCGAGCTGTAAGAATTGGGAAGAAATGATACCATTCTCCGAAAGACAACATTCAGGTTGAAAAACGGAAAGATTGCGAAGCAATCCATGAGTGGAAGGACCATATAAAGGCCCACTTATACCACTCCATACGACGTGGTGCACAAACAAACAGCGGTGAGATGATGAAGTTTCACTTCAACACTTGCCTGTACCACGTCGCAGGCATACACCAATGGAGACAGGTGAATTAATTAATAAGTCCAAAAGGAAAACTCAAAAAATTTTACAGAACGAGCAAACGGGCTGTATAACCCAATGCATCCACGAGGACCTTCCAGACGAACGCGGAAAGGCCATAGTTGCGTGGGGGAGCCCGGCCCACGAAAGGCTAAAGGAGGTTATCCTCCAACAGCAATTTCAGAAAGACATCAAACTGGCTAGTCCCTATGGTGGGACCAGCCAGTGCGAGTCTAAAAACTCGCTGGACAGAATCTATGGTCCAAAAGAGATATACCTGTAAGTTGACCACTGAAGAACCTGCTCAGAATAAAACCATTTTTTAGGCCCGCCTCCACCTACTCGATATTTGCAAAACTGGCGACATTGCATAAAAACGCCCTTCGGAGAGCGGAACTGAGTGGGGAGCGAGTAGTAGAGAGGGTTACGAAAGCTCGCCGAAAATTCAGTGAAAGGGAAAGTAAAATTGAACGGAAGACTCCCATCCAACACCTCTGGCGCAAAGAAATTTGGATAGAATTCCTGACAAACTACATACAACGACCTGCTGATGAGGAGCAAACCACTGATGAGGAGCTATCCACCGATGAGGAGCAATTCACAGATGAGGAGCAACCCGCTGATGAGGAGCAGATGGAGCATGAGGAGATAGAATAGATTACGACTACAGTACATTCAGATTCTGTACCGTACTTGTGAAATAATACGTGTATATGTAACTAGAATAACGTGAAAACAGAAAAAAAAAGAAAAAAACACAATATGTAGGGAACATAGAAAAACAATAAACACGTGAAAAGGAGAAGAAACAAGGACACACCTGACTTTGGGATTGTTCTGAGGGCTAAAGGCCGCTGCGGGATTCGAAGTGCTTGTTTCATAAGCAGCATTGCTGTTAGAGACCAATATGATGACGAGATAAGAGACGGAGATGACGCAAATACTCCTCCAAGAAGACATTCGATATGTTTGCTGTCCATACCTATAATAGATGCATTACCAGATCGAATAGGTCAAAGAAGGAACAACATACTTTCAGCCTTACTCACACACCAATAATACTTCTTAGGGAACGGCCATAGGTTGCTGGCAACGGTTCCAATTGCCAACGTTGCCGGGGTCAGAGACGGGTTAGAAAGCACGCAAAAGGTGGAGGCTATTATGAGGTCACAACGACCGGCAACGACGGTAATCTCAGCAACCTCGGCAACGCAGCAACTTCGGCATGCCGGCAACCTCGGCAACCGTTGCCGGCAACCTATGGCCGTTTGCTTAGGCCCTGGCCAGACTTCGCACAAAAGCGCGCAAAAGCGCCGGAACGCCCCCCTCCAGCGTGCATCATCAAGTTAGGCGTGAATAAATGTGCACGTGCGCATCCTGAAAATGACAGCTCATCCGAGAAAAGTAAAAATAGTGATAACTTTTCCTTCGCGCACTGAATGGTTCACATTTCTCCAAGAATGTGACAACAAACAGAGGCAAAGGTACAGCTATCTCATAAGAAAATGTGAGACAGAATGTGTACATGTGTACATTAAACAAAGAGTAAAAGTTAATGAGGTGGTTTCGTAAACATGGACGGAAAAATCAATAATCAAAAATTCTCATTTTTGAGCGTAGCAGAACAAAAACATTCTCAACACAAAAAAAAGAAGGAGTAGTGTACTCAAAATGTTTGTGAGACTACAAAGGAGAAGAACGAAAAAAAACTAGGCAAAAAAAGAGAAAAGCCATGAAAGACTCACCTAATATGCGGCGATGGAAGCAATGGACGATTTGAGCGAAATAATGAGATTTGGTTCGGAGGCGTAAAATAAAATATTTTTGGTGTTTGGTGTGAGCTCACCGTCGATGCGCACGTGCACATTTATTCACGCCTAACTTGATGATGCACGCTGGAGGGGGGCGTTCCGGCGCTTTTGCACGCTTTTGGGCGCTTTTGCGCCTTTTATGCGAAGTCTGGCCAGGGCCTTAGACGGCCCCAACACATTTGAGATAACTGGCAAAACTATTCAATGTCGAGGTCAAAAATATGCTAGAGTATCTGCTAAGCACATTATCAAACGCTTGATTGTAAATTCGGAAACAAGATGAATTCATAATGTCCTGGAGAAAATGAAAGCAGGATAACCTCCACTCACCCCATTTATGTTGTTGGCGATGTTGAAACGAGTTCGCTATACTGGATTCTCTTGCACCAGCCCTTGGAGTACTTCGACCTCGCAAATTATTGATTTGACCTTGCAATAAACGCAAATCCTTTGCATATTTTGCAAACCTGTAAAAGCGATCATTGGCAACTTCATTTTTCAACTTCACAATTCTCACTTTTGTCATTGACTGCCATGAACGAGAGCGATAAGCCAATAACTTTCAAACATTCAAACAACTTTCAAACAAGCATTGATTTTGAAGTCACTTACTTGTAAGAAGAACAGAGCGCTGCTGGAATCAACACCCCGTCTAAAATAACAGTGCCAGTCAAGAAATCCAACAGTGCGATATATCTGTTTCTTGATCAGGCAACTGCAAAAAAAGGTAAGTTGTAGCTCGTTCGACGACACTGCGATAAACCGAAGAAATGTGAAAAACAACGACCACCACTGACACAATAAACAAAAAAAGAGTAAGATATCCCAAAACGCAGAGTACAGAGCCCTACTACGAAGAATGTGCTAAATACACGGAATCTGGATCGAAGACTGGGGCAAACATCTCCTAATACTCCTAATCGATCGCACAATTGCCCATGACTAGTTTGCAAATGACGCCCTGCGTATATCGCGCGCCTGCAAAATGGGCGGAGTGACCACCTCCGCTTACGTCCCTTCCGGAGCGGATTTCTCGCTTCGAAAGGAGTATTTTGCGGCGCTACTTGGGGGTTTGCCTAGTGTGGGCCCCCACACTAGGCAAACCCCCAAGTAGCGAGGCAAAATACTCCTTCCGAAGCGAGAAATCCGCTCTGGAAGGGACGTAACCAGAGGTGGTAACTCCGCCCACTTTGCAGGCGCACCGTTGGAGCTACTACACGCACAGCGCAGTACACTGCCTCGTCGTAGGCGAGTAATCGGAGTTTTTCTAGTGTTATTTCGTGTATTAGTATTCTTAACCGTTAGTTTTTTATTCAATCATGACCAAATTTACGATAAAGTTGTTTTTCCGAATATAGCTACCATCAGCATCTGGCAAAGTTGTTTCTTGATGTGAACATGATCTTTCTTTATAGCTGACGCTTTGTCAATGAAACAAGATGAATATGCGAAGAGAACGTGAGTTTTTTTTCATTGCAATGTAGTTACATCAAGTTCAAAAACTATTTGTAGTCAAAATGATCGTTGTCGTCGTTACTACATGACTATTGGATCATCGCAATCTGTCATGCATTTCTGCGCAGCTCACTTGCTATTGCTGTACGTTGATCATGACGTGTTATTGAATTATTTGATGGAATTGCTTTGCAGACAAGTGAAACCCTTTCCATTTCCTAATACTCCTAATCGATTGCATAATTGCCCGTGACTAGTTTGCAAATTACGCCCTGCGAATATCAGCGCGCCTGCAAAGTAGGCGGAGTGACCACCTCCGGTTACGTCCCTTCCGGAGCGGATTTCTCGCTTCGGAAGGAGTATTTTGCCTCGCTACTTGGGGGTTTGCCTAGTGTGGAGGCCCACACTAATATGCCACCGAAATCTCATCAACCTCGCTTTGGGTGGACGGTGCCTTTAACCCATCAGTTGAGCTTAGGTGACGTGAACTAATGACCGCCCACCTTTCCATGCTATATGCATGGCAAGTGAACTGATAGTTGACCATCTGTCCACCTACCGCAGTCAACTCTTGCACATCAGTTCACGTTCAGCTTAACTGAACGTGAATGTGCAGACAAGACTCTCGTAAGCTTCTGAGTAACTTATGATACACATCACTTTGCCTAACACTGCAGACAAAATCGGCGCAAAACTGCACAACCGCGCCCGAAAAGGAGGGGATCGATAAACAGCTGACTTCGGCGAGGAAAACAAAAAAAACAAATTCTTCTTTTCTTTGTAAACTTTTCTGATTTTTTAGAGCTGTCCAAAACGAGAGCTCATTTGTTCATTTTATTAAATTCACGCTGCAACCATTTTTTTCGTAAAATTTTCGTCACAAAATGTGTTTGTGTTTTATCCGTGCATTTGCTAGGCGAAATCCTTGATAGGGTCATTATCAATTGCGATAGTGGCCGCTATCAAAAATTGCCCGGCGATGCAGCAAAATCATCGCTAGACGGAGTCGAACCACGGCTGCGCGCGTGTAAGTCGAATCGCTTACCCTTTTGACCAAACCGGGTCGAATGATCACTTTTTCAAAAACACACTTGATGATAATGTCTAGGAAGCGATCTGCATCCAGATCAATAGCTCACCGGATTCTGGACTGAGGCGCGATAAAATCAACGCCGGTCCGCGTCGAGAGAGATGCCCTGATGGGGGGAGGGGGCTTTACTACGGGCATATGTCTGTCCCTATATTGCCTAAACAACCATTGTGGTCATTGCATTATCTTTTTTTGTCAAATTAGTAGAGTCGGTCATTGTAGTGCAGCTTAGTGCCTGGTCCAAACCTTTGGTTTTAGTCACTTTCTTCCCAGCGCGCTTCAGCAGAGGGCAAAATAGAATATATTAGGTTGTCCGGAAATTAATGTCCGTTTTGAATTTCAACCGCAATAAGTCATACACTTTTCATTCCTGAATAGCTTTCAAGGTACCATTCGACAGAGCAAAGCAAGCTCTACAAGATAGCAATCTTGCTTTAGTAACAGCTCTGATCCATCTTGAGTTTCGACCCAAAAATTAAAAAGATTCAACTGCCCGAAAAATCGAGAAAAATCATAACTCAGTTCGTAAGAATTCTACAAAAATTCTAACTTGCTCACGTAAACACTATCCATATAAGACATATATGTACGCCGTTGCCATATTTTTTCCTCTGTTCGAAATCGAAAAAACAAAAATTTTGATGTTTTTGCCAAAGTGATGCTGTGTCGTCCCCACATAAGTAAATGTGTACTATAAATCTGTAGAAGTACAAACGTAAATTTTCCAGCTCTCTACAGGCTTTAGTTCTCGAGAAATTTGAATTTTAGCTTGGCCACCTGACTAATGAAAGCTATATTCGATATTTCTCGAGAACTAAAGCCTGTAGAAAGCTGAAAATTTACGTTTGTACTTCTACAGATTTGTAGTACACATCCACTTATGTGGGAACGACGCAGCATCACTTTGGCGAAAGCATGAAAATTTTCGTTCTCTTGATTTCTGACAGAGGAAAAATTACGGCAACGGCGTACATATATGTCTTATGTGGATAGTGTTTACGTGAGTAAGTTAGAATTTTTGCAGGACTCTTATGAACTGAGTTATGATTTTTCTCGATTTTTCGTGTAGTTGAATCTTTTTAGTTTTTGGGTCGAAACTCGAGGTGGATCAGAACTTTGCTAAAGCAAGATTGCTATCTTGTAGAGCTTACTTTGCACTATCGAATGGTACCTTGTAGGCTGTTCAGGAATGAAAACTGTATGACTTATTGCGGTTGAAATTCAAAACGGACATTAATTTCCGGACAATCTAATATATATTTTTTTACTGATTTTACAGACTTGTGCAGAGTTAGGCAAAGAAGAGTTTAAACGGTGACAACGACAAAGACTTTTGGGCTAGCGCGAAAATCCACCCATGTAACAAGCGGGTTGATGATGATGTTACTTAAGGTCATCTTTTCTTGCACCTTCAGTAAGCATCAACTCTTTGTCTGAAACCTTTTTGTGATTGTTTTTGGGGAAAATTGAGCAAAGCTTTTTGATCTTATCACGGGATGACGCTTTCAGGAATTTTGCCTATTTCAACGAAAAGACTTATAAAAATTTCTGCATCTGTCCTCGCCAAGGTTCTGCAGATATTGAAATTGTCCATTAAAATGCTGGTTTCTGGGTTGTAGACAAATTTGCTTTTTTGAGTACAAATCTTCGAAAAATTAAAACTTAACAATATCCAAGCTGAAACCTCATTTTGTCAGTGGTAATTTCAGCTGGTTGGTATCTTTGAAGATTTCTAGTTATAAGTAGAACTTCCGTCGGGCTTTTTATTCCTAGAGCCAAAGCAATGGATCCCCACTTCAAACCCTAACGCTTGGATTTCCCAGCGCTAATGGCTTTTGCGTCGATCGATGCAATTCTAGATGAGGTGATTTGTTGATTTATTTGAACAGGATGTTATTAATGAAAGAACGTGTAAGGTTGCCTATAATAGTTAGGATTATGTTTGGAAATTTTGAGATCAATTTGAAGTCACACAGATGCTATACGAAAAACATTTGTTTGAGAACTGGCTGCAATAGCTATTTATTTGAAAATGCGTATGCAATCGTTTTCCACGACCACCTTTGTTATTTTAGATAACAGTCACGCCGCCGATTTTATTACACCTGAAAAGAAACAGATAAAACATGAATAACAACAATATAACAATGAAGGATCGATTTCAACATCTTCGCATGAAGTTAGAAATTATTGGGACCAAAGACGTCAAAAAGTGGGTCTCTAACGGTATTTGGAGTACTCGCATACACTTATAGGAGGATTTCGCGATGGTCTAAAGTACGATTTAATCGGTAGGAACAAGATATATGGCATAGCGTTGCAAGAAGGAGGAGGTTGCTCATGACGGCGACAGGCTGGAGGAGCTCACATCAAGTTATGACTGGCCCGTCGAAGTGGACGCAACGGACGATTACGATCGACTTCGAATGAATTGCGAATTTGTGGAGAGTGTGCATCAGTGATTTCAGAGAAGAACTCAGGCCGTGGGCATACCCCACGCAATTTCAGTCGCCACGCGACCTGGCGGTTTGTTAGATGTCTTCATATTCAGTACTGGCAGACCCCAAATGCACAGCATGTATAAGTTCCGTAAGTCGACAGAATGCCCTATCTTCCACACATCCAGAAACCCCTTATTATGAGCTATGGACAATCGGAGTATTGCCAAATCGCGTCGCGACTGAAATCGCGCGAGATATGCCCAGGGCCTCAGGCTCATCTCGAAAACCAACCGAGAATTTTGAGCAACATCCGAATGCACTCATCTTGAGCGACTGATAGCGAAAGCATTGCAAACTGCTTTGCCGAAGAATCCTCCGAAGTACAGCCGAACTAAACCTGGAAGCAGGGGAAGCAATACGTAGTCTTAAAGGCAGCGTCCAAGAAAATTGGATATATGGGGATATCTTAGTGGATAATAATTTTGAGGCCATAACTAAGCCACTGCCCAAACAGCAGTTCAGGTAGTGCTACGGTTAAGATACACCCCTCGAAACTGCTCAGAATCGTATTTCGCATGGATTCATGGCGCAACCAGTGGGTTCTCGCGCGAAACTAGTGGGTTGGGCCATGAATCCATGGAAAGTGCCCCAAAATTACTTTCCACGTAAAATCCCCGTAGGTCCAGATTTGCCTGAACGCTGCCTTTAAGAAGTGCCGAAGAAACTTTTGTGAATATCAACTGATGGCAGATTATTGATTGAGACGGGATCCCGGTCTCCTCGATATAAGATGAAACTATAGCGAAGAACTTCTACACCAACCTTTTTCGCTTATCAACGCCTGCATGGACCAATCCAGACTGTTTTGAGGTGCCATAGAAGTCTGTCCGGAATACAGTCTGCATTTCGTCCTTACATTTATCGACTACGAGAAAGCCTTCAATTGTCGATACCAACGTGTTGCTGGTTGAGCGATCAAGCAGTGAACCCAGATTACCTGAGGAAATTAGTGCTACAAAGACTGATTAGGTCCCTCGTTAACTGTATAAGAAAAGATTCCTCTAGACAGGGAATCCGATCAATACCTATGTAATATTTGGATAAGCATTTTTTTATGGTGGTAAAAAAATGAAATGGTACAAAAAATCACGGATTTCGCATGAAACATTGCACACATAAACTTCGGGGTGGGACGGTTCCAGGAAGCTTTTTCAGCAGAAAACTTCGAGTGGCGCTGTTAATTTATTGATTTTTTTGTGTTTTTTGCTTAGCTATTTTGTTATGATCGGCCCAATATGTAAGAGAGCTCAAAAAGCTCCTCTGTAGAGCTCAAAAACTGGCAGGAACTAAGCATGGCCAATTCAAATAAAATACTTTAACTTCAATCTATAACCTTTCTCACTTTTTTGATTTTTTGTGTATCATTTTTAGAGGCTAGCTGATATCTAACTATGCCAATCTTTCACCACGGGATTCGTCGACCGGCTTAGGTCATCGAATCGAAAAGGGTCGTTATTTTACATTAATTAAACATTAATTATTATTAATTATTTTACATTAGGTCAACAAAATCGAAAAGGGTCGTTATTTTACATGATTAAACATGGCTATCAAATCAATAACAGTCAATCAATACCTAAATAGTATTCGAGTTAGCCCCTTATGTTCGTTCAAAATGGTTAGAAGAATGGGATTATGGGACCTAGCCCAAATTTGACAGAAATAATGCATTGAGTGCGCTGACAAGTCATTTTGTTAGGTATACAAAGTTCGCTGCTATCGACTTATGGATTTTCTTTCCGCCCAAAAACTTTTTTATCTTTGCTTGAAAACGATAGAAGAAGTCATGGAATCCAAACCAAATTTGCCAGACATAATGCATGGGATGGGATGTGTCAATGAGCCGGTTTGTTCAGCTATACTGATCGACCATATCAATTTATGATTTTTCGTAGTTCGCGTAATATCCGTAGCTTAGGATATTGAATCGAAGTAAACTGACAAAGCCGAAATTATGTCTTCGGTTTTTCCTTCTGCGGCGGTTATAAACTAAAGTAATTTGTGCAAAATGGCAGATTATCTGCAAAATTTGCACATTTCAGTAAAGAGTCCGTGTGCCAGCCGAATCTACCGTGTAGCGGCAGAGAGCAATGGTGTTGTATTCTGAATATCTAAAATATTTAGAATCGAATTTGAGCAAGTCAACTTCTTAAAAACCCCTCTGTTCGCAGCTTGAATATTTGATTATGCGGACAGAGCTTCAGAATTATCAAGGGACCTGTCACACTTCGCTCAAACGCGCTCGAAAGCACTCGAAAGCGTTCAGACACTCGCACCGGCCGGCGACCGTTCCACGGCCGGCTGGTCCGTCGCCGACATTTTGACTAGAACGGTCGCCACTGGCCGCTGCCGGTACATAGTGGAAGCGTGCCATGAATTAGCAATGGAGCGCCATATACAGGGTGTCCCAAAAAATGTTTCGAACGTTTGATCGTTAATATCTCTCTTCCCAAGAAGTCCTTTGCCTTGCTTCAGGTACCGTTTTGTAGAGCTGGCTTCAACTTAGATTTGCATTATAAAACGAATCACTCATCTCCCTTCATTACTGTAGGATTACGGTAGAAACTTGAAACATATGGTGTCGATATGAAAAAAGCTGCCTTTTCAAAAATTTTCAAAAAATTGTGAAAATTTGTGTAATAGGGTTTTTATGGACGCTGAGTTCAATACTCAACTATTCACAAGATTACGAAGCTTTCTAAACGGTGTAATCGCACTTTTTAGGAATATTGAAAAAATGGCCGCTACCTCTCACCTGGCATAACTCTTCAATGAAGCATCATAATAAGTTGGGAACTTTACAGTTATAATCAGCAACTCTAATTAGCCTAGTGTAAAAGTTTTCAGGCTGTTTTGTTTCTTTTTTGAGGCAAAATATGGCCTTTCATGGCTCAAAACCCTCTTTGAAGTTTCTACCGTAATCCTACAGTAATGAAGAGAGATGGGTGATTCGTTTTATAATGCAAATCTAAGTTGAAGACAGCTCTACAAAACTGAAGCAAGGCAAAAGACTTCTTGGGAAGAGAGATATTAACGAACAAACGTTCGAAACATTTTTTCGGGACACCCTGTAGATCGTCGCCAGCCGGCATGGAAGGAAATCGGTTATGCAGCCTTCACTCAAGCTTAATACTGCTCTTCAATAGCCAACACCTATTCTGTTCATTGCTTTTTCTTCAATGCTTTGTTGACAACACACCTCTACACTAAATTTTATTAACAAAAATTATGCACATTAACAAATATGAAACACATTATAAGAAAGCGAGCCCATGATGCGTATAATAATAAACAGCACCGGCAAGCAAGAAAAAATTGCACTTCGGAATGCATAATGGAGGTAATACAAAAATAACAGAAATGTGGAATGCAATGGGGAATGGTCACAGACGCAGAAAAAATATGCAGATCACATATGAGAAAAATATACCTTGAATAAAATGAGGATCCGTGATGGAATCGATCGAAGAATCAGTTTCAAACGACTTGGTTCCCAAAAATACATAATGAGCGTTTTAGGCGTTTTTGGTTTCAATGCTCATATAAAGAGCTCGAGTTTTAGCCTACAAGAAGCACTTGAGTAAAGGAAAGCAAAGCGGAGCAGCTCAAAAGTCCTCAAAGTAGAGAGAGGAAGCGAAACTTCGAGCGTTATCCCAAAAATAGCAGTGTTAAGCCCCGGGCAGACTTCACGCGATTTAATCGTCGCGACTGAATCGCGACGAGACAACTGTTACAACATCATTCCATGCCAATCAACTTGCATTCGGTTGTGATACTTTTCCAGCCCGAAATTTTTGAATGTGAAATGAAAATGAATGGAAATCTTGGCGATTAGATCGCGACGATTGAGTCGCGTGAAGTCTGACCGGGGCCTTGAACATATAGTCATTATTACTTCTGAGGCACATGTGCAATGCGCTTATAGAACCCAGTGAGGTGTTCGTGCGTGCAACACAAAAGGATCAAAATAAGAAGACGAATTCAATTTCTTTACATTCAACTAACTCCAAGGGGGGGGGGGGAAGTTGGAACAAGAAGAGAAAAGGCAAAGACGACAAAAAACAATAAGTACAGGATAATACAGATAAACATGATGGCCTTACGAGCCATCGAGGCCTCTGTGCGGACTCCTTCCTGCATTGTTCGTTGTGGTCTCACGGCGAGACGTTCTCGTCTCCCGCTCCAGCTTCACCCGACGTGCCGAAACGCGAACTCTTTTGCCTTTTCGCAGAAAATGCATATTTAAATCCAGCAAAATATAATTGTAAATGAATGAAAACTCACACTGCTTGGAATGAACCGCTCTGCGTTCTGGTCGTAACGGCTCTGTCTTACATCGCTTCTGAAATGAAGTTTATGAGAGTCTGTAAAACAACAGCACAAATCTTACAATGCGACTTGTAGAGCCTTGAAAATCGCTCCTTTGTAGAACTACCTCTCCTGAGGTAATTCGCCCGTCTTTGCTTCATCAGTCCCGTAGCTGATTAGGTCTTCAAGAAGTCTGAAACTAACCGATATGCCTGGGCTTGAAGAATGTGAAATCTTACTCATCATTAAGATCTCCAAGGAGCGGGGGAGATCCTTGATATTTTTGTGCGCCTTCCCTTAGCGTTAAGTTGCACAGAGTACTCCTAAATTCGGTAAGGCGAATTGGTAATCTAAACAAAGAACATGAATAGAGGGATTTAAAGCAAAAATCATAAGGCTTTCCCTCTGAGATAGCACACGATAAAGCGAAGCAAACTTCTGGAAGGCAGTTCTATTATCGTTCGCGTTGAAGTTGTAATCCAATACCAGGTCATTCAGTGAAACCTGAGTAAAATTGTTTGGTACTCGCAAGCTGTCATGATACACCCACCATAACGGTGGGGGAGCTTCCAGGTCGTACGACTTTCTACAGTTCCTAAGGGAAAAAACCAGCGTTTTTTGCGGTTCCTGATTAGCTCCAATCAAGTCCATTCGGCGAGTGAGCTTGTCCAATTTTGCAGCTGAAATATCCCTCTGAGTTCATGAGCTTATGAGAAGATGGAGGATGGCGCATACCTGGAGATGGAGTGCTATGAGCCTCAGTTCCAGATCGTTTCCTGATGCTCCGCTCAAACCGAGAAAAAAGAAGCTTACTGTATGAGCTGTAGTTTCCGAGTTAACAAAATACTGCAAGTCTTTGTACAACGGCAGAAGGGGAGCACATCAGAAGCCTTCACTTCGTACACGGTCTTATTGAAATGATTTTGCCGTTTTTGGCGGTGATTGAGCTCCGCAGCTGGTTTCAACATGATGACGCCGTTCGCGATGCAGGAAAACAGGGAGCTCACCCTCTGAGCTGCAGGCGCCGTGGTGTTTCAAAACCGTACTCGGGCCGGTGGTAAATTTTTCCTATGCAGAGCGGGATGAAATGGCTCCTATCACGCGAACTTGAAGGCAGCGGCTCCGCAGAATGACAACTTTAAGATATTCATCGTTCTGGGTTCCCTTGGATGAGCTGAGTCCAGGGGAACCCTAAGTTCAAGACTGTGCTCGGCAGCTTCAAAAGATATCAACCACTTTTCCGAAAATGAAAAGTGCTGTTTGGGCGGACGGCGTCTGCCTGCCCTCGAGCGCGACTGGCTCATGGTAGGTCGGTACAGGTCTCCACTCACAAGCCAATCGCGCTCTAGAGAGCAGAATAGCACTTTAGGGGCCCAAATAGCACTTTTTACGTTCGGAAAAGCGGGTTTTTGAATCTTTTGAAACTGAAAAGCAAAGTATTGGACTTAGTTCGTCCAGGGAACCCAGAACGATGGATATCCCAAAGTTGTCGATTGCCGAACCGCTGCCTTTGAACCGGAACGCATCGCTGGGAACTTCTTCTTGCCTCTCAATCGGTAATTGCACTTCCGGACGACATTTTCGGAAGATCTCGGAGTAGTTGTGCAACAGAAAACCTTTTTCACTGCTAAGTTTAGTCGCCGAAGGTCAGACCGATTACGCAAAAGCTGTGTCGCCCTTGAAGTACTCGAGTATGGTGTTCGGCTTGTGCTAGGAGTGAAAACGGGGCGGGATGTGGGTGATCGCTGATTTCCATTGTACATGACTAGCTGGAATTAGGGATTAACTCAAAACGATGAGGACAAGCTACGTTCAAGCAATTCGACATAGGAATCTGTTCAGCGTTTGAATGCATAGATCTTGAAATTTCGTGCAAGACTTGGATTGAGGGGCAAAATCGGTTTCGAGGGGCTTTTGGACGCTCCAAAAATGCAAATTTTCATTTACAAGTTTTGTTCAATAGCACCCAAAAGATTTCAAAGACGAAACCTTGCAACGCCGCCTTTGGCAAGAAAGGTGCGATGGCTGTAAAGATGTAACGGTCAAATTATTGCATGTCAAAGCTGAGTATTTACAAAAATCTTCATTCATTATACATTAACTGCGATAAAAGATGAGATCAAAATCAAACACTTGAGATACATCTTTTGAGAAAAGTACCCGTAGTATTGCGCGCTACTAAAACCGAGAAGCGTAAGACCTATTAGCTATTTCCGCAAGAGTAGCTGGTCCATTTATGAGTCTTACCAGTCTTACTCTGATTCGCTGCCCGGTTATCTCTTTGAAGAAATTATTGTTTGCATTAATGGACATCATAATTTGTAGAGCTGTCCGCTGACAGGGATGAGGCGTGTAGTTAACTAAGTTACCCAGATATTCAAGGGGGTCAGTACTAGCGAACTTCTCAACGAGGGCTTTGATCGATTTCTGCGGCGATTGTAGAGGAACATGAGGTTGGAAGCAAAATGGTTGAGCTCCTCGCCTCCATCTCAGATAATCGCCGGAGGCAGGCGGCCATGCCATTTTTGGGCAAGCGGGGACCGGAAAAATAGTTCGCTGATTTCTTGCGGCCCGCTTGCAGATATTTGGAAGAATTTTAGCGAAATTTTGAACGAATGCTTGAAGAACAATTGCGGTTTCCTTGCAGATTAGCTGCGGCGCAGTGGCCGCATTCTCGCGGACTTTCCGCGAGAATATGCAAAATTTTTGAGGGCCGCATGGTCCTTTGTGGAGGACCGCGCAACCCCCAGGTACTTTTCGCTGAGAGAAAGTACCTCAAACTTGAGTAATTAAACCATCGATGACTCCTCTGCCATGTAGAGTCTCACCTTTGCACGGCGTACACCCGAAACTGCTTAAAAGCCGTCCGAGCGCCAGCTGAAAGTTTGACCAGCGCTCGCTGAAAGAGATTATTTGACGAGCGCCTGCAGAAAATTCTGTGTTGCTGCCCGCTGGCAGAACATTAGACAGTAAAGAAAGTGCCGCCCGGTGAAGGTTTGGCCACGCCCCAAAATTCTGCTGAGCGCCTGCAGAAAAACGCGAGTTTGCGGACCGCCTGCCCCCGGCGATTGTCTGAGATCGCGTCCGCAAACATAGACCACATTTTGGCGGCAACTCCGTGCTCTATTCCAGTACAGACGGGACGAGTATATCTTACCAGAGATAACGACTCTTGAGCTGGAACTTGTGAAGAATGTGGACCGTGCCATTCAACAAGATTCACCACCTACTAGGCTTCCTTACGAAAAACCATAATCCGTGCTTTATGATTCTGACAAAAGACCAGGCGCGATTCTACTCTCCTTGGGGATGTATGTGGAATCATTGATTCGTATGGCCAAAGGAAACCTCAAAAATAACTGCAAAACTAAATTGAGGCTCAGATCACTCACTTTCGCTTGTGTTTGTTCTCAATTTTAGATTCAAGGGCGAGCATGGTAGTGTTGCCACCCTCGTTACAGTTCTAAAACATGTTTCTCGAATCCACCATTTACGAGGAAGTGAAACTGCACGGAGCCTACTCTGCCAAGGTTAGCGGTGCGAGGGAGAATCCCATCATAAAGATCAAGAAATCTTTGAACTTCTTCAAACATAGCTCCATCAACCTTTTAAACTAACCAATCTTGATGAAGATGAGCGGAAAACACCCGATAACACTGGCATATCCAAGAGCACCTATATCATAAGCCATGATGCGGTTGTCGCAGTCACATATGGCTAGAAGGAGCTTCAAGAGCAATGGAGTGGTATTGCTTATTTTCAATAAGCGATGCTTGAGCGAACAGGTTTCTGAACTATTACTACTTAAAAGGTTTCATGATGCTCAATGTAACTTGAAGGCTTAGTTGCTTACCAACTATGTAAACCACGGCCTTGGAATAATCAGAATTTTCTTGCGCGCTTAGCTATTAGCTCCAGCCTCTGCCGCGTAAAGCGCGAAAAGGCAACATTTTGCAAGCTGAATTTTGTACGATCATAATTGAGCTTCGTTGTAGCAAGAGGCTTATACCGCGTTTGATCACCTCTATGACTTTTTCAACCACTTTCGATACTGTCGACTTCCCCATCCCTATGTCTAACGCGTCTCTGCTAAACGCTCTTTTCTACGTTACAAATCTGAATTATTATACAGTACTATTACTGCAAAATTAGCAGCTAATTCCCGATGTCCTCACATCAGATACATAAGCCTATGACGACCCTTATGGGTTCAGCATGTGGAGAGCATGCTCTGATCGATTTCTTATACTCTCATGTTCTCAAACTCATACGGCGAAATTCGATGAATTCGAGGAACCCCTAGTGTCTGCGCGACCAGATATTCGTCGGAAAAACCGGGTCACGTCTTCAGGTAGACAACATGCTCCTTTCTTACGTAAGGCTGCCTTCGTCCACCAGAGGACACGCTCAAAGCACCGTTGAAAAATTTATGTTTACCAGAAGATTAGAAAGTTGTTGTTTTCGTAACTCATTCTGAGTATGAAAATGTATGAGTATGAAAGTTACTGGAGGAATTTACGAACACGACGCATCTATCGCGGCTATAAGATTTGAGCACAGCTACACATACTCTCAGCTAACTACTTAAATGCACTCCTTTCCAGATATTCATTCCGCTTACTTGCCCCACTTCTCAATTGCACAGTGATGATCATAACAGTGGTTTTTCGATAGCATGTCATCCAGAGGCATATTAACTTCATCCTTTCCGCTTCCATCCAAAAGGAAAAATCTTGGGATCAGATAAAGCAGAACCATATGTAAAGTTCATTCATCAAACACTTACAACTCAAGTACGACAGACACCTTTCAGCACAACCTTTATACCAACAACAAAAGTAAAGAAAAACATAGGTAGATTATAGTGATAAAAAATTTATAAGAAAATGACGCACAAGAGCCTTCACTTCCTGCTCCGCTGACTGATCTTACAGAGGCACTTAAAGTAAACAAAAAACAAATCATGCAATAAACAAACTTTCTGGAGATTTAGAAATAATGGGAAATAGTGAGATGATGATGAAAACTGGGCAAGGTACTGAAATAAGGCAACAAACACAACTCAAGCACGAAAAGACCTGGCCTAAATACGGTAGTCAGGCTCCCGCAGCGATTGTTCAGAAAGTGGGGGTTTTGGTTTCGATTCTTTGTGTATAGTAGAATAAAGCAAGCGAGTCAAGTTTGAGAAATCCCGAAAATTTTACGGATGGTAAGAAAAAGCGCAGCCTTAGAGGCAAATTTAGTGAAGGCTTTTATTAATTGGACGGGTGTGGTGCGGACGACAATCCTCAAACTTTCTGCCTTTCAAATTTCTTCGGTGCTAAAGCGGCACGATGCGAAGGTAGGGGGGGGGGGGTGGGGGCAGATACATGAGTCGATGCCACAAGTGTAATTCTGTAAAAGTTAGTAAGAGCGATCTTACACTGCATGCATTTTGCTCGCATTGTCGCCTTCCGCCTGTCCTCCCCCCCCCCCCCAACATCAGAGCAGTCCTAGAGCTCCGAAATGGATCTATTAAAAAACAGTTTTAACCTTCCGGATGGAACTGGTAGCAAAAGGAGCTTTGCTCCATTATAGCTGAGAAATATCTTTAGCCTAAAACTGAAGCTGCACTTTCTCACCCCATCCGTAAAATCTTTGGAATTCTCAAGCTAGACTTATTTACCAACGTATCGAGGAAGTCACGCTCTTTGAGTGAGCCTACACTCAGGCTCGTAGAGTGACTGCTGGCCCAGCTACAAGCCTGCAAAGCGGTGCAGGTCATGGTGAGGTGCAGGTGAGATCATGTGCACGCACTGTCAAGAACCATTTTCATTACCAGCACACGTCCGATGCATAAAGGATGGCAAAGAGCATCCATTTTATTTTAACAGTTCGGCAATCGGTTTAATGCATTTGATGCAGACTAAGAATGGCAAGATTTTTGTTTTTAGCCCAGTAGAACTTCTGATCTACTACATAGTGGCGTACCGAGCCCCTGCCCCCCCCCCCCCCCTCCCGAGAATGGGTGGCGAAGTCTTTGAAGCTACTCACATGAGTTATAAAAATGTGCAAGTAACTTGTTTATACTTGTAAATTTTCCTCTCTCGAGATAGATAAATGGCCTAAAGTGGAAGGCTGAATACACAATACTCTTCATTATAATAGTTTTACACACCAATGATCCAAAAAATTTATTTGAATGTTCTGGAAAGTATCTCTAGGAGAAAAAATGAGGTCTGTCGTAACAGAAGTAATTGTTATAATGTCACCTTACAGTTAGTACAGTCAGTTTCCTTACTTTAGTAGATAGTCTGGTTTTTTTATCCTTTATATAGAGCAACAGCTGCTCACAATTTTTGACTTATATGATAATTGTTCTCTGCAACTTTTTTGGAGAATTTGAGACGGAATCGGATACGGAAGCAAGTGCCGCTATCATACTGGTACCGAACTACTGGTTTTGTTTGAATGTTCCCCCATCTGCCAATATTGCATTCCAATACCACAAGTTTCACTGTAAGTTCCAGCATATATCTATGGAATTAAATGCTATAGCTGATCTGTAGCCAGGGCTCGCCAAAGGTGGCTTGAAAACAAGCTGGATATTGTTTTTAGAACAAAAAGCAAAGGAGATATCTTTTTTGTGGGTCCAAAACTAGAGGGTTCTTTTTTACTCGACGTTTCGTTCTTTAGTCCATTCGGATTTTTCGGATAAGGATCAAGGGTGACTTCGTAAAGTTTTGCGAAAGTTAGGGGGACTCCGTTTTTTGCACTTTCGAAAGCCACCTTGTGCCGAGCCCTGTCTGTAGCCCAGTACAGATTTTTTGCTCATATACTGGCATTGTGAGGGCGCTAAATCCGCGGGTTCCTTCAGCTTGATTCAAGGTCACATTTATATGCTTGTGCTTATGTGCAGTTAAACAAAGAAAGAGACATTGCTCCGTTTTTTCTGAAACATCTTTCACCTTAGAACTATTTAGTTTATAGAAGGCATCAATCATCGTTTTCCAAATGATGTATTGAGCGTGAAAAATGTAAAGTTTCGGCGCGTTTCTCACTGCACTGTAGGAGTCAATGAACATGAATTGTTGTGGGATTTTATTGTGTATAATCGCTAGAGATAACACAAAAAGACAATAATCCTGTTTTTGCATTTTGCACTAACCTTGCCAACGTTCTGTCTAGTCGTCGATCCAAAACAGCCTCACCTTCTTCAGTTGCTAGACTGCAGCCTCATTTCAGTTCTCTTACTTTGTACAGTGGAGAGTACGCAATTTTTCCTCTTCAGCTCAGTATTCTAGAGAATCTGGCACTTCTTTTTCTGCACTTTCGAAAGATATTAAGTTGGCTAAAAAGTAAGTTCGTTTTGGCATACAAATTGTCATAAAAAATTTTCTTGTTGTTTTCAATCTATGATTCTTTGCGGGAAAATAGTGCGAAGCTTCCTCTATCACATATAGAACAACCAGGATTTTCTATCCTCATTAGAGACAGTTATGCCTCAACATGGCAAAATTTCCAAAAGCTCAATTCTTTGATTTCTTGAGCTTCGTTTCCATGCTGTAATGGACGTAAAGAACAGCAGTTTGGTGTTTGAATACAGAGGAGTTATCCCTATTTAGTGAACAACAAAAAGAACTGTGATCTGCCATTTTGAAGATGTTTCATTAAGAAAACCAAAATTCCTCATATTTGCGCATTATGGGAAAATTGCGATTTTTCACTTCCTTGCGGATTTTTTTCGGAAGATAAGTTTCACTTAAACAGAATATAAGCTCCAATACCCAGTGAAGTGCTCTTTTCAGAGATATCAAACATTGGGCAAAAATTTGTCCACAGCATTTGTAAGAGCTGAAAAAGCGACCGAACTTATTTATTAGCCAAATTAATATTTTACTCTAATAGGATACTTTGGGTGCCTTCGCAATTTTTCACATGTACTTAGTATTTGCAAAAATTCTTTGAAGCCTTAAAAACTTAGGCTCCTCACTTTACTAACGATTTTGTGAAGGAAACTCCGCATCCATATTTCTTTCTTCTTCTTCTTCTTCTTCTTGTTAGAGTGAGTGCATCAGCCTCTGGTGGTTCAAAAGCTTTTAAGAGAAAAGATTCTTCGGCTTTCACTGACTATGCAGTTCAAATAGATCTAGCACTAATGAATACCGAAAATCTACTGCTCTGATTTTACATGTCTAGCACCAAATAATCAGGAAATGTCTGAGAATGTTCGTGAAAACTATTTAAATTTTTTGTAACATACAAGGAAATCTCCTTTTTCACTATTTAGATTAAGAGCTTTTACATGGAATAAAATTCATACGTCGAAAACCGAATAATCATAAATAGTTATTCGTAGACACAAATATCAAATTAAATCTCTCTATGGAGTAGGTCCCGTGTCTGCAAGCAAAATTATAATAAACTGATTTTTTGAGCCTTAATAGCTATATATAGCTGTACAAGCTTTATATCGAACCTTACTTGAAAGAATACGTTTTGACTATTTGGTTAGAGCGTAAAAGTGAATGATTAAATGTAAATGAGTAAATGCTAAATCTTACAAATTGTTGAAAGCGGAAAATCTGGCAATTTACACTTGTTGTGCGAACTTATGGACCAACCTAATAGGTTATTGCAATTTCCATGTTAAAACCTCTAATATTCCAATTTTTTTCCGCAAAAAATGCGTGCACTTGCACTCCAACGCACTTAGTCATCAGTGAGTGTTCTTTGCTCGGCAACGATTGCACAACATTGCGCTGTACTTGCGCCTTACCCCACGTGCACTAGAAAATAGAATAAATAGGTGGTCAACAAGCATTGTCAAGCATTTTCTCAATTCCCTGAGGTGACTACACCCCTCCTGCCTTCCAAATTTCTATAAGTTTTCCACCAGAATTTAGTAAAAAAATTGTAAATTTTCCTTCAGCTGTCGTTCTTTCAATCTTGCTTGCATTACATTTTCGATTTGTGCTGCGCATTCACATATTGAATTAAAAACTTGTTTCACCTCCATAAAAAAACTTACCAACTCAACTATTGATTTTTTTAGCCGTCTACTCTTTAATCTTTTTTGCGCCTCGTTCGTTTTTATTTGATTTACTAAATGATTTTGTTACAGCTTTTTCGACAGCAACAATGTCGTATATGGACAACATAGAAAATTGCAACATGTAAGTTTGATTCGTTGCTCTGGAGATTTGTTTGGAAAAAATTTTTTTGCAGCTTTGAAAAGGACCATCGCTCCTTGGACGCATATAGGAAAGGGAAACGAAGTGCAAAACTTCCAGATAATAAGGAAATATACCTTACTAAAACGCTCTGCGATCCTGCGAATGCACTTAGCAAGGTTACTTCCATTTTAACAATGTTTTTCGTTACTAAGTGTTTTTCGATTTAGCGTTACAAGAAAAAGGTCCTCGCAGAGAAATCCGACGGTTTTTCCCCGAACGTCCCTTATTCGATGAATAAACAAAAGCGATGGGACACCCTTACTGCTAAAAAATTGCTTAGCGATCAAGAAAAAGACTTGCCTGAGACAGTGGTGGTGCATAGAACAGATGTTCCCTTGAGTGGTGAGTTTTTTATCAAGGTAAATTATTTTAATTGTTTATTTGTTACGTTATTAGATGGATGTCATGCGGGCACAGTCAGTAACGTGCAAATTATTGAGAACGATGCCATGACAACGATGTCTAGCGGTGGAAGGAGGAAACCGGTTTGTTTGAATTATCGTATCAGATGATAAATCAAGTTTTGTTACACTCAAGGAAAATTCTTCGTATCTCAAAGATTTTTCTAATCATTGGAGCTTTCTGGGGATACATGACACGCGGGAGTTCCAGTTTCTGATTTTTTTAAAAACTTGCGAATCATTCTGGACAAATTTTCAGCTTGAACCTTCAAGCCTTCTGTGTGTATCAGCATAAAGGCTCGTGAAAAACTACAAAAATCCAAAAGGTTGAAAAGGAGACATGGGCAATTTTGAATTAGAGGAAAAATGGAAATTTAAGGGTCCCTTTAGACTGTCACTATATTTACTATGACTCTTAATATGTCCAATATGAAACTCTGCCATAGTTGTAAGTTATTCTAGAGGAAGACGAGAAATATGTAACCAAATGTTACAACTTGATACAAGCATACAAAGGTTTCTAATGATGCCCATCTTCCAGCTGAAGTATTTCAATGACCAAATAAGGGAACTGCGACAAATAGACAAGAAAGAAATTGAGCCAGCAAGGATACACTTCAATATCACAACTGAGCCTTCGTCTGAGAAATCACCTAGCAAAAAGGCAAAACGAAGTGAGCTTGCTTAAACAGTTTTAGTTTCATTTTTTTGGTGCTCTCAAAAAGATCTCAGAATTTTAGCAAACAGAAGAAAGGGCGTACTCGAGAATTTTGATGATGATGATCTAAAAATTTCTGATCCCAACTTTGTGGTTGATGAGGAGACTATTGAATCGTGTGAGAAAACAAGGTAAACAGCATGATCTCTTCTCACCGTCAAAACTGCACGAAAATTACGTATTTTTATAGATCCTTCACCCTTGGAGATTATGTGGTACCTGAGGGAAAAGGTCGGCAAGTATCGGAACCGAGCCAGTTTTCTCGTCCCCACTGTTCTAACTCACAAACAACCGCTAGAACTTCAGCAGATGACGTTGAGAAGGTTTATAATAATTCCGTTCTTTCAATCAATAATCACGGTTATACTACTATTTTTAGAGACCGTCCATCATGCCAGTGGATCTTCTGGATATATCCGAGGCCACTAAGGCCCCTCATATCTTTGTGATCTATGCGACGAAAATCAAAAGTAATGTGGAGCCATTCAGCCTGGAGGAGAAGGTATGAGCGAATTTTTCTGGAGTTGGGACACTTTTACTGGAAGAATTCTAGATACTGAAATCGGTACCGCCAAGACTTATCGTAACATGGTTTGGTCCAAACCGTGTATCCGTCCGAAGTCCACCCTACTTCAAACCAATTTTTGTACTTTTCTTCGAATTTGAGGAAAGTACTAGAATTCTCAGGTATGCATATAGCCATGAATCAGAATTCCGAGCTGGGATCTGAAGTTCTGACTTTAGAGTTCGAGTAAACACCAGCTCGCCGTACGCGGAGATGGCAACAAAATCTCGTCTTCGCAATCTTATCCAAAATCGAGACTGGAAGTATGACTCGCTACTCGAAGACTTGTACGACTTTATTATGAAAACTCGGAAGAAGTAAGTTGAAATTTGATTCTCTCGTTGGTGTACATATATACCGGAAAAAATTTTGCAGGGAAGAAGAAAAACCTGCAGATGATAGTCGCTTCGTAATGTATCCAGAAGGTTTTAATAGAGATGTAAATACTGAAACATTGGCCCCTCTTGTGAGTTTACAATCGATGTTCAATAATTTTATTTTTAACGTAGGTGAAGCACTGAAAAAGCAATTTTAGGCTGTTACATTTGAAGAACAGGAGCAAATTGCTCTACTGAGCCAACTATATATGGAAGATGATTGCGACATCTCATCATTTGAAGTCGTGGATAATTTGGTAAGCAGTCTTTATAGGAATCGTTCCAACAAAGATAGAAATTTTTTTAACAGGATGATTCTGCCAAATGCTGTTCCGTCTGTCACATTTCCAGCAAAAAGGATCTTTTTGTATCAGTGGATGGTTTGATATGCCGAGATTGCGTGAAATCCTCCATATTCCGACAGTTGCGCTTCAATAATTCATTCCCAGATATTCCGGTACAGCAAAGCTCCTCTCCAGAGGTTTTGGCATCTCAAAAAAAATTTTTTTCTAGATTAGTGCCCCTCCAGGTTCTTCCCCGATTGACCTACTTTATGCAGCCATACCTGCACCTGTGATGTCATTCTTAGTTAAGGTAAGCGAGTAAACGACACTGAGGGCTAATCCCCTTCTACTGACCATTTTTATCAATTTTTACTCTTTATATCGTGTTGCCACCGTAAACCTCTGAATTGGACCTGCACGTTGTCGTCGCGTTCTGCGCTCCTCCTAGAAAAGGGCTACGGTGGAATACTGTAGCCGCGCGGAAATCCGCCTACAGTTTCCTGGCTCTATAAGGAAGATTGATCTATTAGATGGGTTAGGCACGCGACATATTTGATCCGCTTGGTCCACAGGGTCCGCTTTATCCGCTTCATCAACTTCGTTAGTAAAATCAGTGAACTGACCAATAGCGAAGCAGTTGCCCGCTTGATCCACTTGATCCACTCGCTATTGGTCAGCGCAGTCCACTGATTTCACTAAAAGCGAAGGGAATGGAGTGGATCAAGCGGATCAGGTGTGTTAAATTTGACATGTATCCTCTGATTGAACTGGATTGGCGGCTGGAGGGCGAGGCATCGTGACAATTAAGGCTGGGGAGTGATCAGTGCGTCGCGTCGCGAGCGGTCGCCTTCCAGTCGCCAATCTCGTTGAATCAAAGGATACCTTACGATTACCAGATTACAAGCAAACTCCAGCCATATCAGCTTATAAAAATGGACAGAACTTCTCTTGAAGTCCCATTTTCAGAAATTGTATGCTTATTGCAATCCGAGCAACTCTCGATTCGTAAAATGTCATCATTGTCATGCGGAACTCGCCACTTCGCCCGACTGCGGTATCTTCTTGCTGATTTTTTCGGCCTACACCTATCTTCATTATTTTTTTAGAGTTCTCTAGCTGCACTTGCTCGAATTGCGGTTGTGCATTCTGTTATCACTGTGAATGCGAGCCTCACTGGCCTATGAGTTGTGGTGAATATAAACGCTGGACAGATCGATGGGACACACAATGTAAGCGCATAAATTGTCCTTTGCTCAGCATTTAAAATTATTTTTGTATGCAGATCTTCTCGAAAAGAATCACATAGTTGGTGATGGCCAAATGAGATTATGCTTACTTTGCGAGGAAGTATTCCAGGTAACTGCAGTACGCAATTATTCTCTGCATAAGGTCTCACTTCACTGTCTTCTTTGCAGGTACCTTATGGTTCGGATAGTACTCGGTGTCCTGGCTGGAGGTGTAGGTGGGAATACGACGATGAAGGAAACTACAGTCATTGGCACGGCTACAAGAGGCCTATAAATCACCGGGTTTTGAAACATGCAAAGGCACTTGGTCAGAAGATCAAATACTGTAGCGAATGTGTAAGTTTTTTACACTTCTTGGAATAAAAAAGATAGAAACAATTGTAAAAAAAGAAGCCCAAAGGTCTTGTTCCAGGGGCAGCACGAATCGCCGCATACAATCAAATTAGAAGGACTTGTGAACAGAGAAACAGCTAAGGTTGTTATTTTCAATATTAGTAAACTTCTCCTTTCTTAAAATAAAGTTTTTTTTAGCTAATTGCTGAAGCACACAGGCAAAGACTAGAAAAGAATGGAAAAGAGACGTTTGTGAAGTATGTGGCGAAGTACTTTAGTTCAAAGAAAGAACAAAGAAAAATGAATGAAACGAGGAATTTGGTAAGTAACAAAATTCTAATTTTCGTGTGGAAGATAATCGCTTTCATATCTAGGTACTGTGTTTGGTGGAGAATTGCACAGCATGGCTCTATTTAATGAAACCAGCTAATAGCCATGAATTGAAAGCTCAGATCTCCAGCCTGTTTTCACAACTCACAGACATTCAATGTCAATTCGTTGACAGTCAAAGACGTATACCGGAAGAAAAGTATTTATTCATAATAATCTTGCTTTTCAAGATGCAAACAAAATTTTTCAGGGACGTCTTTTCAAAGCGGATGGCGAAACTGGAAGAGTTAGCTGATGATTTGATATCTGTATTCCGACAGTACAAAATCGAAATAGATCTTTTATAGTAATTTATCACAACCGTAGCAATTCAAAACAGATATGATAGGACTTTTGATAATTGTAAATTACGATGTAAATTACGATGAATGATGATAAATAGATTTGTCCAAGTTGGTCGTACATCTTGCGTAACGCGAATCCTTATCGAGTTGGTCGTCAGAATTTATCTATGATTCTCATTGTACTGAATACTCCGGAATTAATTTTTTAAATTTAGATTGGCTATGATTACATCAGTATTTTTTGAAAAACGGCTTAGCTTTGCCTTAATAGGCCTGCCTTGATTCCTGAGCAAACATAATAGAGATATAGTCTCAGCCTAGATGAAACTAGGATAATCATTACTGCAGACCAATGGGTTTATTACTAAATTTCTGGAGTTACCTAACCCAAATGGAGTAAAGAAGGTGCCAAAAGAGCTAAACTTACTTCTGAGCGATTCTGTACTTCTGATAAGAAAAGCATCATCGGGAAGTTGAAGTCAGGGCCCGGCAGGAGGTGGCATTTCAGAATTTTGAAAACGATATCCCCTTTGAAGCCAAAATTTCTTACGACTTCCCCTTTGACCCTATTTTTGATCCTCGTAAGTCCCTGACAAACAGACATGCACAAATAATAAGATGGACGGCCTCAGCGCTTATTATAGTAGTACTACCTGGCTTTCCTGGTCCAGCCCGGGTCATCAAGGTTTCAGCTCAATGGGTTCATCCGCAAAGGAATCTATAAAAAAACATAGGGTCAAGATTTGCACTAACTTTGACGTTTATATATCTAAGATACTACTCATTTATTAGTCAGCTGCGAAACTTTACAATTTACAATAACCGATTGCGATTGGAGTGCGCTTTCCGAGGCTGATCATAACGCTGTGAACCCTATTTGGGGCTGTATCGAAGCGGTGCCTTGGTGGTTTTGGAAGCGGATTTGAACATATAGTAATATTCTCGACCTAGTGCACATTTATGTAAAGAAATCCGGGAAATTATGTGAAGGGAAGCAGGGAGCCACCCCAGGTGGCTTCCAGGTGGCGCGGGAGCCACCTAATTTCGAAAAACACTTACCATATTTTAAATTCGCATAAGTTTCTCATAATTCTTCATACTTTTTTGTGCTCATGGTCCTCCAACTACACAGCAAATTTGGTGCCATACCGTTACTTGGCACTGGAAACGAGCCTATTCTGTTATTTTCCTCTTACAAGAATTGCGATTTGAGTTCCCGCCTGCGGGCAGGCTAGCGATCGGAGCACAGAATCTCCATATTGCTGGAATCTAAGCCCATAGGACAGTAGCATCAACAAGGAATGATGAATAAAGAATGATATGTGCATTGTTTATCGGTAAACAATGCACATAAAAAACGATATCCAGCTTGTGAAAGCGCCACCCCGCCGGGCCCTGGTTGAAGTAGGTATCCACCATTGTCGGACTCATGGGGCGAAGCCGAGAATGGGTTGGGAAGTTTTGGAAATGGTCTAGATTGTAAAATGTGCAAGTGATTCGTTTTCATTTATGTAAAATTGAGATAATTTCCAATTTTCAACTTTGTTGAAGAAGCCTTATTGGCGCGCATGGCCGCTCACTTTTATTTCAAAATTTTGGGGTCAACAGGCCCTCCAAGTTTTGGAAATTCCAAAAACCGCAAATCGTGCTTAATACCATACCAATTATTTCAAAAAAATTCTGTCGCTCTCCCCTTTCCCTCCAGAAAAATTTCCCGGCCGACAATGATTTCGGCAATGGCTGACGCATGTGGAGAGATAGTGAAAGTATACTGAAGGCCACAAGAAGTAACTGCGAATCTTTTTTGGAAGATGTGTATAGGAGTCATGAAAGTGCGAAAGTAACATTTTTGTACGTCCCTTTCATTGTGAGTTACACGCCTTTCCGACCTTGAACTTTATACGGACTCAAATGCGCGTAAGTTTCACTAACCTCATTTTTCGAAGATCTATAGAAGCGGAAGAGCTGTCCAGCTTCCCTTTAACCCTGGCGGAACAAAGATGGCGTCGCTTAGAAGGGAGTGTGAAACGCAGTAAATCAAAAGATAATTTGTCCAGCGCATCGAAGCAGAAGAAATGGAGATTTCTCGACGCAGAAAACTTGAGCGCTCACCCAGTAAGGGGATCTTTCAATGAAATTTAAATCCGACAAATCACAAATCTGCTGGGACTCTGCCTCTGACTAGCGGAAAATGTTCGCCATTTGTTCAACTGTTGTATTCTATAATAGCTCATGGAAATTATGCTTCTTACTTTCTGTTCTTACTATTAATGTGAAGGTAAGTGCAGCTCCATAAAAAATCTGAACATGTAACAAAACCTATTGCAGAAGCAAAAAATGTCAAGCAAAACAATCAACAACCTGTAAATATCTGATATCCCTTTTGATTACCCTAATGAAAAAGTTCTTGGCTTGTCTGGCCTCCATTCCAAGGCAAAATGCCTTCGCCTAAAACCCTCTGCAAAGTTTCTATCACAGTCTTACCGCACTCCAACAGTGATAAAAAGAATTAGATGACTAGCCCTTGTTGTAAACTAAAGCTCTACAAAATGTTATCTAAGTTCGGCGTAAGGCTTAGGAGCGAAACACTCAAAAACAAACGAGTAGTTTGCACGTTTTTTGGGACTTTTGATGATAAAATGGTGTCTGGGCACCATCGGCTTATAAAACCACTTTGTTCGCCATATTTCACTAGATAGTTATACTGACCATCAAAAGCTAATTAGCAGGGTTTTTTTTTTGTGAAAAAATGAAATGCACGTGCATTGGCGTGTGCGTTCACAAGGATTGCACAACATTGCGCGGTACTTGCAGTACTGACCTTGGAATGTTCAACTTCCGCACTTTTATCGTTCTCTTAAAATTTTTCACTACAGTCCGCTTTACCTCTCAAAAGAACTATTGATGTTTTCTAGCAGTTTATTTCATTCGATTTTTTATGCTCAATTATTTGGTCAAGCACGACCTACTCACAATCGCTTTTCAGACTTTGTGATTGGCTAGCATGTCACAGATAGATAACATGGAGAGCTATTATATGTAAGAAGGATGTGCAAAATGCACATATCTCCATTCAAAGAATTTTGCAGTTTTGAAAAAGACCATCGCTCAGTGGATGCATGTAGGAAAGAAAGACGCAGTCCTAAATTCAATCACAAAGATTGGTATCTTACCAAAACACTCTACGATCCAGAAAATACGCTTAGCAAGGTTATTTGCAAGTTATTAATAACATCATTTGCACTTGTCTAGTACCCTTTTTAGCGTTGTAAGAAGAAACTACTCGCCGAAAACCTAGACGGGCTGTCCGCAAACGTTCCTTATTCAATGAACAAACATAGTCGGGGCTACTGTAAATGCGAGATTTTTGCTCAGGGAATATCAAAGGAACTCTACTGAGCCAATGACAGTGAACGGAACTAGCGTTCCCTTGAAAGGTGAGTTTTTCAGCTTCAAGCAAAGTCTAGCGCTTTACCCTTTTTTGTAGACATCAGTAATGCTAGCACAGTTCAAAATGTGCAAGTTGTTGAAAATGACGCCATAAGAATGCTATCCGCTGGCGGAAGGGCTAAGACGGTAAGTAAAAAAATTGCTAAATTAGCAGGATTTTTCTATAAGATCTTTCTCGAAAAATTCATGAATCATCGCTCTTCTTTCTTACTGTTAAGCTTCACGTTGTCTTAAAAGCTGAAACTCTCGTTTGCAGGAAGAAAGAAAACTTTTAATAACCTTACTTTTTGAAGAATTTGAACCTTCTTTTAGCTAAAATACTTTACCAAGCAAATAAGGGAACTACGGCAAATGGAGAAGGAAGAAACTGAGCCAGCAAGGATCCATTTCACCATCACGACCCAGACCCATCCTGAAAAGCGAAAAAGCAAGAAGTCAAAACCGAGTCAGCAGTTATAGTCGTCCTCACCCCACTAGTCGGTCGGTGGACGAATTCGTACTGGAGCAGGCAGGTCGCGGCAGAGCACGGCACCTTACCTCTCCGTTCAAATTCACGCATTCACTTTGCGTATTTCTTTGCCATTGCTTAGCAGTTATTGTATTGTTACAACGTTTTTGACCCATATTGAGTTTTTGTAATTGCTGAGCGTTGTCTCCTGCCGCGCTCTGCCGTGACAGGCCTGCTCCTTTTCAAATTTGAACTCGTCCACCGACCGACTAGTGGAGTGAGGGTGACTATAATTTTGTTACGGTAGAATGTATTTTTGAAACATCGATTTTTAGCGAAAAGAAGAAAATGCTTGTTTACCAAACTCAACACTGATGATTACGAATTGTCGCGCTAGTTTGCACGACGCATTCGATGAGAACGTTGGTTATAAGACACATGAGAAATCAAGGTGTTTATCATGCCTTCTACCCATCTCCTCCCCCCCCCCTTCCCTTACAGCCAGATCAAGTTCACTATTCTAGGTCTTCCACCTCTAGCAACAGCCTATCCTGTACGGAAAAAGGCTTACAGGCAGGAGTATGAAGAGGCCTCTCATCAATCTCAGACACTCGCGGTTGACTCGCGCAGGGCAAAACGATGTGTAGCCATTGAATGCGTGGGCGACTCGCGAAATCGGTGTCGCGGCAAAATCAGGACACCTGATTTTGTGTCGCGGCAAAAGTGCGCGGCAAAATCGGGGCAAAATGGGGAGACCTGCGCGAGACACCAAAATGTCGCGATCGCGTTCAGAGCACGCGGCCTACGCCCTTACTGACAGCTTTTTGCGTCCTCTAAGCCCTCTCTCACGCCTTCCTTTTGACTTACCTTGAGTCCTTGGTCACGTTGGGTCCCGTTTCCCACGCTTGTTTTTTTTCTGCTGATAAACCCAGTCTTACGTCATAAAATTTATTAGCAAATACCACATGATCTTCTCGAGTAGCGTTTACAATAACATCGAAATGAGACAGGAATCAAAGCACCGCAATCACGACACAAGGTTACGAAAGAACTACGGTTAAGAATGACAACAGCATTAATTTTTTACGACTACTTCATCTTCATCTTCAACGTTTTCAGTCTTCTGGATCGTTACGCCTTCTTTGGTAACACTGCTGCCTTCGACCATGACGCGCTTTTTCTGAAAATAAAAAATTATTGTTACCAGGATCGTATAAAACAAACGAATTACCTTTGATGGAAGGAGCATGGACCTATCAGGGTCAAAATGATACCTCCCGATGTCTTCCCTGCAAAAATATAGTTCAGAAGTATCGCTTTCCTTATGAGAAAACTCACAAAGCTCTCCCATTTGCTATCCTCGCCTTACCGCTCCATACTACTCTTTCCTCTGAGAGGACGTCGAATAATTTTTCGCAAGCGTCGTCATTTTCGGCCAAGTCCAACCACCACCTAAATTCTAGTGGACATGAAGGTCTTTCGAGAACATACATACTTATTTGGATTCCGTTTGTGCTCATCTGGCGTCCTCAAAAGCTGGTCGCGGTGTAGGCCAAGAGCGTGAAGGATGAAACCTAAATCAGTTATTGAAAGTAATGTACTCAAATACACATTGACCCACTTATTAAGAAATCGACTAATCCTTCCGGGAGGTCCTTAAGATGGTCAAATTTTCCCTTCTTTCCGCTCTGTCTACAGGCGTACTGTTGAATTTCCGTAGGTGGTTCGCAGGCCTAAACGGTGATTACAAGACGACCTTATCATCTTCATCTATCTGTCGCTTACATTTAGAAAGAAGTGGCGCAAAAAGTCGAGCACCAAAAGGAAATGATCATGCTTGTGCGCGCGTTTTGGTCTCTACCACTTTTCCATGACTTCAACCATATTGAACTCCTGAAACCAATAATTTTTCCTCGTTGACTGAGAATAGTGGCTAAAGACCTTGGAGGGTGGTGCACTCTCACGATGCCAGATCAACGTGTTTTTATATTTAGTATCAAACTATTTATGAGCATGTGTGGCAGTTTATCACAGAATGCTCAAAACACAATAACGTGATTCAAAAAATTGCTCTGAGCTTGCTCAAAGCCTTTGCTCCTTTCGAGTGGTTTGCGCAGAACTTCGCATGGACCGAACTTTCTAGCTAGCTACCCCACTACCACCTGCGGCGAAAACATAATTGCAAATGATGAATAAGCTTCCCATCAAGTATCCATGTTGATTGTACCTCTTTTACATGTTTTTGATCCAACTGATCTACCAACATTGCCCAATTCAGAACTTTGCCCGATTTTTCCATTATCTCCGAGATTTGATGTAATTAATTTGCAATGAGGGTTTCCTTGCCTTAGGGACCTTCTAATATAACCTTAAACAACTTGCAAAGATTGTGGCTGCAAAAGTGGTCCGAACTCTTTACCACTTGCTCCATAGTCTCCGCAGGTATCCACTCGACCACCCGTCCACATCTGCATGCCCTTGGCGCCGCAAGCTCAATGCGAGCCTTAGCCGCATCTTGGGTAAACCATCGCTCATAACTTTGCCCAGAAAATCATTGAGCAGCTAAGGATCACGAATTTGGCATTAGGGCCCCAAGAGCAGCAGAATGTGTGGAAACCCCACTTCGATGGATGATCCTTCCCTTGTAAGTAAATTCCGAATTCCGGCTAAGCCAACTGTCAGAAATGATGACGTGCGGGATGAACAATGTGCATAAACTCTTTCATCTTCCGATTGAGTACAAATCACTGAAAAAAAGGCGAGAGTCAAATGAGTGATTTTTCTAAACTCGTGAGATGGGGTACGATAAATGTGAGCTATGCCAGGTAAATTTTGAACTGGAATTGTGTACTCTAAATAATATGGAACTGGAACCGGCAATATTGATGCCAGTTTTTGCACAGAGTTGAACCGTAGATGACATTCTTCATGTGATGAAAAATCTGCTTTAAGAAGTTCAGAAAAAGCATTACAAGCAACCGCAGTTCAAAAATCGCATAACCTCAGAAAATTTCGAAAATGACTGTCTTGTAAGCTCATACCATTTTGAGAAATGAGCAACCGCAAAAGAAGAACATTACTTTCTCAGTTTCATAAATAAAAACATGCCTTCTCATTCAGCTCTTGCACGACCGGAAGATCACTATCCACTTGTGAATCGACATTCTCGCGGCTTTCATCATTGTCATTAACATTCTCTTCTTCCTCTTCTATAAAATCCTGGAATGAGCTTATATCATAGGTGAATCATGGTAACCATAATACGGAAACTTTTCCGACCTCCTCAAGAACAGGATTATGCTTAGGTCGGCGTTCCCTTCTTGGCTTCGGGGATCGCAACGCAAAATCGTCATCCCATTCGTTTTCGTAAAAGCGCTTGAAAACCAAAATAGTACACGTTAGCATAAATACTCAAAGTCCAGTAATCAGCTAAAGTAAGCAAGCAAAACAATCTAAGAATGAAATATAACTTCTAGAAAGAGAGAAAAAGGGTTCACTTTTACTTCCGGATGATGATCAACGGAGATAATGGCCGTGTGATCAGAAGGACGCGTTCGAAATGAGCGTCTCAAGCTGATTCTCTTTGGTCTAAGCATGGTTTTTATCGGCATGGAACGTCTCTGGAAAGACATGCTTTGCTAAGTATAGATTCATCTAAGAAAAAAAACAAATGCAACAAATGCAGGGAAGAATTGATCAATACGTCGACGTATAGGTGCGTTATTTCGAAACCTCCTCGCCCGTCGCGACAAAATCGCACCAAAATCCGGACGAAACTAAAATGATGACTCGCGCCGGTCCACCGGATTTTGCCGCGAACGTCCATTTTGTGGGCGGATCCCCTGCGCGAGTCAACCGCGAGTGTCTGAGAACGTCAACGCTGCGATGAAGTGGCGACAGCTAGCACTTCGGAAGAAAACGCTGGAAAGGTTTCACTGGCTTGCTGCATAAGTTCTATCCGTTTTGTGATTTTTTTTTCGAACCAGCTCTCTGCTATAAATTAGGCAAGATTTTGGATATGAGGGAGATGTTAAATTGTGCGAAAAACGCCGTTATAAGAGGCAAGAATTCCAAAATTACTTACAAGTTTTTTTTCAACCTGTCTTTTCTGCCATAACGCTGCTCCATAAGGCCCCGGTCAGACTTCACGCGACTTAATCGTCGCGATCTAATCGCCAAGATTTCCATTCATTTTCATTTCACATTCAAAAATGTCGGGCTGGAAAAGTACCACAACCGAATGCAAGTTGATCGGCATGGAATGATGTTGTAACAGTTGTCTCGTCGCGACTCAGTCGCGACGATCAAATCGCGTGAAGTCTGCCCGGGGCCTAAGACGGCATTTCTATAGTCATCAGTAGGTATTGAACGAAGAATATTTGTACTAAAGGAGTTCATGGAGCATAGACAGAGGAAACTTATGCGGCAGATTAGTAAAAACTCTATTTGATGGCACTTATCACTTTCGTAATTTTTAGAGAGTGCAGGATCTATCTGCAGCCGTTAGAACTCCCTGTATCTTTGAGGTCTACGAGACGAAGATCAAACAAAAAGCTGAGCCTTTCGATCTTCGGGAGCAAGTAAGATTTAAATAGCGAAATCCTTATCATAACGATTCGACGGACTAACCTTTCATATTATAGATCATAAACTTTGTTCCTTTCAAATTTATTGTCACTTGGTTTGACTCAAAGCGGGTATCCGTCAAAAGTCCAACGCGCCACAAGCCAATGTTTGTTATCCTCTTCAAGCATGAGGAGAGTGCGAGTATTTTGAGGTGCGTATGTCATTACCAAAGCAGAGTGGTGTCTATTATACCTGACTTGCATAGGAGTTTGTCTTTCCAGGGTTCGAGTGAACATCAATGCACAATATTCGGAAATTTCTCCAAAACTTCGTCTTCGCAACCTCATAGAAAATGATTAAACCAGCAATTATAATGCACTTTTCCCCAAAATTCTTGACTTTATAAGGGGAACGCGAATGTATGTTCTAGCCTACAATTATGTGTAGATCATACATACGTTTGGAAGAATATTTTCAAAGACGAAGAATCACCCCCACAGCAATATCGCACAGCCCTTTATCCAGAAGCGTATAATGAAAACGTCAATATTCTATCACTAGCAACAGTTGTGAGACTTACAATTACATATAAAGTTTTAATCGCTTTTACATATGCATAACTTAGAATTTTGAAAAATATTAGGTTGTCCCAAAAACCCTCTTTCGATTAAACCAGGGTATTTTTGTTTTCCTAGCCGACTTACGGTATTAGAAACAGCAGCATGCTCTACAATATAACCCCAGCTGAGCCATAACCGAGTAAATTTTGGAGCTAAGAATCGAAGTTTTCAATCCTCTTAAGAATCGGACCCCCTTCCAAAAAATTTCTAGGAATTTCTAGCTTTGTTTTATTATAGTAGAACATAATAGTGTTAGAAGAATTTGCTGGATTTTTTTGAGATTCTTAAGAACTAAAAATAGCCCGAAAACGCAAAAATGTCATTTTTTCGGGTTTTTATGTCAAACTTAGCATTTCTTAATCGTTAACATAAAGAGGTATAATGGTTAGATTATACTCACTGAGGCTTGTAGCATAAATTTTATGATTATTTTATCGCTTGTTTCGTTCTATCGAATGGCACCTTGATTCCGTTAGGAAGACAAAAACAGCTTGACTTTTTAGAAAAAGGGTTTAGTTTTAGGACAGCTTAATACTTTCAGGCAAGCAGATACGATGAGCAGGAGCAAATCGTACATCTAGGCCGACTTTGGAAGATGCTAGCGAAATCTTGTCTTTCGAATTGGTAGAAAATTCGGTAAGCTTTTTTTGCATGAAGTGCACCAGACTAACTCAAAAATCTCAATTTTAAGTACGATGCAACAAAATGCTGCTCTTACTGTTACCTAATTGAAAAAGGTCTTTTACCAACGAATCATGGTTTGATGTGCCACAACTGCATAACATCTTCAATACTCCGACAGCTACATTCGAATTGCTCTTCTGTGGAAATTCCGGTAAGGCCATTCAGAAATAAAAATACGCTTTAAAAATTGCTCTACTGTTATATTCTTGACAGTAGATCAATCTTTAAAGCGTATTTTTTTCTGAGACACATCCGAAAATTTCACTGTTTTTGATTTTTCACCCTCCAGGCTGTTTCCCTCTCGAGCTCCTTTATGCAGCTGTACCAGTGCCTGTGATGTCTCGCTTCATAAAGGTAAAATCATCTCTATTTGCCTATAGCGGCCCGGGAGGAGGGAGGCCCCCCTCCCTTAATGGGTCGCGAAATGTTTGAAAGTGACTTGCATGGGTTACAAAAGTGTGTAAATGACTTGTTTGTGTTTGTAGATAACTATTGAAATTTGATTTCAAATTTTTTAAAAATTCGCGTACACCCTGTAAAAAAATTTTTGGGGTTGTAGCCGCAGTCATGCCCCTTTTTCTATGATTTCGAAGTTATCTCTTTTTGTGATAGGTGCCAATTTCGGATTGGGAAGAAATCGTGAAAGAATGCTGCAGAAAACTTGCAAGCATTCACTTTTTGGACTCCTGAGGAAGATGAAAAATTGCTTCTCAGTCTTTCTTCCGCTAGTGACAAAACCCCACTTTTTCTATTTTTTGAGAGCCAACCTAACCGGTTTTTTTTTCAGAAGATGGATGTGCTTTCCAATCCCAGCAAATCCAAGTTTGTAAAATGTCCTCGTTGTCTTGCTGACCTTACTACAACGACCACAAATGGTTTGCTGTTACACGACATAGAATTTTTTAGTCTGTAAATCTTTTTAGAGTTCCATACTTGCTTATGTTCGAACTGTAACTGTGTGTTTTGTTATCTGTGCAACTATGAGCCTCATTGGCCTATGAGTTGCGATGAATACAAGCGATGGACGGATCGATGGGACGCACACTGTGAGTGCAAAAAAATTTTTATTTTCGATTAAATCGAAGGCTTTTATCGCAGATCTCCTCGAGAAAAATCAAAAATTTGGTGATGGCCAGATGAGACTTTGTATTCACTGTGAAACTGTATTCCAGGTGATTTATTCTTTAGACATCGCTGAAAATAAGGTTAAATTTTTTTAGATGCCCAAAAACACGACCAATGCTCAATGTCCCAATTGGGACTGTAAGTATAGATACGACGAAAATGGCACTCTATATCATTATCATAATTACAAGAGAGATCTGTCATTGAGGTCTTTAAAACTAATGGAGGCGTTAGGATATAAAATGAAATACTGCACTGAATGCGTAAGTTCAACTTACTCTTTGAAAATTTTGAGTCGTACCAAAAGTACCGCCCCTTTTCTTTTCCCAGTCCCATTCCTCCCAATTTCTAAGAAACCTTTGGGTCATTTTTTGATAGAAGAGTAACAAAGTGTTGTCCAAAGATTCGCATATCGCTGGCAGAAATGTGAACCTAAAACCTAAAAATTTTATTGTACACTGTACTTTGAAGGCGCCATAGAATTACCTGTGTGGGGATAGCCCAGCATCGCTTTGAAAAAGACATGCCAGATCTCGTCCTCTCGATTTCTAGTCATGTAAAAAAGTGGCTATGATGTCAGATGAAAATTGTGTAAGCTTAAAAGTTTCAGGTTCTCAGGACTTCTTGAGAGGAGTTCCAGTTTTTTTTTCGAGTTGTGGCGTTTCTGAATTCGATTTTGATTAATGTGGAGCGAACTTTGTGCGAATGTTTGGATACTTTGAACTTTCTTTGCTCTATCAGTTTACACCTGTTTGAGATCAAGGAAAAATGGTCGACTGGGGGGAAAGTGAAAATGGACGGAACTTCTGGGAAATTGAGAGAAGGATGGTCAATGAGAGCAACTAGGATAAAAGAACATGCAACAAACGATCTTATTCTAGGGTGAACAGAACGAGCCTGGCACGATTATATTGAAAGGGCTTGTCAACAAGAAAACAGCGAAGGTAACTTTTTACATTCAACATTACCTCTTCTCGTCCAAGATCTAATTTTCAGCTGTGCGGTGAAGTACGAAGGCAACGATTTCAAAAGCATAATAGAGACTAATAGAGAACCTTTTGAAAAGTACGTAGCTAAGTTCTTCAGTTCAAAAGAAGAACAAAAGAAATTGAATGAAACGAGGAAATTGGTTAGTTGCACTTATCTGCAAACTTATTCGTTGTTCTACTTATCTGCGGCGAATTGCGGAGGCGAAGAGGAAGCGGAATTCCAAAAATGTCTTTATTATTTATGAGAGTATGCAAATGAATTGTTTTTGAATGCTTTGTGAGGTATCGTATGGAGGATAATGTATAACTACTTCAGGATTCAACGGTAGTCATGGAATGGATTTAACTCATTCAGATAATTGGATTATCTTTCAAGATTTTTGGGACAAGTAGATTTGATTTCCATAGAAAAGTTGAAGTTTTTCCAAATAATTCACTCTTTTAAGCTTGCGAAGTCTTCTTGAACCAATTTCGAATAGGGCAGGTGGACACCACTCCTTGATAAAAAGGTTTTGTCGCCCAAATAGTTTCCTTTCCGAACCACCCCCCCCCCCCACTCCCTCCCTTCCCCCAAATAAAACGATTTTCTAAGACTTGTGAAGTAATCCTTTGCGACTTCCAGGTACTGCTTTTGGTAGAAAACTGCACCGCTTGGCTTTATCTCAACAAACCCAGTGATAGTCACGAACTGAAAAGACGGATTTCAAGGCTTCTTGCGCAGCTTCTTGACATCCAACTGCGTATTCCCGAGAAAAGGCAAACATTTACTTTACTAAAGGTTGCGTCTCTTTTATGGACATCTTTTTCAGGGATGCTTGGAAACAAATGAAGATTCTGCAGACATCAGCTGAAACTGATGTCCGTGTTCCGACGAAAGCGAAATGAATGATCGAATTACTGATGTTGTAAATAATTTGGCAACCATCTGTAACTCAATTGTACAGTGGGAGGTGATAAGAGCAATAATGTCCATACATAACTGTCCATATTTTCAAAAGAATCTCATTGGCTCTTTTTCAATTTGTAATTGACGTTGATTTAAAGTGATTTTGTCCAAGTTCTGCTTTCTGCATTCATGTTGCCCTTATAAGGGCAAGTATATGCATGTGGCACTTACATTCCAAAAGTAATTTCTTCTATAGTAGGGGAAACTACTACGTTGCTAAAAAATAATTTCGGTAGTTTTCAACGGTTTGTGGAAATGTCACGGATAAATTAGTGTATAAAAGTATGGTACCATTCGAAAGAATAAGTCAGGGAGAATGTATGATTAACTTTGTTATATTTATAATTTGTTTGTGTTTTATTTTTCATATCATTTACCAGAACTTTTATAGAGCTTCGAAGTTGCATGTCAAAGCGAAAACATTTATTAGCCAACCTATATGTATATTACAATCTATTAGATACAACTAAATTTGTGGTTTGTTTGTGAGTTAACAAATTTTCATAATGAACCTATCATGGAACAAAAATTTCTAGCCAGAAAGCGTAAAAATAGAAACAAAATAAGTACAGTTCATTTGTAAAATTGTGAGGCTTATTTTACTGCAGATTTTTCGCCCATAAGAGGACAAAATGCTCATTCAAGAAGGCATCACCTCAACGTTCAGCTCAGCCATTTCCGGTGTCTAAATATCATCTACGTAAGCAAAAACATTCGACTTGAGATGAAAGCTAAGAAAATACGGTTTTCGGAAGTGGCACTGAGGTGCGTGTCGCGCGCGGTCGTGCCATAGTCATAATTTTACAAATGCCCTATACATTCATCCTCCGTGTATTGAAGAAGTTCATTAAGGGGTTAGGATAAGCATACAATATCCGCAGCTCGGTGAGAAAAAGCTGTGTAGTGCTAAAAAAATCTGTGAGAGGCTCTTCTTCAGGGAACCAAAGTATTCACTTCATTTTAAAGCTGCAAATTCCTGCCCTACTTCTACCTTAATTTTTCTCAAAGGCAGAAGCGACATTCTTTGTTGGAACAGATTTCACTGCAGTCTCTTGATCGTTGGACTTTGTATTTTGTCAAGGACGCCTAGTACATTCGAAAACGCAAAGTACTGGATCTTGAATTCTGCACTATACAGGGTGTCCCGAAAGTACACACTGTTGGATTTTTCTGATAAAGGTTCTTCAGTGTCTTCTGTCGGACCTTTAGGTACCACTCTGTAGAGCTAGCTTCAATTTAGATTTCCAGTACAGATCGAATTCCCAAACTACTTTACTGTGGAATTACGGTAAACATTTTGAAGAGGGTTTTTGAACGTTGAGAATCGCACTCCCTCAAAAAAGGAAGCCGAACAAGCAAAAAATATTCATGCTAAGCAAATCAGAGTCGCTTTTTTCATTTATGAAATTTGGGGTTCACACACACTGGCTTCATGCTTCCTTCAGAAGTTATATTCAAAAAAACAGTAACTGCTCCTCCAATGTTTTTTAAAAATGCGATTACACCTATAAGGCTCAGAAATCCTGTAAAAATTTGCTTAATGAAGTCAGCATGGAAACTCGGATATACAATTCTGTACTTTTTTGAAATTTTCTCATAAGAAAACTGCTGCAGCAAATGACCCTACTACACTCTAGCCTGCCTCTTATGATGATTTAATATATCATCAGGTAATTCAAAACAAGAATTTTGCTCCAAGCTGTCCTTTGCACAGAGTTCATTTAAAATTCCTACGTTTTGCTTCTTTATTCCAAAATTGCCAATTAATGCAGAAAGGATTTAATTTTTGTGCGAGTTTCGGAAGTCTGATCTCCGGAGCGCTGCAGACTATACATATTAGGATGTAAACTACTGAGTTTTGCTGATGTTTACAAAATTAGATTTGATATTATTAAAAAACCAAAATTGATTTCTTTTCTTGCTTGACTCTGCATTTACACATATTATTTTAAGTTAAAGATACTACGTTAAAGCACATAATTTCTGCTTTCAAACAAAAATATTCCGAAAGTCATGATTTTCTTGAGAAAAAAAAAGACGCGGACTTCTGGACCAACCTAATATAGTTATATGATAACTTACTAACGTATACAATTATGATAACCTCTTATACGACATGGGCCAGGTCAACCGAGGGCGGAGCGGGGACGAGTTTCGTCAGCCTTGTCGTTATTCTTGTCGGCGCGTACTTTGTACTTCCGACCTGCGGGTCGTTGTTGTTTTTCTCTACACTTTCGTATATGCTATTTTAGAACATTAGAATAAAGTTACTGACTTCGCTTCTCAAACCCTCTGGACGCTTAGTTGTGACTTCTTGCACTCTAAACCGCTGTCTTGCGTCGTGTTTTCCTTTTCACTACAACTTCAGGTTTTGAATTTTGTTGGCTTCACTGTACGATCATCAGTGCACATTCTTGCAATTAGAACTCTCTCAACACCAAACATTCTTCTTTCACTGGACAAATGTCTTCTTGTCGGTCGGTCGAGAAATATAATGCTTCAAGTTTTATTTGACAATGAGCGCATTGTGTTTGAAATTTAAAGCATAGGGCTTCAACAAAACGGTAGATACGATTTTTGTACTGTAAAAAAACGAAAAGGATGTGCTGAGGGATTGCCTTCTCTGTTGTTGACGTTGTATAGTTGCACAGGTTGACGAACTTAATCTGAGATTAACCATTCTTCTTTTTCTTTCGTAAGGCATTGGAATTTCTTTTGATGAAAGTCAAGTCAAATTGCGGCACTTTTCTTATAAACTGAGGTTGATGAGATTTTAACGCTGTAACAGCGAGGTCCTTGAAGGCAGAATTTCATTTTGCTCGCCTACCTGGGCCCATCCTCTCCGCTGATTCCAAACATGCAGCTTAGAGAGCACGAAAACGTCGAAGCGGGCTTTTCCAGAAGCTCTTATTTTGAATTTTGTCGCCTGCCGCCAAGGCTAGGACGCAGAGTCTTCGTGGGACCCTTCGTTTTGACTGCGCACTCTGCTTATCTAACTAACTCACCCGGCCTTCTGAAGCGGTTTTCTCTCTGCAGAAGCAATTTGGTGCATTGCCAGCCTTACCAGGACGGGCGCCCCTGTACTCTACATTTCCATGTCTGCCCGGACGCTGCCTTTAAGGGCTTGGGCAGAGTTCACGCGATTTCATCGCCACGATTCATGGCGACAAGACAAGTGTTACAAGTTCATTGCATGCCGATCTTCTTGTATTTTGGTTGTTATAGTTGGTTACCACTGGTTATGTTGGGGAACTATAGCAACCGAAATGCAAGAAGATCGGCATGCAATGATATTTTTACAGTTGTCTTGCCGCCATCAATCGCGACGATGAAATCGCGTGAACTCTGCCCGAGGCCTCAGACTACCCATGATGGTGGTCGGAGCCGATGACCGCTTCTATCTGGGGGTTTTCTCGCTTTGAAATTCATCTTTTGCAGCAAACTTGGACTACTGCTTAGTTAGGGACCCTGCTATTACACATCAAAATGGCATCACCTTGAACTTAGAGTAGAGGACGGTGCTTCACATTTTGTTTGTTGCGAGAATTGGCAAATCGGTGGTATATAGAATGGTATTCGGCAGTTTAACGATATAGAGGTGAATCTCATTGTAATAAGGAGCCAAACTCCGGTTTCGCAGCTTTTAGCTTTTTAAGAGAAAGTGAAAGTCATAGATTCATGTAAATGGATGGAATTTTTATTCTTTTCTTGCTTTTGTTTTGGTCTTCTTCTGCTTGGGCCTCTTTACTTGGTTTAAATCTGTAATGACTTTTTGCAGAGATGCTTCGACTTGGCCGTCCCCTCCAGTCTGTTCGCGGACTAGCCTCTGCTGCTACCGCCAAAGCACCTGCTCCCGCTGCAGCAAAACGTCCAGCTCGAGTCGGACCGAACATTGTCCTCGTCGAAGCTGTAAGGTAAGAAATGTTCCCGTTCTGTCTAGTCTTATATAAAAAGCTCAATGTGCTTTCTTCAGGACACCATTCGTCATGTCTGGAACCGTATTTAGAGATATGTGGGCTGTCGACCTGCAAAGAGAGGCACTAAAAGGTATTGTTTCGAAGCCGTCATGTGTTTGATGTCTGTTCTGATTTGTTGTCACTCAATACTTCAATACTTTCCTTCAGCCTTGATTGCTCGAACGCAGATACCATTCAAAGACATCGACCATGTCATCTGCGGTACAGTTATTCAAGAAAGTAAGACGAGTAATATAGCCAGAGAGGCTGCTCTAGAAGCAGGCTTCCCAGATAAAGTAAGTCGGTTGTTGTTCTTCGTATGTTCAAAAATTGTTGATTTTGTTCTAAGCTTTTATCAAAGTGCATTTTCTCTTTTCATTAAGCCCTACGTATAGAATTGGTAGTTTCAGTACTCCCCGCTAAAGTATGATTTCGTTTCACGTTTATTGCAACTGCTGTAGGTGCTATTCAGTTGTAGACACCGTACATCAATGAGGATAGTAATTTGATGTTATGTAATAGCGGACCACTGACCAATCAGCCGCCTGATCTTGCTGCAAAAGATAATTCCCAAGCGAGAAAAGCGCCCCTGAAGGCAGAAGCGGCTTAGGCGGCTCCGCCCATTCACTTAGGTGGTCTGAAGATACAAGTTCGGAATTGGTCTTCAGAGTAGACAAAAAGGTTGCAAATTTGATGGTCGTAATGAAGGAGACCTGTGAAAATTTTGAATATATCAAGGCCAAGTTTGGCCTATTATTTTCAATTCACCCTGGTTGTTCTACCTTCTGGAGCGGTTTTGTCGCTTTGGAATTCAACTGCAGCGAGATTTGTGCTGTTGCTTACAAGGGAAGCGTGTATAGTCGCAGTGGCCTCTAATATGCTAATACCCAACATTGCTTTATCTGAGTGCTGGAAGGATTGTGGCAATTGTTTTTCTAGAATCTGTATCCATTTTTCGTTTCCCAAAACGGTCATAACTCTGCCTCCAGAGGCGCTTGGCAGATAATGAAGACAGATTTGGAGCCACCGTGCAATGCTTTTTAAAATGGTATGAGTCTCATTTAGAAACGCCTCTTCGACTAAACACGCTTCCCTTGTTAGTTAGGGGCTCCGCTCTTATAAAGCATCAGATCATACCTCATTTCGACGAGTGCATTTGAAAATGTAGATGTTTTACCATTCTGCTCATTGGTATCCGTGGGAGTGCACGGGCGTTTTTTACCAACATTTGGGCGATTCTCGCCATCTATAGTGTCAACTGGAAGGATTCTGGCGAAGAATCTATCTCAAACCCCATGTAAATCGACTTTTGCCTATGTTAAGTTATAACCATAGGTAGTCATAAAAAACACAACAAGGCTTTTCATCTGTAAAATTCAGACGGATTTGTGACCTTTATAGTGTTAAATCATGGATAGACGATACTATCTTTTAGATCCCGTGCCACACTGTCACTCTTGCTTGCATTTCTTCGAACGTTGCAATGACGACTGGAATGGGTATGTTGGCCACGGGAAACGCCAAAGCAATCATTGCTGGTGGTGTGGAACTTTTATCGGATGTTCCCATTCGATACAACAGAAAGGTATGTACTTCAAATCAATGGTTGTCAACGTAAATTTATCTGTTCTAGGCGAGAAGAGCCATGTTGAGCATGCAGAAAGCGAAGGCGCTTGGCGACAAAGTGAAGCTTGGTGAATATTGCAAAAATTTTCGTTGCTTTTTTCTGTTTTCGCACCTCAGCTCTATATTGCAGGAACTGAAATCGTGAAGAACATGTTCAGCCCCGAACTACCAGCAGTAGCAGAGTATTCCAGTGGAGAGACGATGGGTCATAGTGGGGATCGACTTGCTGCAGCTTTCAATGTTTCCAGGAGGTTAGTGTAATCTGTTTCTAAAGTTTTGGTTTCGGAGTTCACTTTTTATTGAACTTTACTTTTCACTACATGTAGTAATAGATTGCATCCACGGTAATCCAATTTATTCTAGGATATACACTATTTTGTTCAATTACGTATTTCTAAAGCCTATCCAATTTGCTATGATCATAATCGTGCATTTGTCTCATAAGGCTCCGGCCAGACTTTGCTCAAAAGCGCTCAAAAGCGACCAGATTTCTTCAATCTCTCTTCACTTGCTCTATCTCTGTCATCCACGAGAAAGTGAAGAGACATTAGAGAAATCTGGGCGCTTTTGAGCGCTTGCGAAGTCTGGCCGGGGCCTAAGAAGTTGAGAGCTGCTATTTTTAGAATCTTATGCTGAAATACAAGCTGTACAGTAGTTTTCCATGGTCGTTTTCTCAGCTTGATGATTTAGGGAACAGGATGAGTTTGCATTACGATCTCACAACTTGGCAAAGGCTGCAACAGATGCTGGTAAACTCAAGGACGTTATCCCAGTCTTCCTAAACGGAAAGAAACCACAAACGATCAAGGTATTTTTCTGAGGTTGACTTTACAAATGTGATATCTGTTTGATTTCAGACTGACAATGGTATTCGCGTATCAACCATGGAGAAAATGGCATCTCTGAAACCAGCATTCGTCAAGCCTCATGGGACCATCACAGCCGGTAAAAACACCATATATTCTTTGTGATGTCCTTATAAAAACTATTCAGCTAACGCTTCTTTCCTGACTGATGGAGCTTCCGCATGTTTGATTACCACTGAAGATTTTGCTCTGGCTAACGGTTACAAGCCTCTTGCCTATCTCCGGGAATACCAGTACGTTGCGCAAGACCCTAAAGATCAACTTCTTCTTTCACCTGCTTACGTCATCCCACAGTTGCTAGAGAGGGTACGTTCTGAAATCTACCTCTACCTAGCTTTTTGCAGTCAAACTTACTCCCACTTTACAGGTTGGCCTTGGACTGAATGACGTTGATGTTTTCGAAATCCACGAAGCTTTCGCTGGACAAGTTCTCGCTAATCTGAATGCGTTAGATTCGGATTATTTCTGCAAAGTGTGTTTTTTTTGTACCGCTCTCAGTTTTGTACTTAGCTGAATCTGTAGGAGCATATGGGACGTTCTGGTAAATTTGGCCGAATACCAATGGATAAAATCAATCTTTGGGGAGGTTCGCTTTCGCTAGGACATCCATTCGGTGCGACTGGTGTGAGGTTAGCTTCCCATGCCGCTGGCAGGTTAAAGGTAAGCTATTCGTTTCTGTTCTGAGTAAAGAGTAAATGTGCAATGTGATACTGGCTTATTGGTAGTCTTCTGCCAGATTGAGGCAATTTTTTTTATTTTTCTAATTAAGAGTAGTTTTTGGGCTGCTTGTCTCTGTCATCAAAGATTTTTTGCAGGAGGAAAAGGGACAGTACGCTGTGATTGCTGCTTGCGCTGCTGGGGGACACGGTGTAGGAATGCTTATTGAAGCATATAACAAGTAATTAGGATTTGGATCTGCTGTTCTTGTCAACGAATGATTAGACGGGAATAGAAATGTGAAGTACTGTACATGTAATTTGACCACTAAGCATTAATTTATAACGACTAGCATTATTGCCAGTGTGCCATGTATCTATTACTTACTGCAGTTATCGAATGCTTGTATGGATTGCAGAATGGGTGTATCCTTCGACGAGTTATAAATTATGAGACAATTGTACTGCCTGTAATAAAATTCTACACACTTTTTTGTGCATCACCTTCAGTCAGAGATTTGAAATCTACGACATATTGAAAATTTTCAAGTCAAACTCCCTAGAATTAGTGCTAAATCTTTGTGACTACAGCATTCCTCGTAATAGCTGGTTAGATGGTTAAAGGTGCGGTATCGCCTTTACTGAGAATAAGCATGAGAATAAGTTTTTCTAGAATGAAAGTAACCTCTCGGAATGCATTGTTGGTAGTTTCACGCTCTTCTCGCTTTTTCTCTAGTACATCTACAAAGTTATCATCAAAGGAAGAACCATCATCACATGTGCGGCTAAATGTAAGCCATTAATGGAGCGGAAAAATCAGCGTGAACAACTGAGTTGCAGGGTTGGGTACAAAAATCTCAAAAATGCGGAGCGAATGTGTTTCTTCACATCACCAATGGATTGTCGCCAAAGTCAGTGCAAATTGTGTTACCTAAGGAGTTATGTGGGTCAGGTAAGTCATATAAACATTGAATTTCTTGCCTTTTATTGCGAATTTTTTCGCATTTATTGCGGAAGACAAAGGCGTTGAAACTCAGGAACTTCGCTTGATTGTTCAAGGTTTTGACCATTACCACTGTTAATGCTGTTACCACTGTTACAGTTGTTATTGTCGTGCGTCGCAAAGCTTCCTAACGGTTAGCGGTGTTAGGCCTCGGGCAGAGTTCAGGCGATTTTATCGTCGCGATTCATCTCGACTAGACAACTGTAAAATATAATTGCATGACGATCTTCTTGCATTTCGGTTGTGATAGTTTTCCGGCAACTAATCGTGACTATCTATCACAACCGAAATACAAGAAGATCGGCAGGCAATGAACTCGTACAGTTCTCTTGTCGCGATGAATCGCGGCGATGGAAACGCGTGAACTCTGCCCGAGGCATTGCCTTTGCATGAAAGTCCTGCGGCCTTATCTTTCCATTTGCTTTCCCGACGGGTGGCTGCGATTGCCTTCAAATAATGATCAAAAAACTTAGTGGTAGAGCGGTAAGTATGGTCGATGGGTCAAACCTAAACTCGCGGAAGCTAATGTGAGGTCTTTGATACGAAGTGGCGCTTGACATTTCTTGTTGGAACAACTAGAGGCATCATCTGCCTGTATGAACGTTTATCAGTCCACATGTGCGATTTGCTAGACTTGTCATGCCTTTGAACTTCGGAAGTGATCACTAGCTCCATTAGAATAAAGTTCATTGAATCTTCTACTTGCAGTGCACGTTGGTAGTGCTGTTTCTATCAATGGTAAGTGGCAGCCAAGCTTGGGTGAGCAGCAGGAAAGGGAATTGCTAGCTTCTTCATGTAAAGTTGTAGCAAATGATGTGGAGGTAAATCTTGCTTTGCTTTCTATTACTTACCCTGAATAGAGTTATCTGTCATTATAGCCAAGGTACTCATCTTTGTCTCCCGATCAGCTTCGTAAAAAAATGCATCTTCGTACACGTTCTTCCGCTTTCGCCGCTCTGCTCCGATTGCGGTCTAAGCTTTTGATGAAAACTCATGAGTACTTCATGGTACGTACATCTTGCTGAACTCTCTAGTTCTAATTCAAGTCTGTTTTTCTAGAAGCGTGGCTATGTTCATATTGATACGCCAGTCATCACAGCGAATGACTGCGAAGGAGCTGGAGAAACGTTTTCCATAGCTGAAGTGAGTGGACCTCACATCTGTTATTTTTGGTTACTGCTTTTTGCACTTTTCTAGTGATCAACTGTTTTAGCCGACTTCAGGGGAGGAATTCTTTGCTGAGAAAGATGCTTTTCTGTCCGTCAGTGGTCAACTACATTTAGAGGCCATGGTAAGGTTCGTTGTATGTTATAAAATGAATTATTTACTACGTCTGTAAATGGGAATTTACTAACCGGCCCTAGTATGATTTTTTTGTTTTTTATGTGTTTATGCATGTCTCGCTTCCGCTAGTTCGTGCTACTGTATTAAAAAGTTGTGATTGCGCATTTGTGCATTGCCTGCCTCCGTTAATCAGCTATTTCTCCAAATTCTACAGTTTCTTCCGCCTAATGAATGAGTTTAGTGCTTCGTTGTTATTTCAGCGGCATATCTCAAGTCTACACGTTAAGCACCGGATGCAGAGCTGATAAGCAGCAAAGCAGGAATCATTTGACGGAATTCAGAATGTTAGAAGCAGAGATCGCGTTCTGCGACGTAAGTATAAAATGTTCTTAATGCCATATCTCAGCTAAAAAGCTACAAAACATAATAATCAAACAAAATGCACCTATCGTTGCTTAGTCTCATCATCGTTTTCTTTTAGGATCTCAATATCTTACTGAAAATTACCGAGGACTTCCTGCGCTTTTGTATTTTCAACTTGTTGAGTGATCCGGTGATGATGGACGAGTTCGATTCACTTGGACAGTTCTCTGAGAAGGTATCATCCCTAACATCACAAGGATAATTGTTCCGTACCGTATTACAGGACCACATGTTCGTCTTGGGATCCATTATGGATTCTCCACCCTTTCCCAGGTTACCGTATGCTGATGCCGTGAAGCTGTTAACTGACAATAATCAAAAGCTTACCGGAAGAGGATTAACCAAGCAAAATGAAGCATTTTTGGTAAGCAGTTTTCATTCAGAGCCCAGATATCTTAAACTTATCGTTAGCTTCCAGGTGGGCTATCATAAATCTCCTGTCTTTGTCACTCATTTCCCTTCAGAGCAAAAACCATTCTACATGTTGCGGTCGCCAGATGGGAAAGTGGTAACTTTCTTCTTTATTTTAGATAAATAATGGGTTTCTGATATGTTTGTTTGTCATATCCAGACTGAATCTTTTGACCTGCTCTGCCCCGGCGTATGTGAGCTTGCTGGTGGATCCATTCGTGAGCCGTCGCCTGAGATCTTACGGGAAAGGAATCCCTCCGTTGAGTGGTAGGTTTGGGTTGTAATCGAATGATTTGCAATTTTTCCGGTAGAGTGTTGTCGTTTCCAGGTACGCAGAGATTCGAGAAAGAGGAAAGCCCATATCAGGCGGATTTGGCTTAGGCTTTGAGAGATTGTTACAGCTGTTATTGGGAGTACCAAATATTAAAGACACCATTCCATTTCCTAGATGGTTCAAACATTGTCAGTGCTGAGCTTATTATTGTCATGTACACAGTCTAGGATTAGATTTTTCATATTTTTTTGATTTTCACTTTGTGCAGACTCATGAATACTGCCATACATTGCATCATAATAAAATATAATTTCAAAATGATTTGGTATGTCTGGCGTCTATCGCTTTGCATTTCCAGACGAGGCAATACTTCTATGTTAACACTTTGTCCAAACAATACCTACACTTACATGTTTTTTTTTTCGATCATAGTCGTTTGAAGGGGGGGGGGGGAAGCATGGTCAGAAACGGAGTTTCGAATTTCCCATCATTTCGTCCTTGATTTGTAGTCAAGATCAAGCAAATGGCTAAGAGTAGCATATATGGAATTTGACGAAAGCTTTCTAAATTCAATATTTCAAGTTCTGGTTCATACAATCAGGTAGAATTCTACATTAATATGTTCTACATAAAGTCACAAAACCTCGAAGAATTCATAATTTTTGGGAGTAGGATCTCCGTACAAAAAATCCTAACAATCTCGATTATTATGAACGTATCCTTCATATCAGACGTTTATATATAAAATGGCTGTTTTTCCGGTTAGAGATCAAGTTAGATTCAAGAAATGCCAAGAACACAAAGGTGTCGATGTTTTTAAATTTTACCCTATTAGGATTTCTAGCATACTAAGGTTTGCTAAGGCTGAAACTACGGCTATTGTTTGATGGTCTTCAATAGATACACACGTGAAAAAAAAAAACTTGGGACCGATCTGTTGGACCTTGCCAATTTTCGTGTTCTCACATTCTGACCACGAAAAAAAAAACGATAACTGCATATGTGGATGTACGATGTGGATAGTACATATTATTTACATGAACGCATTTGAGTTCCGTTGGATTTGTTACAAAATTCTTAGATTTTGGTTTGTATCTCTGTAACGGAATCCTATGCCAATGTTTGGAAGCCATTTTGTACATTTTGTTTGCTCTGTCAAATAATTACAAGGATATTAACAAGGTCAACAGGTCCTCTTTGAATTTGATAATATTAAGAGACAACCCAATATGTCTCTGACATGTTTAGTGCACATGTGAATAAGTGGGAAGTTTTTGAGGATTTTATGGAACAAAGATCCCACTTGGTGATTGCAAGTCTAATTAAGTAGATAATCGCTCTTTTTTTCTGCGCACAATGTTTATGCAAATGTTTGAGGGTCATTCTGTAGAGCTTGTGTTGTTTGTAAATCTATTAGGGTATAAGGAAAGTTTCCGGACAGTTTTGGAAATTCCATTTTTAGACTCATTTTTTCGCACTCAGTTGAATCATAACGACGAATATTTTATATGATTCTGTAGGAAAAAGTTTAAGCTTTGTGGACTTGCATTCAGTTTTCATCGATGACAAGCCGTGTTGACCTGCACACCAAAAAGGGGAGATTGTGCAACAATGGAAATTTCACGTTTTTTTCTTTTTGCTGCCATTTTTTCGCAGTGAACAAAAAAAAAACAACAGAGGTTGGTCAGTCTGAATAAGGAGGCTGTCTACTTTGAAATTGCGACTGTGCTTTTTACAATACGCGCACAATTACAAGATCTCAAACTTGCCCTTGATCGTACCTGTTTTCGCAGTCGGCGTCGATTTTATAAAGATCGTCACGCCTCGGTGATGGGTCCAGAAGATGTGCAAGACATTACCCCAACAATATTTGCAGCAATCAAAGATTTGATTCATTCCGTGTGAAAAAGGATGACTTCAAACTCATTTACTCAAGACTGGGGCATGTTTGAGGACAAAAATGGCCGATTTTTTTGATTTTTTCGATTTTGCACAGGCTATGCTCTAAAATTGTGACAAAGTCTATAAATAACCTCACCAAAGTTTCACCTAACTACCGGATACGAGCTCTCCAGCTCTCTTCGTGCCTGAGAAATTCCTGCACTAACATGCAGGATTTTAAGTCGACATTCTTCTTGTGCATGCTGGTGGCCCGAAATGAAGCACTAAGGACCCAACAAACTGAGCATACTTTGTAGACAACATTGCCTTTGCAGCGAAGCTTGCAGCCTTCAAAAAGGATCAATCTGCTTGAAGTTACAGCAGTTTGAAAAAAAATTTCACAAGTGTCCGGGAACTTCCTCTACAATACAACCAGGCCGCCATCAAGTTTAAATAACTAAAGAAATGGATAAAATTTTCAGGAAAACCAAATATATAGAACCTATTCATAACATGGTAAAGTTCAAGAGTCGTTATATCCTTTTGGAGATGGAGAATTTCTCTGAAAATAAATTATCCTTGACTCGCGCAGCCTTATTTACAACTATAGCGGAAACTGTCGGAGATTTTCATGGTGATCGAGGATTTGCTTGGGTCAGAGCTGGACTTGTGGTCAGTCCTAATATAATTTGAATATTTTGTGAATAATCGCTGAACTTGGATATATTGTTGATTCAGGTAAAAGTTATTGATGGAGACATTGCATTGGTTCGGGTGGAGTCGTCAAGCGAAAAATTTGTAACCAGTGTTATACCATTCATCACCAACATAAATGGAACTGAGCTCATCCTTCGAACCCTCTTCATCGGTGGGTTCCAGGACAATTTCCATGCTTGAGCCATTTCATTAGGTTTCCAGGCCGGAGCATCAGAGCTTGTGAAAAATTCCTTATCAAATATCGACGAAAGGAACTTTATGGTCTTTTGAGAACAGCTGAGACAGGAGGTAAGTTTTTAATGTGCGGTTTTGCAAGACATGATAGCTGTTTTACAGTTGAGAAGAATGCGATACTGAAAGTTGTGAATTCCGTTACCGGGAAGTTGGAGTGAATGCAATGTTTTGTTCTCCACGCTGTATATAAACCATGTTGTCTGTTCTTGTTAGGCTGAAGATGATGATATGCCATCTCCACTTACTCAGACACTTTTTCCGACGGCCCGCGCGAATTGAGCGTGCGAGCGCTCATGCCTCCCGCCGCCCGTGGAATGAAGATACGCGGCTCGCTCGCTGAAGGCGCGCCGCTCGCCCGCTCCTTCGAAAGCGTTGTAGGACCCTATTGTGATACAGATAGCAATCCTTTGATAAAATTCATATTTTGTTATTGAAATGCGACCTCATAGCGTCAGATTTATTGCCAAACATGTATATGGGTATGATGATGGCAGATTTATTATCCAAAGACTTACAGAACAACATAATACAGAATCAAAAGCAGAACACAACAGGCAACAACTATAACATTATCAATACCTTTTGCGCTAAGCACCCTGTTGAAAACACGTAAAGCACAGCAGCCATGCTGATACTGAGAAAGCACTGTTAGACACCAGTAAGAATGACCTGATTGAAAAAAAAATACCGGAATTCTGTCAGAATCATGACACTGAGGCAGTGAACACAGAGATCTTGATGAACGCTTAAAGCAAGGTACCACTATATTACGAAAGATGAAACACTAAAGATAAGACACTGAACAATACTTGAAAAGAAAACACAAAAAGGAAAACCTAGACAAATCAATTTTTTTCTGGAGGAGACGTTGGAATGGAAATTACGCAGATGTTGGCAGGCGTTAGCTGATGATAGGTTGCTGCTACATAATCCTTTTTCGGTTAGTAACTTTCTTCAATCTTCGGCTGGTGCGGCACGTTTCTGGCGCTGAAAGAAGTGTCAGATCATTATTTAAGTATATTCTCACCTTATTGGCTATCCATTTTCCTGACTCGTAATTGTAGGACCTTATATCTCGTCTGAAATCAAATTCTCAATCACTGTGAAATTTGTAAAGGATCTTTGGACTTACAGAGCCATTTGAAGAGATTTGAATAGTTGAGGTCGCCAATCTTGGCGCTGTTTTCTTACCTCAGCCAGCGCTTCCATTCTTTCCTTTTCGGTATCTCCAGGGTTTCTGTAAAATCTGAAACGCAAATATTTTGGTTTTTGCCGATCCTGTTTTAGTCACCCACAAAGACTGATTCAAGTCCAGGTTATTCCATTGATCTAGCTCCTCGGCCCGAACCCCATCATGTCTTCACCGAAATCTGGAAACGTCCATTGAGAGTGATTGTTTCTCCAAAAGTTCCTTTTATTGACCTCTAAGGATCCCTTCTATTTCTTCTGGTAGATTGAGCAACTCTTCATCCCGTCCAGCGTTTTGGTTTAGGCGGATGGAGTAGTTTTTGATTTCTTCGGCAGGTTCCGTCATCTAAGAACTCCTTATGTAAATGAGGTGTTTGCATACATCATGACTCACCCTCTGGAATAAAAAACGGTACAAGGAACATGACTGTTGAAAGATGTTGTGCCTCGGACTTCCTTGCCAACCTTTACAGACATTTGTGAGATCCAGCTAAAGCGTTCACTAGATTATTGTCGTTTTATTGTAATCCAAAACATGAATGAGAAACCTTTTTGAAGGGCGGGTTCGGTTTGAGTCGGGCAAAAGCCGCAGCAGGGTGTGTAGCGTACGGCGGTGGTCGTGTGTGCAAAGTTTCACGATCGTCCGAATCGCCGTACACTCGTTTCAGGCAGAACTACGTTTTACACCCGTTACCGTGTAGCTACCGTAATCCGAGAAAATGACGCTATGGTTCAAAACCAATGTGATATTTAGCATCAGCGGGCCGAATAACCCCTCTGGGCCTTTCGGGCAAATCTATGATTTTGACCCCCTACCGTATACCTACCGTAACCCTGCAGGGAGGCGTTTTCCTGCGGAGAAAGGGTGATATTCGTGATCAGCACGTCAGATAACCCCTCTGGGCCAAGTTTGAGAGAAATCCATGACAAACAAATTTGGGGACCGGATATCCGAATAGCGGACGCAATACGGACGCTAAGATGCTACGGAATAGGGAGCGCATGGATGACAATGACTGTGCGAATGTGAACCAGAAAAAACTTACAAAGAATGGAGACGATTAGCTGGCAAAACGGACAAGCAACCAACGATGCGATAACAAATGCAACCTCCTACGGCTAACAACGAATTCAAAATGATGCTTACGCGTCTTGTTAAGTTACATGTTCGTTGTTCTTACATATTTGTTTACCAGTGCGTCACCTCTGCTTCGCAGAGGTTCGCACTGGCTCTACTATCTATGTACCTTACTCATTCTCGTAAAATCGTGGCACTGGAACTCACCGCGCTATGCCGACTACCACGAATAAAATGTAAACAACCACTCATTTAGAAAGTTTTTCATGTAAGATCGGTGATTTCGCGTGGATGAAACTTTTCGCAAGAAGACAAACGCAAATTTGAATAGGTTTTTGGATTTGTCATGATTTGGTAGTCGCCATAGAGGTAATGATAACCGTGAGCTACATCTCTGTGCGAAAATCTTCTCAAACGCTTAGCTAGAACCTTGGCAAATTGACCATTTACACAACCAATTTGTTTTGGCGCCGTTTTCGTTATGTAGTAAACTTCCGACTACTTTTCTGGCTAAACTCCATCGCTTGCATATTTGCTTACCAAACTCATCCACGACTCTGCAAAAAGTGGTGATACGGACCGAATTTTGCGGTACAGAAGCCAGGTGGACCCGTTTGGCGCGCAATTTCTGAGGGATCCACTCAACGAATCTACTCGTGCTTTTGCATGTTGGACTTTCATAAAGGTAGCATGCGCTATACAAAATTTGGGCTTAGAACGCTGGCTGGAACACGCTCCACGAATTTCGTAACAGACACACTCTCACACACACAAAGTTACGTAAACATCCTTAGCCCGTTATTATAAGTTATGATGGCGCGCCGCTCGCCCGGTCACTCAAGATGGCGCGCCGCCCGTCGAAGGCAAGGCGCGCCGCTCGCACGGCAGGTTTCGATGGCGCGCCGCCCGTCGGAAACGATGCCACGCCCACAAATCTAGGCGCGCCGCCGCACGGTAGGCTCATGAAAGCGCGCGGGCCGTCGGAAAAAGTGTCTGAGTAGGCTTTCAAAGCAAAAGATCGTAAAGTGAATGTTAAGAGTAGTGTAGGAAAAGCGCGAGAAGGTTATTACGCGAATAGGTGGAATTATCGGCCCTTATTTTACTTGTGTGAGTTTGAGTCTTTTCCTTTCGCACACCTGCTGACTTAAGCGATTCATATTTTAATGATGTCTCAATGTTTTGTAATTCACGTCTTAGAGGAATATGCAGTCTATTGTGATTTATGATTTGGATCTGCGATAGTACTCAAACATTATATGAGAGAGAATGCCATGGGAGAAAACAAGGAAGTAGTTGATATTAATGCGTTCAAGTCTTGGAGGTGGAGTGGGAAATTTTTATTATATGAATGTATACTTGTTACTGCGCATGGATTATGAGCGGTCACTTAATTTCCTTCGAATTTTATTACTTTACTTGCGAGGGTGACGCTTAGACGGACCTGGCCAGGCTTTTCCTACGCCATGAAAATAGTGGGGAGCAGTATGCTCCAGTCACATAAGTTTAAGTTATTTTCATGTAGGCTCGCAATAGAGTTGGCGTAGATGTGACTTAGTGCGCTTACATAAGTGGATAATGGTAATAAATACATAACTTAGAATAGGTAAATGAAATAATTGTTCTTTTGCCGAGTTTTATAATAGTAAAACCCGGTCCGGAACCTCCATGTAACGAATTTATGTTTTAAGGTTGTCGTTAAGCTATGAGTGGTACCGTGGCTGGACTTTCAGACGCTTACTTCCTATTCTTTCAACCGGCATATATAACTCAACTAGCTTCCTTACTAGCATTTATCAGGCATACATAAACAAAGTATAGGATGTAAAAGTATAGCGGCAGACGGCAAAACAGGGCGGGATAAAAATATAAGAATAACTAGATGAGGAATGGGGTAGCGAATAGATAAGAGGCAGATAGATGAGTTTAAAACAAAGGGTAGCCAAGCAGGAGCTAGGGCTCCGGCTTAACCTTACATAAATATAGCAATATAACGGGAGCAAATAAATACGAAGCAATTATACAAGGAAAATAATATGGGAAAAACACATGATTAGAGATTAAATAAACATGGAGGGCGGGTGATTAAAATGAGGGGGGGGGGCGGAGATTCTGAGACGATCTTGTTGAAGAGGCAGCTGCGAAGCTGCCTCAAGTCCGAGCCATTTCGGTCCTCCAGAGATACTTGTCACAGATCAAGGAAATATATGAGCGATATTTTCAGAAATACACTGAAAGTACTCAACGTTACCCATAACACTAGTACACCTTACCATCACGAAAGCAATGGTCAGGTAGCGAAAACGTGTAAATCCAAGTAGTTATAAAATTGGACAAGAAGTGTTGATAAGGAAAGATGTAGACTCAAAACTCGCACCTAGATTCGAAGGTCCTTTTCCCATTGTGGATACTGAACGGCCAAACGTCACCATCCGAGATGGTCGTCGCTTACGAACCATCCACATGAATCGTTTGAAACCATACTCTCCTGCAACATCATTGACGGAAAGCATACGTCCACAATAGTCATACCCAATAGTTCGCGATCAACCCGTATTCGAAACAAATCACTACCAGCCAATAAAACTTCATTTACATGCAATATCAAACATACTAAATTAGAAAAAAAAATAACGAATCTAATAGTATATAAATATATATGTCGTAATTATTCAAAAATAGCAGACTAATAGCACCACAGATATACGCATATATATGTTCCATGATAATGGGAATAGTCGGCATAACCGGCTCTATCTTCTCTAATAGCCGGCATAACCGGCTCTACCTTTTCTCTTTTAGCCCAATTGCGGCATGCGCGCACCAGCAGATAGATTGGCATCACCATCAAGGCCAATGAGAGCGCGCATGCTAAACAAAAGCAAACACAATCTTCAAAAAAAGAAAAAAAAACTTAGCAAAACCAAAGCCAAGAAAAGAAAAAGAAAAAACAACAAGCGAAGAAAAAAAACACCCTCGCCGCATTAGAGCGCCCCTACCACGCTACCGCCCAGAATAGCGTGTTAAACATGTTAAACGCACAAAATCGAGGATCTCAACCGGAAAACAGTTCCAGATGTCGACAAATAACAAATACGATTCCTGTCGCTTCCGAACGTTTCAGTCGCAAGAGATCCCGCTCGTTATCGTCATCCAGCTCTCGTCACACGCAACAATCACCTGCGTTATCTTACTATCTCTCTTCTTCTTTTTCTTCTCCTTCCACCTCTCCTTCTCCTTCCTCAACTCGTTATCTTCTTTCTACTCCCACTCCTCCTCCTGATAATGCTATAACTTTAGATGTAACATCTTTAAAGAATAGTCCTTCTCCTGAGATTCTCCTCGTTGTACCCGCAAAATCTGATGTAAATTCGATTGTATCTTATTCTGTTTCATCTCCTTCCCAAGTTAACGACTCTAACAATGCCACAAATCCTTCGCACGGCGCCAATCCTCCATACGTTAACGATTCTAACATTACAACTACCCCTCCAGAAAGCACAACTCCCCAACTTAACGATTCTGGTACTACCGCAAATTTTCCGGAAGGCATCACGCCTTCCAGAATAACTATCCATGTGCCAACACCAGCCTCCCAAAACTTTTTACGCCGTAGGGTACTCCTTACTACGTCCAAACCTCCTCGTGAATTGTGCACTATTGCACAACCACAACCACGCAATTGGAAAAAACCTCCTGGAGCCACCCCTAGTTTACTCAAACTATGTCTCCCTCCTAGACCACCAGAGCCACATGTACCTCAAATTTACTATCGGTTAAAACACCAATATCGCGGACCCACTGAGCGACGCTGTTTTGACCCGATTATGGTACCTCTATGCCTCCTCTGCAACGAAAGCACCCATCCTACACGGTACTGTCAATCATCTTTACCTTACCGTACAAGAGCCCATGTACTTCTTCAAAGATACAGGTTCTGTCCTCGCTGCCTCGGGAACCATAGCCTGAACAGCACAGAAAACCCAACCTGCTTCCGGTGCAATGCCACCGGCCATGCCACTGCCATATGCCAAGCAGCACCAATTCAATTTTTCTGGTCCCGGGGCCGGTACTTTCCGAAAGAAAATCATGTAGGAAAAGCGCGAAATATCTGCGCTATTGGTCCATCTCCCTCGCCCCGCCTCAGGGCGCCTCGGGGCTATATAAAGTAATATGCCCCGCCCACAAGAGGTTCGGACTTGAGGCAGCTTCGCAGCTGCCTCTTCAACAAGATCGTCTCCGAATCTCCGCCCCCCCTCATTTTAATCACCCGTCCTCCATGTTTATTTAATCTCTAATCATGTGCTTATCCCATATTATTTTCCTTGTATAATTGCTTCGTATTTATTTGCTCCCGTTATATTGCTATATTTATGTAAGATTAAGCCGGAGCCCTAGCTCCTGCTTGGCTACCCTTTGTTTTAAACTCATCTATCTGCCTCTTATCTATCCGCTACCCCATTCCTCATCTAGTTATTCTTATATTTTTATCCCGCCCTGTTTTGCCGTCTGCCACTATACTTCTACATCCTATACTTTGTTTATACTAGCGGCCCTAAGGGCCGCTTGCAAGTATGCTAGGGTACATATAGTCATCACCACAATAACCTCTACGTTTTATACCTTTTTAGGGATATGGGCAACTGAAACCGAGTAATAAATGACTTTTGACTCTTCTGATTGTGAGAATCCTCTTTGCTGATTATTCGATACCTTTTGACTCTCTTCTAAAAATTTTCTTTGGGTCAAATGTTTGCACCAATCTCAACAGAGTCACCAAGCAGTCGACTCTCAAAGCGACGATGTAGTCTACACTCAGCTAAACACTCAGAAAGTACCTCAGTTCCCGAAAAATTCCGGCAGCGAAAACAAGCATTGTATTCTCATGCCTTATGCGTCGCCTATAAACCACTTTTTGCAAATACGTACTGCTCCGCGCCTTCAGAGCGGTATATGTGAGAGCTGCCCCACGATCCTGGAGCAGAATACTTCAAGAAAAACTTTCCTACAGGCCTCCTACAGAGCGGTAATCTGAGAAAATAGTGCCCTTCATACCCCTACAAATGATATCGTATTCTGGGATAAGTCTGCCATACAATCCCCCCCCCCCCTACAAATCGAATATTGCGGGTAAGCCTTTAAAGGCAGCGTACATTCAAAAGAAATGCAACAGATGTTACAACAGCAACTGCAACTGCAATTGCAGCTTACGCTGTTATGGATCCGTCCGGAGGAGGCGGAGCGAAAGAAAAGGGGCGGCATGAAAGAAAATTGAGGGGGGTTTTCTCCGCTCAGAAGCAACATTGGGAGACCGGACCAACGCAGTTGGTCTTTTTCTGGGCCCAGTATATACACGGTGTAGAAAGATCTTGGAAATTTGGTAACTCAAATTTTGGGTGTACGCTGCCTTTAAGCTGCTTACAGACGGAAAAATTGCCCTATGGTCCGCCCGCGGACGGTAATTAGTCATTAGAAGGAAATGCCCTATGGGCCGCTTACAGACCCTTATTTTGACAAGACTACACTGTGGGCTGCTTACAGACTGGTATTTTTCAAAAAAGATATTTTCAAAAAAGAACTGCTCATGTAGAATGATCCTACGAGCCGCTTACGGACCTTTTCCAGAAAAGGTTGCCCTATGGACGCACACAGACCGATATCAAGAAGAAATTGTCCTTCAAATCTTCAAACCAACTTTCAAAAATTGTCCTATGAGCCGCTCAAAGTCTATTATTGCAAGAAGCAGTCGCTCGCCCTATGTGTAGCACAAGCTGGTATTTTGAAACAACAGAAGCTATGAGCTGCTTGAGACATATCTTTACGTAACTACCATCGATATATTAGAGAATATAACTGCCCTATGCGCCGCTGCAGAGTGGTAGTTATAGAAAGAAAATGCCCTATAGGCCACTAACAGACCGATGCTTTGAGAAGTTACTCACAGTCCCCTACAGACCGAGGTTTACAAGAACCCCCTTCCCTTCCTCCGTCGTTCCTCTCCCAACAAACCCTACTGGAGAAAGAACCGTGAGACTGCCCTAACAAGGGAAGTGTCAGAGGTCGCAGTGGCCTTTTGACATGGGATGGGTACCATCTTAAGCAGCTTTAAATGCTGATTCCAAAACAAACTTTCTTAGCTGCAGAACTGATCTGGGTCGCGAGTTATGGGCATTTTAAACATTAAATTTTACACTGTTTGAAGTACTCTGTGATCACGGGAACCTTTCAATTGCTTGTTTAAGCACCACAGCATGACTTTGATGAAGGCGTAGGATTACGTTAAACATTGTTGGACTGCTTCATCTATGTTTGAGCCCGAAAAAATGTTCGCTTTAATTTTTGGCTATTCTCAGCGTTGTAAATTTCCCGCAAATTAAATTCAATAACTCTCGTCCTAGATTAGTTCTGCAGCTAAGAAAGGCTGCTTTGGAATCAGCATTTCAAGCTGCTTCAGATGATACTTATTTCATGTCAAAAGGCCACTGCGAGTTCTGACACTTCCCTTGTAAGACCGATATTCTGAGAAAAGGCTATCTTACCCCCCCCCCCCCCTCTTCCTTCCCCCACAGACCGATAATTACAGGAAGCCCTGCCCTATGGGGGATCAGCAGATATTCCAGATTACAGATCTACAGCTCCTACAAACTGTATTGCCCTACAAGGCACTCACGTATAATCTGCTCTATGGACAGTTAAAGACCGAAGTCTTGAGAAAGAAGCAGCCAGCTACTTATTGTTAGAGGCCTACACAATGGTATTTTGAGGAGGAACCGCCCTTGGAACCTATATACAACCAATATTTTGTGATAAAACTGCTCTATGGGCCACCTACAAACCATAATTTGAGAAAGGACTGCCTTATGGGATTTTACAGACCAATATTTCAAGAAAAATTGCTCTATGTGCCGCTGCAAATCGATAATTTCTAAAAGGAGCGGCCGAGCGGGGAGGGGGGAGGGGCTTGCCAACGATAATTTGTAAAGAATCGCTCCATGGGCCTCTTGCAGCATTTTGGGAAATAACCGCTCTATGGGCGCTCACAGACCAATATATCAAGAATTGAGCTGGAAACCCTCAAACCAATATCTCGAAAAAAATTGCAGCCGTTCAAAGACCGATATTTGAGAAAGAGCGCTTTCCGAGTCCCTTATGAATTAGTCTTCTGAGAGAGAAAAAATAATTAGAACAGGTTACAGTATATATGCGCCTCATACAAACTGACTTTCACAAGTAACTCCTCTACGCTCCGCACACAGACCGACAATTTTAGGAGGTGCCCTAGTCGCTTATACATCAGCATTTTGAAAACAAGTACGAGCCTAAAAAGTGCCTGATGAGAAGCTTATGGAACGATAATTGTATGACAATTCTACGAGCCCTTCCGCTCCTCTTCAAATTCATATCTGAAAAAAAGCGCATTATGGTCCACCTTTAGAACTATAAATATGAAAATGAAATGTTCCCCTTGCGGACCGATACTTTGAGAAGGAACCACCCTACAAATAACCGCTAACTGGATAATTGTCGAAAAAACTCCTCAGGGGAGCTTACAGATCAATATTTTTAGTAGATCTGCCTTACTGGCACCTACAAATCAAGAAAGAGCCCTATGAACAGATTAAGCATTGAAAGATATGCCCAATGAACAGGGAACAGACTGGAGTTGTGAGAAATGATTGCAGAGACCTACAAGAATAGCCTTACGACTTACCAACTTATTTCAAGAACAGAGAACTGTCCTCATCAATTCTCACCAACTATGCCAGCTATGAACTTTAACTAATTATGGGCAGCCAAGAACTTAAGCAGGAAAATGAAAATGTGAGCAGTCGAAGGGTAAACGTTGAGAAACTATTAAAGCATGTCTACGCTAGACAGCGAGTTCCGAATCATTCATACCGGCAGAGTTCAAACTTGCGAAAGAAGGGGGGGGGGGGTACTGTTAGCAACCTTACGAGAGTGTCGGCCCCTTCCCAACTGTAGCCTTTTTGCACTTAAGAACCGCACCCCTTTTGGACGCCTTCCTCGAGGGGACACGATATTTACCACCCCTGTACCCCTACCAAAACACGCTAGCCTTGTAGACAATCTGCACCCTCCGCACCCTCGGCAATCACTCGCCTCAGTCCGCAACTTGTCAACATGTAAGTGCAAAACCTTGCCATTCTTTATTATAGAATGATATGCCTGATAAATGCTTAGTAAGGAAGCTAGTTGAGTTATATATGCCGGTTGAAAGAATAGGAAGTAAGCGTCTGAAAGTCCAGCTAGGGTACCACTCATAGCTTAACGACAACCAAACATAAATTCGTTACAGTAGAATAAAATCAAAAATCATCCTCTTTGATCGTGGTCAATTATATGTTTGCTTAGGAAAAAGCTTTATTGTTTTTTGATACGGTCTTAAGCACATCGTCATGTTGTCAGCCGCTCTATGTTCTAGTTTACGGTAACAAATAACAGACATCACGGTAAGGATGAGCTGCTAACTGAAGTGCAGACAGTTGGAATCAACTTCAAAGGCAGTGTCCAGGCAAATCTAGGCATATGGGTTTTTGCCTGGAAACTGATGAGGAGATTCTAGCTAAGGCTTTGCCCAAACCGCAGCGCAACTAATTTATTCATGGCTGAGAAATCCATCCCCAAACACTCCGCGGCTGCGCCGTGACCGTACTTAGGATGGGTCCCAGCGCGAGCGTAGTGTTAAAGTAAGCAAAGTCGTTTTCGGATTACGGTCACGGCGCAGGCGCGGGGTTTTCGGGGGACGGAATTCTCGGCCATGAGTGAGCAGTTTGCACTTGTCCCATGGGCAGTGCCTTAGCACCCCCTCATCAATCGCCAGGCGAAAAACCCACGCGCCCGATTGGCCTGGACACTGCCTTTAAGTGAGTCTTTCACTAGATTTTTGCACCATTTCCCGACAAACTGGGCGAACTTTATGGTCGTTTACAGCCTCCCGATAAATTAGGACCTCGTAATATTCATAAAAACCCAGTATTAGTCAGTACAATGGTACTTCTGCTGGTACTTGCTAGTGTAGAGGCTGTAGAGAGAAATCATTTCAAGTCGCAATTTAGTGCAAGACTATTTTCTGCATTTCATTTATAGGTTTGTAGTCAATTCACCTTCACTTTTCATTGCTGTAACATCTGTGGGAACTTTCAGTTATGGATAAGTTCACTTCAAGAAATTACACATGAAAATGGAAATCGCATACTGTGTTCAGATAAACCGAGTTTAATTTGGTGTTTATAAACCTGCTGACATGATCTTATGAACTACAAAAATTCTTTTATCTATCCTACTTTATATATGAGAGTAGTGTCCGTTTTATAGAGGAAGCACTAGGGCGCCTTGAAGAGCTCATGATCTACAGTTCTTTTGAAACTTTCGCCGAAGGAGGTATTAACATAGCAGCTGAAGTCTGGTGGAAAAATCAGTCTATATACTGTAAAATAAATTCGGTCATTTAGTAACTACGCCGGATGTAAAAACTACTGGCAGTGATCTCAAAAGTCAAGTGCACAGTGCATCTTATACGTAAGCCTGCTGGGCTTGGATTTCTTAATTCAACGTGTAGTTTCTGCTGTTTGGCTTACTGTAAAACAGCCGAGAGCCGTTGACCTACAAGCTTCAGAGGTTTTTTCAGTGGCTCCAAAAATTGTTGGTCAAGTTTCATTTTCAAACTATCTTTTTCTTCTGATCACCGCTTTGGCATTTGACACAGCATTACTTAAGCGGTATTTTTTCATCGACCCTTTTTGTACAGCAGGACCCTTGTCAACTTTTCAAAGACATTTGAAAATAGCTTTTTGAGTGCTTTTGTATGATACACAGAAATCTCCATGTTCTTGCAATTGAAAACCCAGTGACTTTAAAGTTGGCAATCATTCTAGTGAATGGAAAATAAGTAACCTTGAAGCTGAAAATCTTTTTTGTAAATGGAAATCAAATAACTGCGAAGTTGATAGTTCTTCTTCTAAATAGAATTCAAATAGCTGTGAAGTCGGAAACCCAAGGACTTGCCCGCCGGAGGGATACGACATTTTATGTAGATTTTTTACACATTATAGCTATGAAAAGAGTTTGTAGCCCCATGAGGTGATTGGTAGTTGCTATTTGAAAGAGACAAATCTATTCGGATCTTACCGTTACAATACTCGGCAAATGATGGTATCGCGGGTTATAACGGGCAGCAAATCTATCGATCTGTCGTTTTATCAGCATGTGTTATCGCATTCTTTCAACTCCGTTCTCTTTATCCGAGTTCGCCAACGTTTTTTTCCTTTACAGATTGTGTCTGCAAAAGATAACGAGCAGTTTTTTACGAGCATTTTCTAACATTGAGCTTTGGAAGTCTAGCGCGAGAGTGAGAGTTATTATTAGGTTGTTCCATAAGTCTTGTTACACTTTAACTTCTTACGGCAATAAGTCATGCACCTCCACACTTTACAGGGCTCCAGGATACCATTCGATAGAGCAAAGCAAGCTCTACCAGACGGTATGCAAAAGTTCGCACCAGCTGCGACCCATCATAAGTTTGCATCCAAAAACTGAGTCGTACTGAAGGCTCGAAAAATCGCGAAAAATTCACATTTTTGCTCAAAATTATCCTACGAATCTCCAACTTGCTCATAAAAATTACACACTATATCAGACACTTATATGTACCGTTACTGTATTTTTTCCTCATCTAGGAAATGAGAAAACGAAAATTTTCTTGTTTTTGCAAAAACGGAGCTATGCTGTTTTCAAACATGTGGTTGTATACTACAAGCCCTTAGAAGTATTACCGTAAATTTTTAGCTTTCCAGAAGCTCTAGCTTTCGAAAATTACTTAATTTAGCACGTCACATCCGAGTGAAAAAAGCTAAATTCGGTATTTCTCGAAAACTAAAGCTTCTTTAAAGCCGAAAATTTATGCTTATACTTTTAAGGGCTTGTAGTATACAACCACATGTTTGAAAACAGCATAGCTCCGTTTTTGCAAAAACAAGAAAATTTTCGTTTTCCTATTTCCTAGATGAGGAAAAAATACAGCAACGGTACATATAAGTGTCTGACATAGTGTGTAATTTTTATGGGCAAGTCGGAGATTCGTAGGGTAATTTTGAACAAAAATATGAATTTTTCGCGATTTTTCGAGCCTTCAGTACGACTCAGTTTTTGGATGCAAACTTATGATGGGTCGCAGCTTGTGCGAAATTTCGCATACCATCTGGTAGAGCTTGCTTTGCTCTATCGAATGGTATCCTGGAGCCCTGTAAAGAATGTGAGGTGCATGACTTATCGCCGTAAGAAGTTAAAGTGTAACAAGACTTATGTAACAACCTAATATATGTTGTCTTGGCCAAGACGGAACTAGGAGAATTTGTGCTCCTTCTAAAGTATCATATTTGATTCACAACATAGAAAATCTTGCCATCTTTTCCTCAACAATTAGAAAACATGAAACAATGCGGCACTCCTTTCCGGAAGTCACTTTACAATATATTCATGTGAGATCTGCTGCACATTTGGAATTTTACCTAATCTTACCGCTAACCAATCGCTAACGAATAATTTGTACGAAGTTGATTTATAATGAACTAGCTGGCTTACCCGGCTCCGCCGTATCCGGACCAAACTTGGCACACATACACTTCGGGCCCCGGCGGGTGTCACAGTCCACTTTTCGTTATCGATCGATGTCGATTTTACCGATTTTTATCGATTTTTTGCAGAGTTCACCTACAGGGCTAGGAGTTGGCACAGGAGGGTAATCGAGCATGGGGATTCCGAACACAATATTAGTTTTCAGGATCGTCCATTACTTTTATCGATTTTATCGATTTTTTTTGTAAAGTTTGACCTGCGGGGCTGGGAGTTTGCACAGGGGGGTAATCGAGCATGCGTTTACGAACACAATATTAGTTTTCAGGATCGTCCATTACTTTTATCGATTTTATCGATTTTTTTTGTAAAGTTTGACCTGCGGGGCTGGGAGTTTGCACAGGGGGGTAATCGAGCATGCAGATTACGAACACAATATTAGTTTTCAGGATCGTCCATTACTTTTTCGATTTTATCGATTTTTTGAAAATTTGAGCTAGGGGGCTGGAATTTGGCACAGGGGTGTAATCGAGCATGCTGATCACCCCCCTGTGGGTGATCAGCATGCTCGATTACACCCCTGTGCCAACTCCCAGCCCCCTAGCTCAAACTTTGCAAAAAAATCGATAAAATCGATAATAGTAATCTATAATCCCGAAAACCAATATTGTATTCGGAATCCCCATGCTCGATTACCCCCCTGTGCGAACTCCCAGCCCCGTAGCTCAAACTTTGCAAAAAAATCGATAAAATCGATAAAAGTAATCGATAATCCTGAAAACCAATATTGTATTCGGAATCCTCATGCTCGATTACCCCCCTGTGCCAACTCCCAGCCCCGTAGCTGAAACTTTGCAAAAAAATCGATAAAATCGATAAAAGTAATCGACAATCCTGAAAACCAATATTGTATTCGGAATCCCCATGCTCGATTACCCCCCTATGCCAACTCCCAGCCCCGTAGGTGAACTCAGCAAAAAAATCGATAAAAATCGATAAAATCGATATCGATCGATGACGAAAAGTAGCCTATGACACCCGCCGGGGCCCGAAGTGTATGTGTGCCAAGTTTGGTCCGGATCGGTTCAGAAATGGAATTTTCTATTCGGAACATACGTACATACATACATACATACATACAGACAGACATACAGACAGACATACAAACAGACATTCAGCTTTATATATAAGATTTAGTGGTGTTTTGCGAAAATGGGGTTTCAACTATCAGATGCATATATGATTTTATGCAAAGTGGGTATCTCAACAAAGAGCAGAAAGATTATTCTTAGTAAAAGCCTTTGCTCATGTGTGTTTTGACAAAATTCAAGTTGAGAAATTTTTGAGAACCCCTAAAAATTTTCCTTGAGTAGCGCGTAACAAGTCCAAGCCTTCAGGTGAGGCAACCATAGAATCTAGCTGCTATTTCACAAGCCTTCCTTTCATTAATGGTGTCTTCATTTTTTAGCAAGAAAAAATGGGATTATGAAAAGGTAGCTCTTTTTTGTTAAGTCATGCCTAAATCCTTATTTCAAACTTTCCTTCGACTTTTTCAGGCGAAGAACAGCTCAAGTTCAGGTGGCGGACTCGGCAAGTCTCTAACTTATCCAGTGGGACTACCACATCTGGTCATTTTTTTCTGAATAATCTGTTAAAAGGCAGCAACGTATGAAGTAGGCACCAATGAACATTTTACATTTTGTCTTGGCGTTCAGAATTCTATGGATTTGATTCAGTTAAGAAATATTTTGAGCTCATGCAAGGATATGAACAAATACTAAAGGCGCAAAATGTTCACTCATTTTGGTAGCTACAATATTTTTAAAAGGCGGTTGATTAATTTGCATTAGCCTAACAGCTCACAGAACATCTAATGGAAATAGTGACAGTTCCTATGTTTGGCAATGATCGGGCTTTACCCGATGTTGTCAAGGAGCTTCAAAAATGCTTCTATCAGCCCAGTAGGATAATGACTTGTGCCTGCTGATTAGACTCCGTCAAAATCTGTCCTGAGAACATAGGCTGTTTATAGCTTGAACAGCTTAGAACAAATTTTCGAGCTGAACATAAGAAATCCGGAATCATTTTTTCGAAAGGCTGAATTATGAGAATGCCCAAGGCTCCGGTCAGACTTCACGCGACTTAATCGTCGCGATCTAATCGCCAAGATTTCCAATTTTCATTTCACATTCAAAAATTTCGGGCTGGAAAAGTATCACAACCGAATGAAAGTTGATCAGCTTGGAATGATGTTGTAACAGTTGTCTCCTCGCGATTCAGTCGCGACGATCAAATCGCATGAAGTCTGCCCGGGGCCTAACTGTCTTAATGGCTTAGGGTGTTCAATTTTAAGATTTGCTCGAGGTTTTTAAAGATCATTTTGCTTGACATGATACTCCAAAGTTCATTTCTCCGGTTTGCAAACCATTTAGTTACCTTGTCACCCCAGATGATAGTCTAAGATACTTGTAGAAACTTTCTGTCGTTCTTGCATTTGCTCCAGGATTTGAAGGCTCGTTTTTAAATCTTATCTCATGTTGCTGGTGCTAGCCTAACTTTGAACATTTTATTCATAAAAATTCGTTCTAGGAAATACTTTTCTACTTTTGCAAAGATGAGCCTTTTCAACGCCGAAGGATCGGATGCATCGCTCAATGACAAACTTTTGGCTGCTGTCGAAATAGTTCAGAACATGCCCAGGGAAGGTATGTACATGTTAATTGGTACATCATTTTTACTTTACCTTTCGATATGTTCAAGAGGGTGCGAAGAATGTATCCAGTCTCCTGATTACCTCATAGATCTTTACGCCCCTTATGGCTGATTGGAAAATAATGCGAATCATTTGCTACTCAATACTTGAGCACAATTCAGTTCATTGTCATAACTGCCAAGAGCAAATTCTTTATGGACATGAGCGTCATACCAGATATACTGTAGAATAAACAATGCCACTTTTGATAAACTCAGCTCTAAAAGAATGGGGGTGGTTCTGTACATTCAGCTAGAACACGAGTCCTTCTTTGCGCCTTCGCCTAAAATTCGCACTTTTCCAGGGCCAGTCACAACAACAACTGATGAAAAGCTTATGTTTTACTCCCTGTACAAGCAAGCTACACTTGGTCCATGTACGGTTCCTCAGCCTGGCTTCTGGAATGTTGTCGAAAAGTTTAAGTGGTCAGTTGGACTTTTGTTTATGAAAAAGGGTTACTTTTGCTGCGAAAAATCGGGGTGACATATCTGAATAAGCACTGGAGTACAATGCAAATCCACTTTTCAGCTGACATATCATTAACTGGAAATTACCAAACTACATCATTATAGGAACGCTTGGAAGGAGCTTGGAAATATGGATACTCAACAAGCGAAAACTACTTACATTGACAAACTGGTACAAAAAATAATGTCGGCCAACGAGCACAATTCGGTAATTTCGTTTATAATCTCTCTCTCTCTCACTCGCTTAGAATCTGACTTAGAGTTCCAATCATAGCGGGGCAGGAGCGGTAATGAGCGGGAATTCGAAAGTTCAGTGTATGCCGCTACGGGTTACTAGCTCCACCCCCCCCCCTTTTTTTAAAAGTACTCGCACTTTTTTGATCTTCTGTCGTTGTCATTGTAGTCAGTAAACGTCATAGTAAGGCATGATTAATATTCTGCACGTCAAGGCCAGGGTTGCTTTTTTGTAAATTATTCCGAAAAGTCCAGCTTACATGCGGTAATTAGTGGGCTTTGTTTTGCACCCAATGAAGGGCTTTTTGAGTATTTATTGCAATTCGAGATGCATAAAAGCAGATTCTGATGAAGGCATTATGAGAGACCACTTTGGCAATGGAAAAAATTGGCGGGACTAATTCAGCAGAAAGTCTCTAGTAAGTAATTTTGCAAAACTGCCTTGGAGCCTCATCAAAAATGCAGAAACTCAATAAAACGTTGAAACGTTTCAAAAATCTTATAAGGGCTAAACTTAACGGCGGAAATTTTGAGCCATGTTTTGTAAGAGTCGGCTTTTTTGCGGTCCTGTAGAATGTGCTCTCTCAGCAATTTAAATCTTATATTGACTTTTCACTATTTCTAGCACGATGTTCAAAAAAGTTCTTCTCTATATTGAAACATATCATGAAGAACAGGCTGTTGGAACGTCTCCTTATTGTTTCAGGAATGGCTGCAGCATGAACTTTTTGATAAGCTTTTGCCACAATTCGCCATTATGGGACTACGGCCTACTTCAAGAGAAAATGCCGTAGCGCGAGTGAACAAAACCCATGCTTCTGGCGATCAAGAAGGAGAGCAGGATAATAGTCACTGCGATACTCTTTCGCATACATCTTCACCATTTGCTGCATCAGACATGGATTATATGGACTGTGATGAGGACGGAAGGCAATCACGGTTGGAATTCTTTCAAAGTTATTAAATTTTTGTGCGTGTTGATCATCAACTATTAAGTGAATTGCATGCAGTGGAACCATTTACTGAAGAGCGGTCTCACTCTAGAAGCAGAAGTGATAGTGCATTCAGAAAGTACTGCGAAAGAATAGAGAACGAGTTGAAGGTGAAATGACTCCCAAATCCAGACGAGATTCAGCATAATTCTTTACAGATAATCTCTCGACAAATTACTAGTCTTGCAAGTGCTGCTGAATCACGTCATTCTACGCTTCTGGATATTCTTAGCCGAACGGTAAGCTTTTGGTACATCAAGCGATTTTTACTCAACTCTTCGTTACAATAACTTTTTTATTCAGTCACATTTCCAGCGAACGTTCTGAATTTGGTCGATATTTCTGCTTCTTTTTCAAGTGGGCTAATGTACCCCCTGTACATTGTATTTCTTTACATTTATTGCAGCTGGCTTCAGGGTATGTGTTAGAATGAACCTTCTCACAAATCAAAGATAAAAAAGGTTAGGTTGTGGTTACTCCAAAGTACGTATTCGAAATAGTCCACACTTTTTGATAGTCAATAGTTCTCGTTTGGTTTTCGCAACTTGAAGTATCATACATAGAAGGGCCTGCTTTAGCTTGATATACACTAATTATGGAAGAATTATGGATCGCTAATTGGGAGTGTAAATTTACGGTAGCAACTTTTTTGCTGGCCTACTTCTACGTCTACTTCTATATCATTGCGAACGCCCTGTAATTCTAAAAATCTTCTTGAACTCCAACTTTCAGGTGGGCTCTAAGGCTCACTCAGGGCCCGGCACGAGTCGGTTTCTAGGGTTTCTGAAAACGAAGTCTCCCCTGACTTACGGAAGTTTTACGAAGTCCCCTTTAACCAACCTGCTTAGAAGAAGATGAAAACAAGAAAAAATTACTGGTCTGAAAGAAAAGACGTAAGATAAGAGCGAAAATCCAAATTGGAGCTGACTGCGCATGCACAAGACTTAGGCATTAGAGCGCGATATCTAACAAAGCGAGAATAAATGAAGGCAAAAAACAAAGGAAAGGCAATGATATGAAAATGTCTTCATGCTCAGGGATAGATTTTTGACCGGGGAGTCCGTCCATGCTAAAAAGATCCGAAACTTATGTGAAGTGACGAAAATATATGCTCCAGACGGTATCAGATCGTCTGGTGGCCGTCTGGAGACGATCTAGTTTTGGGAAAGGTATTACTTCACACAAGTTTTCAAATTTTTTTACATAATACTTTCGATAGTTTTCTATACATATATTTCAATTTTGGTGTCATATGCTTCTGTATGTGCTGTAAACAAGCAATCTGTTTGTTTAAGCCTTGCTTTCAAATCACGCGCACTTTTCGCCATGCACGATAGAGCATGCCAATCGTATGATAATCTGTCCGAAAAGCTTGTGTTCGACTAAATGGCGCTCTGTCTTGGTGCTTGGCCCCTATTCGTCAGAAACGATATCTCCTTTGCTGTTTGCTTCAAAAACGAAGTCCAGCCTGCTTCCAGACGATCTCTGCCGGGCCCTGGGCTCACTGCAGTCCCATATCAGAGGCGAATCGAGGAAGAAGCGTCCACCCCCCCCCCCGAAAATGGCTTGCGAAATTCTTGAAATTTACTTACATGGATTATAAAAATGTGCAAGTGACTTGTTTATTTTGTAAATAATTGAGATAACTTTTGAATTTTTTTCAAAAATTTAAGTCAGCCTTGCAAAAAAATTTTCAGGGGAGTGGCTGCCGCCACGCAACCTTTTCTCAGATGTTAGGGTTGGTGGACCAGCAATTTTAAGAAGCACCAGATTTTTTTCGGAGTGCGTGGCTAATCTCACGCCTTTCATTCGAAATTTTTTCTGCCCTTCCCCTCTCCCCCCGGAGGAAATTCTGGGACCGCAGCTGTCCCATACGTATCACTTGAAGGGTTTAAACGGTATGGTTAGACAGATACACTTTCGATAGTACTTTTTCTGTAGATTACGTAGCGCTAAAAAGTAGTCACAGGCATCTTTCCATAGGAGTTGGAAGGGCTGGCGAGTTCTGGAAAAATCATGTCGTTCTAAATTTTTCTCAACGTAACTCTAAAATATGAAGCTCTCTTGTTAAGCAGATGTGGTTTTCGTAAAGGAGGTCGGATAACCCTTATAAGCAAGTTTTCCAAGATGTTCGAGTAATTTCATTTTTTCTCGTTTTACGCTCTGAAGCTGGCCGATGGATTTTGGTCAAAATGTTCATGCTCTTAAATTGTAAGGAAACTTCGCTTATAGAGGTTTTCGAACACGCTCTTTCTAAAATCAAGGTCTTTGAGGATTACAGGGTCTTTTGGTGAGATAAGGTGAGGTGACTGTAACTGCATCACGAAAGCTCGTAACTTCGCCTCCACCTCTCACGTGTCTATTAAAGAACCTGCCTGCATGCTTTTCTCACTCAAAGTTACTAGGAATTGTGCTATCGAATGGTGCAAGACTCAGGCTCCAGTCTGTAAAATTCGCCGATATACGAGCCTACGAAAACATGTCCTCATGAATTTTGCTTAAAATGTAAAGATCGCAAATTTCGTCGAAATTCCACCGTGAGTGCTTGTATGACACTCGCATTGCGGATATTATGTTCGCTTCGCTCAACAACTCCACTGTATTGAATATGGTGCTTGCGTGTGCTTCAGCAATTGACTATCAAAGCTGTTTTGTGGCTAGAGCTCAAATCACCAAATCTCACAATAAGATCCATTAAGAATGTGAAAAGATTTGATCAGCGTGTTGTACAAGCACTCATGGTGGATTTCGACGAAATTTGCGATCTTTACATTTTGAGCAAAATTCAAGAGAACCTGTTTTCATAGGCTCGTAACTCGGCGAATTTTATAGACTGGAGCCTAAGTAATGCACCATTCGATAGCACATCTCCTAGTAACTTTGAGTGAGAAAAGCATGCAGGCAGGTTCTTTGACAGACACGTGAGAGGTGGAGGCGAAGTTACGAGTTTTCGTGATGCAGTTACAGTCACCTCACGTTATCTCACCAAAAGACCCTGTAATCCTCAAAGACCTTGATTTTCGTAAAGAGCGTGTTCGAAAACCTCTATAAGCGAAGTTTCCTTACAATTTAAGAGCATGAACATTTTGACCAAAATCCATCGGCCAGCTTCAGAGCGTAAAACGAGAAAAAATGAAATTACTCGAACATCTTGGAAAACCTGCTTATAAGGGTTATCCGACCTCTTACGAAAATCACATCTGCTTAACAAGAGAGCTTCATATTTTAGAGTTACGTTGAGAAAAATTTAGAACGACATGATTTTTCCAGAATTCGCCAGCCCTTCTAACTTTTATGGAAAGATGCCTGTGACTACTTTTTAGCGCTACGTAGTCTACAGAAAAAGTACTATCGAAAGGTTCTTGCTGGAGTCTACTGCGGGCAATGCGCACTGCTTTACACCTTCGCGAAAAGGCGTCCTCAGAAAGATTTAAGAATACTGAAATCGAAATATCAAGGACATGCTGTATACAGTCTGCTCCAATCGGATCAGGCCGAACCGTCGACCTAAATTTGCGCGCTCGCAGCCTAAGCGTCTGCACTGCATACGCACGCTGTAGGAGAGAGAAAAAGGATTAACGAGAGAGCAGAGAAGCAGGTCGTAGGCGTGACCGCGAAACTCTAGCGACGCGGACTCCCGCCATCCCAATTTGGCCTGGTTGGGATTGGGGCAGACTGTACAGAAGTACGATCGTGTATACCCTTTGTAAATACTCCAGTTCTTGAGAGGTGCTGATGTTTAGGGTAAAAACGGTAAAAAATTATGCGGCATCCTAGTAATTTTGAAGTAAATTAATGCTACTTTAAATATTTTTGCCTTATGATAATCAACATTTACGGATCAAAAACATATTAAACAGACTGATTAACATTGAAAAATTTGTGACAGGATATCTCCTTCTCTCTAACAAATACGTCTCACACCGGTATAAGTTAGCTTTGAAAATATAAAATGGCATTCCTTGTAAACAATCTCAAATACATATTTCAGGCCTTCCGTGTGCTCATACCAAAGAAGATCTCTTGGAAGACAATTATAATCTTGATCATTTGGCCTTTCCTAGCCAGTATGCTTGTACGTATGCTCAGAAATGCTATCGGTGTATGAGACAGAGAAATTAAGTTTTACTTTGTGATCATCAAGTAGAACTTTGCTTCTATGTATAATTTGATTTCCTGTAAGTAAATCTTATTCATAACTATTATAAGTAGCGAACCTAGGGTCGATAATAAGTTGGCCGAGGCAAACAAATTATTAGCTGTCCAGTTGTGATCACAAATCTCGCTACATTTTATGCGGTTTCTGGAAGTTACATGTGAGAACCCACTCTTACGAAGAGAGCGTCTTGCAACAACCAAAAAACTTTAGAAGTCACTCAACTTCCGAAGAGTCTTCACAGTACTACGAAATATCAGGCCCTCTCATCTAAACTACCTGTAGCAAAGGTATGGCTAGTGAGGCTAGTTTGGGGTTGCCACGCGAGTTTGTATGGTACCTCAGACTTGAGCAATCAAACATTATTCCAGTACATACTTGTGGAGAGAATCCTCGACCTCACTCATCTCGATAATTATACCCTTCAAACTAGGTGATTTGTAAATGCCAAGCCGTTATTGACTGAAGATAAGCTAGTGATAAGGTGATAGTGTGAAGTTACGATAACTGTCTGGCTGATCGTGGGGTACTATTCTAACCACAAACATTCATAATATAAGGCGAAACGAATAACTATCGATGAACTATAAATAATAAACACAGTTTACACATCTACAGTGTCTTCCTCACCTTCTTATAGTCGACTTTGGCAACATTCCCCCTTACAGAATTGCTTCAGAAAAGTGTCAGGCACAAGAGTTTATGACGCCCTCACCTGATGTGTAGCGAGTTTACATAAGTCTGACTAAATTTATTATGAATAGTTTTGCACAAAAAAGGAAGAAACGCAAAGGGGAAGGCAACCGACTAGTGCCGGTGACTGAGGTTCACTGCCAGAGGTTGGTTGCCTTCGGCCAATCTCCTTCTTGAGCATCTGTTGTGGTAATTTGTTAATTGTTAATTTTTGAACACGAAGGTCACAGAAAAAGAAAGAACAAGAATAATGTATGGAAAACACTTCATGCGCATTTCTTTTATCAACACGACTTTCCCAAGGGAAAATTTGTCAAAAGGATTAAGCTAAGCAGGGAGCAGTTGAAAGTTTTGGCTATACTAAAGTTGCGCATTTAGTCGCTCTGTTCAAAAGAAAATCTGTCAATGAATCCTAATTCACAGTTTCTCAATCTATTGTCACTGCGCCATTTGAGTTTCAATTCTTCACACTTTTTAGGTCAGTAGTGGCTCAAAAGGAATTCGTTTCTAGGAATTATAATATTACTAGCTGGCTTACCCGGCTCCGCCCGGCCCTGTCAAACACTGTAATAAAGGTCCCATCCCTATCCTTGTACAGCCTTTCCATGTGCACACTTCTACATGCAATTCCCCATTCCCGCTGTGTTAGTAATCAGCATGCTTACCTACCTCCCTCAACAACCCCCAGCCCCGTAGCTCAAACTTTGCAAAAAATCAATAAAATCGATAAAGGTAAGGGTAACTCTGAAAACTGATGGCTATTCGGCTATCCGGGCCCCAAAATGTTTTTGTGACGGATCTTGCTCAAACTCGGTATATGGGGGTTATTTGAGCCGCTGATAACAAATATCGTACGCGTGGCAGCGGGTAGAAATCATGAACCTGCCTAAAACCTTAGCAGGGAATTACCTAAAGTGCTGTTTCAAGAATATCGTGCTTAATCCCCACGATAAAGGCAATTCGTGTGCTATAAAAGTTTCTCACAACCGTAAAGCTGTAATTATAGGACCACTGCCGCACGCGATACACCCTTCGGCGGCTTTGCCTAAGCAAAAACAGGGGGAGGGAGATTTGCCGCGTGCGTTACGCGTTGGGACAGTTTATCAAGATGGCGCTGGAGACCGCCATGCAAAACGACCGTTTCCCTATTTCGTGCATATTTGGGATCTAAATTGGCCCAGCAAAAAAAATGTCCATTCAAACCATGCAACTCACCATAACTTCACAATAATGGTTATGATAGCGAGCAAGCATCATATTCATAAGTAGTATGCTTGTGAACCGTTCCAGGTAAGGTTTTGAGCAAGTCTGGAACTTCGACCCATCTACTGTACACCCACCGTAACCCAAGAAAATGCGCTATTTTGCGAAATCAGCATGATATTCATGCTCAGCGCGCTAAATGACCAACCTAGACGAAGTTTAAAGTAAATCTATGTTTTCGATCCCATACCGTATAACCACCATAACTTTATGAAAAGGTCCCAATATGCAGAGAAAGTATGAAATTCGTAATCAGCATGTTGAATAAGCCCTCTGGATCGAACTCCAGCCAAAGTCATGATTTTGACTTCCTACCGTACACCTGTCGTAAACACAGGGGAGACGTTCTAAGGAGAAAGTGTGATATCTGTAATCAGCATGTAAGATAACCCTTAGACACGAAGTTTGAGCAAGCTCTCGGCAAAAAATTTTTACGCCCGGATGGCCGAATAACGCCAAACTGATACTGTACTCGTAATCAGCATGCTCACTACTCCCTATGCCAAATCCCAGCCCCGCAGCTTAAATTTTGCAGAAAAAATCGATAAAATCGATAAAACTAATGGATGATTCCAAACATCATTATTGTATTTGTAATCAGTATGCTCGGTTTCCCCGTGTGCCAAATCCCAGCTCCGTACTTAATTCCGCAAAAAATCAATGAAAATCGATAAAATCGATATCGGTCGATGACAAAAAGTAGCCTATGACACCCGCTCGGCCCCGAAATGTATGCGTGCAAAGTTTGGTCCGGATCGGTTCAGAAATGGAATTCTCTATTCGGAGCATACGTGCGACAGTACAACTTACAGTCGAGTAGATTTCCTGCTCAATATAGTGTCCCTGCAGACGCGACAACGCTGGGGCGTCAATAATTGCCTTGCGAGTTTCCGAGTGAATGTTTTCTAGTGTTTTCTTATTTATTCTTATTCTTTTCAGGTAAATCGTCACTGAAAAGGAGAAGAGGGTAAGTTAGAGGATAAAGTCTGTTTTCTGAGTAGCTACTTCATCGCTTAATCTCAGATATCCATGTAGAAGCTGATCGCATCAGTTTCATGCGCATTCTTGTCACTTCATGTCTCTTTCTTCTTGTGAAGTACTTCCTTAAACGCTAGTAGGTTTACGATTGTCTTATTGTCTTTATCACATGAAGTTCTCGCTCTAATGATATTTCTTATGGGTGAAAGCCGAAGTTGTTACAAGACAAGCCAACTAGCGTTCAAAGAAACGTCTCACAAGAAGAAAGAGGGTTGAATTGACAAAAGAAAAGGAAATGACACAAAAAATAGGCGAATTGCTTCTACGTAGATATCTGTGAATATGCGATGATGAAACTTCTCGGAAAACAGAAACCACCATCTAACTTACCCTATTCCTCATTATCAGCAACGAAATACCTGAAAAGCAAAGGATAAGCAAAGAAAACACTGGAAAACATTCACTTGGAAACTCGCAAGGCAATTATTGACGCCCCAGCGTCAATAATTGCCTTGCGAGTTGCCTTGCCTTGCAATGAATGTCGCGTCTGCAGGAACACTATATTAAGCAGGAAATCTACTCGGCTGTACATACGTACATACAGCATACAGACATACAGACATACAGGCATACAAACAGACATTTAGCTTTATACAGGGTGTCCCAAAAAATATATCAAACGTTTGATCTTCAAAAGCTTCCCTATGTGAAAAGCTTTCGCGGATCTTTGAGTGTCGTACGGTAAAGATGGGTTCAACTTAAAAATAGCGTACCAACAGAAGCAAAGCAAAGCACAAAGCATACTAACATACCACCTTTTCGAATTGATTTACTATACTGAAACTTCTTAACCTTGTTTATGGTTCTTAAGCAGAAAATTTAGCGATGTGAAAATGAAAGCAAATCATAAGTACATATTTTTTCGTATGTATTATGCTCATTTCTATATTAGCGATTATACTATCTAGCACATTACACAATAGTAATGTATTAAATAAATAAATAAATAAACTTAGGTTCACAGTGTAGAGCGAATCACCGATTGCCCTTAGTTACTGTAGGATTACGGTGGGAATTTTTGACCTAATTTTAAGCTTCTGACAGGCGAGAACTGCTTCAAAAAATTCTAAAAAACCGAAGGACGTTAAACTGAGGTTTTCGCGGAAGCTAAATCTAATTACAAAGTTTTCCGCTACCGTACTCCCCATCTTTCTAAGGAACACTGTAACGAATCGCACTGTAACGCTAAATTTTTGGCTTTCTTTCTAAAATTTGCTAAATCAACGTTGCAGTTACGAACACGTTACAAAAACCCAAAAAATTAGCGCAGCCAAAAAAATTACAGTGCGCATATCGTAAGAAGATGAGGTACGGTAGCGGAAAACTTTGTAATTAGATACAGCATCCCCAATAACCTCAGTTTAACGCCTTCGGTTTTTTTGGAATTTTTTAGAAGCAGTTCTCGCCTGTCAGAAGCTTAAAATTAGTTATAAATTCCCACCGTAATCCTACAATAATTAAGAGAAATCGGTGATTCGCTCTCTACTGTGAATTTTAGTTGAGCCCAACTCTACCGTATAACACTCAAAGATTAGCAAATGCTTTCCATATGGAGAAGTTATTGTAGATCAAACGTTTGATACATTTTTTTGGAACACCCTATATATAAGATAGCATCACGATCAGATCGTCATCAGAACTATGGGATCCTCTAAAACATGTATTACAGAAGCGCCTCTTTTGTATTCCGAAATCCAGAAAACTCTACTTATTGTTGTTCACTAAGAAACTGCAAATTTTTGGTAATCTATTGCTCAGAGTACATTTTCCTAGCAGGTACGACAGCTATCACTTTAATTAAAACCGGCGAAACACTTTCGAACGGCATGTCGATCAAGTATGAGCAGCTGACGCCGGTTTGATTGTCGGCAAATATAACAGTTTTGCGGCCCGACCTTCAGTTGGAGTTTGGAGCTTTTCACAATGAGGACTATTTGAAGCTTCAATGTGAAGAAAACATTTTCATTGTGGAAGAATTGCGAATGTGGATTCTCACGAACGTTACAATCATCACAGACAGACGGAGGCTAGTTCTTTGTTTTGAGTAGCATGTTGCTCCAACAAGAAAACACCAGCCTGTGCTTGATTTCCCTTCATATAATCTATTTCCTATATGAAGTAAACATAATGCCGATTGTAACCACACTAATTGATATTCTCTTGCCAAAGCAATACGAAAATTTTCCCTCATCTTTATTTTTTTATTTACACTAAAACTAGACAAAATACAACAAAAATAACCACTTAAAGACTATTGGATACAAAGAAAAACTAAGGCAAAAGCAAGGTAATTTATGACAAAATGGAGCGAAAAGGATGGTCAATGTGAAGTTGATGACAAGTTGCCTCCAGAAGTGGAGGATGACGAATTTTTTGCCTCAAGGGCAGTGTGAGGCATTGCTGCCCCGGCAATCAGTCTTGTGATCTATTGCTTTTTTTTACATTCAAGCGAATCGAGTAATTTATTGGGGTGAACAGGCCATTACCCTGAAAAGAATGCTATAAAATCGCAACTGAATCAATAAACAAATGATAGGTCACATAAGTTGCAACTTAGTCCATAATGTTTCTCTTCTCTCTTCTTGGATACAGCGCTCCCATTTTTTGGCATACTCAATGTAGACTAGATAGTGAGCTACAATACCGCTCACATTTTTGAAAAATAGACGCGAATGTATGGACATGTATGGACATGTCCATACACCAGTGTCGCGTGGCCATATCTCGCTTCAGAGTGGACGAATTCTGAATCCAAAGCCACCATTCGATTCAGCTCGGCGCGGAGAATCTTCCAATATATTGGAAGTGGGGGTACGATGTCTTCGGTATTCCGTTTTCAGTTTTTTCAAATTCTTCTGCGGAAGTCCTTGCGCGAATATGTGAAGCAACGCCTATCCAACATAGAAGACTTTACTAAGTACTATTCGATAATACTGTTTTTGTGGATTATTGTTCGCCAAAACATAGGCCCAGAACTTCTTCCAAAGTAGATAGAAGCGTTGGTGAATTTTGGAAAAATCACGCGTTTTTAAATTCGCTCGCCATAACTTCCTTCGGAACAAGTATATTTGATTCCGAAAACAGCGCCTTGCTTAGCTCATTAAGGCGAATCTTTTCGTATAGTCTGCCCCAATCCTAACCAGGCCAAAATTGGCACGGCGGGAGTCCGCGTCGCTAGGGTTTCGCGGTCACGCCTACGACCTGCTTCTCTGCTCTCTCGTTAATCCTTTTTCTCTCTCCTACAGCGTGCGTATGCAGCGCAGACGCTTAGGCTGCGAGCGCGCAAATTTAGGTCGACGCTTCGGCCTGATTGCGATTGGGGCAGATTGTATACAGCATGTCCTTGATATTTCGATTTCAGTATTCTTGAATCTTTAAGCAGTGGTATCAACGCAGAGTACTAAAGCAGCAAGCATTGTCCCGAGTACATTCCAGCAAGGATCTTTCGACAGTACTTTTTTTTGTAGATTATGATATGCTAGATACTAGCCGCAGATTTCTTTTCAAAGGAATTAGAATGAATTGTGAATTGTGGAAAAATCTTGTCGTCCCAAATTCTACTCGCCATAGCCCCAGGATACGAAGCTATCTTGCTAAGCATATGTGAGTTTCGCAATCAGCAGGTAGTATAACCCTACGAGCAAGTTTTCACGATGTTCGAGTAATTTCATTTTTTCTCGTTCTACTGAAGCTGTGAAGCTCGCCGAAAAAGTGCGTAACTTTGCCCGCACTTCTCGCGTATCTGTCAGAAAACTTGCCTGCTTGCTTTTCTAAGTCAAAGTTACTGGGAATTGTGCTATCGAATGGTGCGCGACTTAGGCTCCAGTCTGTAAAATTCGCCGATATACGAGCCTACGAAAACTCCTCATGAATTTTGCTCAAAATGTGAAGATCGCATATTTCGTCGAAATTCCTCCGTGACCGCTTGTACAACACGCTGATCAAACCCTTCCACATTTTTAATGGATCTTAATGTGTTAGATTTGGTGCTTTGAGCTCTAGCCACGAAATAGCTTTGATATTCAATTGAGCAGCTGAAGCACACGCAATCACCATATTAAATACAGTGAGAGTCGTTGGACGAAGCGAACATAATATTCGCATTGCGAGTTTCATACAAGCGGTTACGGAGGGATTTCGACGAAATATGCGCTTTACATTTTGGGCAAAATTCATGAGGACATGTTTTCGTAGGCTCGTATATCGGCGAATTTTACAGACTGGAGCCTGAGTCCTGCACCATTCGATAGCACAATTCCTAGTAACTTTGACTTAGAAAAGCAAGCAGGCAAGTTTTCTGACAGATACGCGAGAAGTGCGGGCAAAGTTACGCACTTTCGTGATGCCGTTTCAGTCACCTCACCGCTAAAAAGACCATGTGATCCTCAAAGTCCACGATTTTCGTAAAGAGCGTGCTCGAAAACCTCTATAAGTGAAGTTTCCTTACAATTCAAGAGCATCAACATTTTGACCAAAATACATCGGCGAGCATCCGTAGCGTAAAACGAGAAAAAACGAAATAACCCGAACATATCGGAAAACTTGGTCGTAGAGGTTATCCGACCTGTTGATTTCGAAACTCACATCTGCTTAGCAAGATAGCTTCGTATCCTGGGACTATGGCGAGTAGAATTTGGGACGACAAGATTTTTTCACAATTCACCAGCCGTTCTATTACCTTTGAAAAGAAATCGGCGGCTAATATCTAGCATATCATAATCTACAAAAAAAGTACTATCGAAAGATCCTTGCTGGAATGTACTCGGGACAATGCTCGCTGCTTTACACCTTCGCGAAAAGGCGTCCTCAGAAAGATTCAAGAATATTGAAATCGAAATATCAAGGACATGCTGTATACAATCTGCCCCAATCGCAATCAGGCCGAAGCGTCGACCTAAATTTGCGCGCTCGCAGCCTAAGCGTCTGCGCTGCATACGCACGCTGTAGGAGAGAGAAAAAGGATTAACGAGAGAGCAGAGAAGCAGGTCGTAGGCGTGACCGCGAAACCCTAGCGACGCGGACTCCCGCCGTGCCAATTTTGGCCTGGTTAGGATTGGGGCAGACTATACGAAAAGATTCGCCTTAATGAGCTAAGCAAGGCGCTGTTTTCGGAATCAAATATACTTGTTCCGAAGGAAGTTATGGCGAGCGAATTTAAAAACGCGTGATTTTTCCAAAATTCACCAACGCTTCTATCTACTTTGGAAGAAGTTCTGGGCCTATGTTTTGGCGAACAATAATCCACAAAAACAGTATTATCGAATAGTACTTAGTAAAGTCTTCTATGTTGGATAGGCGTTGCTTCACATATTCGCGCAAGGACTTCCGCAGAAGAATTTGAAAAAACTGAAAACGGAATACCGAAGACATCGTACCCCCACTTCCAATATATTGGAAGATTCTCCGCGCCGAGCTGAATCGAATGGTGGCTTTGGATTCAGAATTCGTCCACTCTGAAGCGAGATATGGCCACGCGACGCTGATGTATGGACATGTCCATACATGTATGGACATGTACGGACATGTATGGACATGTCCATACATGTATAGACATGTCCGTACATGTCCACACATGTCCATACATTCGCGTCTATTTTCCAAAAAATGTGAGCGGTATTGTACAGATTTGCGCAAACCGTTTCCATTTCCCAAAAGCTGGTCAGAGATTTCGTCGGATTAGAAACATCGAGTCGTTCTTAGCCTGCATCAAGCGCATCGAACCCGAACTGCACACAGATTGTCAGGATTTATGTGGCAACCATCCTTGTACAGTTTCATCTTGATACGTATAATGCAGGCTAAAAACGCATTTTGTTTTCAACACGATCATTTTGATGGCGGAAAATAGCAGAGTTTCGCCATTTTGCCACCAGAAACAAAACGTTTGCGCAATCATGTAGCATGCTATCTAGTCTATTTCGCCATTTTGCCCATCATGTACGAAAGTGAGAGCGCTACATCCAATGTCAGAAAAGTTGTGGAACAATGTAAAACTTACGCCTTACGTGCCGACCTAATGCATATTGGCTCTACGAATGTGAAGGTAAAAAACCGGAAGCTGTATTTGTGAAGCAATATTAGTAAATTATGTAAATAGTGAGTAAGCAAAATAATTCTAGCATCAATTTTCGTTGTTATTGTCATCAACACCCAATCCAACGCGATTGGCGGCTGAAAAACTGGGTTTTGAGGCCTAACGAGGCTAGGGGATGATTAGAGAGCGCGCGCTGGGGAAAGAGACGCAGACGGCGTCGCGGATATGAGCGGTCGCCATCCACCCGCCAATCCCGTTAAATCAAAGGGTATGTACTAGCTAGCCGTATTCAGCATAAGCGCTTATCTTGCGAGGTTTACCTTTGTTCTGTTTCAACAATCGAAAAATTTTATAGCATTCCGGAGATGCACAGTATTGTAGAGAACGACATCCTATTTCGCAATTTTTTGGCCATCAATAGGAGACGTCCTTAGCAAATCAGATTTGAAAATTCATAACTTTTGTAGATGGAACAAAGGCGACAGTGTAGAAGAAAAATCATTGGAACCGCCTTATTCCCTGCTTTAACACGTTGACGACCGTGTGTATCCGCGCGTATCCACGCCCTGACCACCTTGTAGCATTTTCGTGCATCAATTTATCATGTGTAAATTTCTCAGGTAACTTCTATGCAGTAATAACACTAATGGCCTGGTTGTCATATAGAACACACGGCATTGCGGTAGCTGTTAAACAGTAATAACCGCAGCCGTAGATCATCAGACCATTTTGAGGTGGTCAAAAATGGCTCGATCGTCAACGTGTTAAGAGATTATACTTGGTGTCTCAAAAAAGCGTGCACACTGTTTGATGTTAAATGACCGGCCTGCTTTAACATGTTTTGTTGACTTAGCGATACCATTCTGTAGAGCTGGCTTTAACTTACACTCGCAGTATGGAGCGAATCCCCGATCTTTCTTCGTTACAGTAGGATTACGGTGGGAATTTGCTGAGGGGTTTTAGTCGTGGTCGCATTTTGCCTCAGAAAGCCGAATAAGCCAAAAACACTTTTTCTAGGTTATTCAAAGTTGCTGAAACTGAAGCCAAAACTTACACAACAAAATTTAGCTTTTTTCATAAGTTGTTTGAGAAAACACTGCAACAACTGCTCTTTCAAACAATTATAGCGTTGAGTAAGAAAGTAAAGAAATCCTCTATATAATGTCAGATCTTTTCCCATGATGATTGTTTTAATCTAATAGTAAAACTTGAATTCAGATTTTTCAACGTAATCTATGTTGCATGGTACACTAGCCAAAAAGAAATTACCTAAACATCAATGCTAAGTGATCGCATCCAGGTCAAGTAATATTTGATATCTGTCACTGCTTTTCTCCATGCAACGAATTACTTTTGCAAGAAAGCCAAGCATCACATTTACCGTTATACGATCATACCGCAGTTTGAACAGCTCATGACTTTCGCGGAATGATTACGCGGAAATTGATCAAAACCCTGCTACAAGAATCCTATCTGTTTAAATTATTATACTTTCAGCGTGAGCGCTATGCGCCAAAGTAAGCTGTAGTGTAAAATAGCAAGTGCGAGAAAAGCTTTGAAATAATGTAGGAGCTGTACCCGACTTACCTCATCCCAAATTCCTGGCCTGTATCTTCCCATATCTCTTCTCTGCAAAGCCATGAGCGTGACTCCCTCTTCCGAGACGGTGGCACTTCTTATATCCGTAGAGTTCTGCTAAAAACTATCACTTAGGTGCAAATGGAATCGTGAGCAGTATCGCGTTACATGCTTTTGCAAAGAAATGATGAAAAACATTTTGCGCTTTCCTTACAAGGTGCTTCTTGCTCAGAGTGTAAGCGAATCAACATGGAAAGATGAATGTTAGTTCATAGCTTGTTTATATGTACAGCTAAAACATCTACGCAAGGTCATACTTCGAATTGTCTTCCACTCGACATTGAAAAGGTCCGCTCTTGAGCAGCGCTCCCACTATGGTAGAGGTATAGTTAACGTGGACTTTGTCTCACGCATTCTGGAGCAAGCGCTTCAAACAGCTAAAATTTTAGTGGAGGATAGTGCAGAATGCTTCACAAAAACTGATCTCAAGGATCAAAAAGTTCTAATTCAACAACTGAAAGCACCGAAGGTTTGAGAACTACTTCTCTATAATTGTGCAAAACGGTTAAAACGTTGCAATCACTTCCTGAACATTAAAGAAACAATTATGGTGTAAGCAACAAAACCATAGAGCAAAATTTTGGTGAGAATGCAAGTCACATAGCTAGAATAAGCGACTCAGACTGATTTGGTACTAGTAACTAAACTTTTGTGTTGTAAGTCCTCTTATCTTTGAACCTTGGCATGTCCTTGAGGATGAATAATTTCAATTGCTATTTTATGCCGTAACAGGTTGCTATAGATGATATACTTTATTACCCGACGTTTCGGCAAGACGCCGTCTTCAGGGGCTGAAAAGGCGTCAATCACATTGATACACACGATCTCTGCCGCCAAATATCTCCACCAACTTGCCACTCGATTCGTCTTGAGTGTATATGTATGCGTATCATATGAATATGATATATCAATATATATCATATTATTATGATATCAATATAATATATCAATATAATGTCATATATCATATGCGTATCAGTGAACATCTAGCTAGCAAAAAGAAGCAAAGCATGATTAGTCCACTGGGAAAGCATAGAATGACCGAACATAACGGAGTTGATTACGATATCAGGTGCAAAATCTTGGCCCACGAACACCAAATTTCCGCACGAAAAGCCTTGGAAGGCTCCTACATTCTTGCTCGTGAGCCCAAACTAAACAGCAAGAATGAGAAATTATCTATCACGAGTGACTTAATGCCGTATCTGTCATACTGTAAACTATAAGATTGTGTGCCCTACTTAAACAGCCCCGCAGTAGCTTGGGTGCCCATTTGACACCGCACTCGACCAAGCACACCCGAAGCGGCTGTTAACTACAACATCGGTGATATACTTGGTGGGTGAACCTTTGCCCTCAAAATCCCTACCTTCATTCAAGACGAATCGAGTGGCAAGTCGGTGGAGATATTTGGCGGCAGAGATCGTGTGTATCAATGTGATTGACGCCTTTTCAGCTGAAGACGGCGTCTTGCCGAAACGTCGGGTAATAAAGTATATCATCTATAGCAACCTGTTACGGCATAAAATAGCAATTGAAATTAAACTTTTGTGATTTTTTACTTCCAACTTTTTTTCTCAGTGCAAGTACCATTCTAAAAAAGTTTGTGTAATCCTACATTAGGAAACGAAAACTGCGCTGGTTCAACACTGCGAATAGAGCCTCTACAGAAACTGAAGATTAGTAAAAGTTATTAAGACAAAAGAGTTACACACGTTTAAAGAGTAGGCACTTTTCGGCTGATTACCACAATCGTAGTAATGCCTGTTTCAGGGAACCCTGTAAAATTACGATTCAAACAGCATGAGTATTTGGAAAGGTATTGACATCCCTACGGCAAAGTTCTTAGGGTGATCGGTAAAAAATGGGGCAGCTTGATTTTTATTAAATTTTGAGATTTTTTGTTGCGATTAACAGCAAACAGGCTGCAACGTAAACGTTGCTTATATAAGCGATCCTGACCTATTATTCTGGCAAAACGTCAACGCTCCTCTCCCACAACCTTACGCGTGGCGCCCTGAAGAACTCGAACAGGATTTCTTGAACATCGCTCATTCTTGCGCTGCCATACCGTAAAGTCATAGAGCAATTGATATACCATTCGAAAGAGCTCTTCATGCTCTTTCAAACAGTTTATCAAACATATAGGATTTCTTTCTATTTTTGGGTAAAAAAGCGAAATACCCGAAAAATCGCGATTTTTTGGCGCAACAGAAAACCAATAAATCAAGTTTCAATCCGTATTTTCCGAAGATAGACAAAATGTGAGGTAAGCTGCATATGGATGGATAGAGCGTAAAAAACTCTTTCAGATGGTACCTATAAAAATGCGTTCACCTGCAAAGAATTGAGTAGCACGTATCTTTGTTCTCAAAGCTGCTAATGGCCATATCTCCTGAATTTGAAAGTTGAGGCCAGCAACCCATCGTGGGTCCGGTGACTGTACCTTCACGCATTGCAGCAGTAGTACCTTGCATGGTTTCGCGTTTCACTGTGCAGATACCGCCCGAAGTTTATAATTTGTCAAAGTGACTAGCTTTGCATTTCAGCCACTATAAAAATTGTTAGGTACGTAAATGACCTTATATAGGTACTAGTTGACTTACCCGGCTCCGCCCGGCCCTGTCACTATTATATTCGTAATCAGCATGCTCTATTACCCCCCTGTGTCAACTCCCAGCCCAGTAGCTCAAATTTTGCAAAAGATAAAATCGATATTGATCGATGACAAAAGTAGCCTATGACACCCGCTGGGGCCCAAAGTGTACGTGTGCCAAGTTTGGTCCGGATCGGTTCAGAAATGGAATTTTCTATTCGGAACATACGTACACACAGACATACAGACATACAGACAGACAAACAGACATTCAGCTTTGTATAAAAGATATTCTGAAAGAGAATAATTTATTCTAGCATCTATCAAAATTTGGAAGTTTAATCACTTTTCTTTTTTGAGAAATCTACATTTATTCTCTAGGTGCCCCATTTTTTACCAATCACCCTAATATTTGCAAGACTGACTTAGAAACGACACATAGTAACACAGTTAAAGTGTTGAAAAGTTAGGCTTAAAGGCAGCGTCCCACCAGACTGGGCCTGGCTCTGGTAGTAATGTAATAGTAGATCCCTAACCAAGCGGCGACAGATGTTTGCAGCGCAAAAGGGCACTAAGGGCCGCATGCACTAACATTTCCGCTGGGGAGGGGATCGCAGCTTCAGAAGAAAGCTTCATATCCTGAAGCTCCGGATATCTGGATTTCACGCTGTCTACCTGTTCGTAAGTACTCCCACCATCCTTCACTATGAACATATTGAGCAGAAGCGAGAAGCTGTACAAGCCGCATTTCCCAGCTTTTTGTGGGATCCCCTGATGATCCCTGGGGACGAACGTCTATTCTTCAAAGTCATTTTTCTTTCTCCGAAGTTAACGAAAACCTTCCAAAGTTATACTGAACATCTAACACAACAGTGCTAAGCATGTTGCTGATGAGAACAAATGAATTTTTGAAAAATCGAATTTTTCGGTATACTCCAAATTTCGACCTGTGGATCATCGAAAAATTCATGACTTCAGAACATCATTTGTTCTTATCAGCAACGTGCTTAGCACTGTTGGGTTAGATAACCTGCACAATTTTGGAAGTTTTTCGTTACCTTCGGAGAAAGAAAAATAACTCCAAAGAAAAGCGCCGGGGAGCATCAGAGATCATTCAAAAGCTGGAAAATGCGGTTTGTACACTTCTCGCTCCTGTTCAACATGCTCATAGTGAAGGATAGTAGGAATACTTACGGATAGGTACACAACGTGAGATCCAAGTATCTGGAGTTACGAAATATGAATCTTTCTTTCAAGCTGCGATCCCCTCCCCGCGGCTATGTTAGTGCATGCGGCCCTAAGTCTACAAATCCCCCTTCCCCCCCCCCCACCCAAGCGGCCCGGGTCTCACGGTAGGCTCGCACGAGTGCGAGATGCATGCTAGGTAGAGACACAGAATCGTTGCGGGAACCTGCGCTCATGGCTGTGTGCGCTACGCGTGCTCTGGCCTAGCAGTTCGAAATTGCTGTGTGTGCGGCGTGCGGGCCTACCGTAGATTCGGGCCACTTTCGGAGCAAATTTCAGGCCTGGTAGACCCCTCCTTCGCCCCGAACTTCAGTCATGGCTTAGGTAGGAGGTCTACTTCAAAATGTCCACAAAACCCGGCACCTATCTTTTTGCCGGAACGCTGCCTTTTAGGACTCTTCGGACACCCTTTGTAAACTCCACATGTATTTTTAGTTTAGTCAAATGCTTGCGCTCATACGCACTAAATGGGGCTTATAAAATCATGAGTTCTGATTTCCAAAATTTATATGTAATGAAGCCGCCGGCGAGACCGTTCTTAAACGCGTTGATTTTTAGTAGCGCAAACAGAGTTTTCAAACATGCTGAATTCCGTAATAATTTTGCCGGATCCAATAACTTTGCTGCTCTGTAAAACCTTTTAGATTGTGTAAATAAGTTTTTGAGCACTATCAACGAAAGCGTTGTTACGGTACACCTGGATGTCTTTCAAAAGGAGAAATGTGATGAAAGAAAATTCGTACTCGCTCATCAACTCTGATCAATTCCACGGTGTATGCGGTCAGTTCTTTAGTTTCCAACTTTCAGCAAAACTTGCTTCCAGAAAACGTTGATTTTTGCTCTTTAAAAGGCAGCGTCCGGGCAAAACTGCAAACAAAATTTTTTCGTCTATCTGGGCTACTCCATTCCGCTGATTTCGAAAGTGCAGCTTGGAGAGCACAAAAATGCTGGAGCTGTTTCAGAAGTCCCGAAAAAATTGAATTTATTTTGACGCGCGCTGCTAATGTTAAGACGGAAAGTCGTTGTGGGACCCTACGTTCTGAATGTGTGCTGTATGGCTTTTGGCTATCGATTTTAGGACGGACAAGTCGCCGGGGCGTGAAAGTCACCACATCTGATGCGCTGTCCCCACTTAAAAGCAAGTCTGTGCAATTCTACTAGGGCAAGAGTTTCATCGCAATAGACCCCATTGCGCTCTACGTTTTCATATCTGCCCGCCGCTCTTGAAAAACTTTGATCTCTGGAAGCAAGTTTCGCTGGAGGCTGAAAGGCTGAAAAGCTGAAAACTGCATACACCGTGAAGTCAGTCAGTTGGTGACCGAATACAATATCTTTCCTGCCACAATGCTTCGTTTTCGAAAGTCGTTGGGTGCACAGCAACAACGCTCTCGTGTGTAGTGCTCAATACTTGTTTACATTTTTTCAACGGTTCTATACCACAGCAAATTTGTTAGGATTCAGTATCTTTGGAAACTCTGCCTGTGCTACTAAAGATTAGCGATCAGCATCGAAAACCCGACAATGAGTAATTTCTATATTTTGAATATGTGCTAAGAGTGTGACATTATAGAGAAGAAAAGCGAAAGAACAGGTACTATATACATGATTTTTGAAGGATCCCTATTTGCATTTAGAGGCTACAGTTAAGGATGTATTCCGAAATAGTACTTATCATATCTAAACCAACAGTGCTAAGCATGCTGATAGAAACAAGTGAGTTTTAGGACACCGATTTTTTTCATAAACCCGAACTTTCGACTTGTAGTTCATCGCAAATTTCATGGTTTTAAAACATCACTTGTTTTACCAAAAACATGATTAGCACTGTTCGGTTAGACAATCATTGAAATTTCAAATTTTTCTACCTCTGAAGAAAAAAAGACTGTGAAGAAAAGACGGTCGACCGCCGGGATCATTATAATAGCATACAAAAAGCTGGAAAACGGTGCTTGCACAACTATCGTTCGTATTCAGTAGTTTACAATGAAAAATAGCAGAAATACTTACGGACAACCAGACAGCATGAAATCCAGATATCTGGAGCTTCAAGATACAAGGCTTTTAAAGCTGTTTCCTTCCCGGCAGGAATGTTAATGCATCCGGCCCTAAGCCTTTATGCATTACCGGTGTGGCGAAAAGAGCGACGTGATGAGAAAGCCACAGGTGCGCTCGCGCGGCCTTTTCATGACGGGGGACGTCGCTTCCTACCGCAAAGACTTTCATGCAGAAGCCACGGTAGAGCGTAGCACAGATAAAATTCAAACTGAACTTCGTTTTGGGTTAAATAAAAGGGCGTGTTGGAAATTTCCAGACATGCTCACCTGCTTCACTAGGATCGCTTTTGCTATAAATGTTTTTTTTGTAACTATAAAGAGCTAGAGTAATGCTTTTCAAATGTTTTCTCACTGAAAATTTTTCATTAAACACTTTTCTGCAACGAACTCTATTTCTCTCTCGTATTGCTTTTGTAACCACTTATCTCATTCGATAATTATAGAATACTTTCGAATAATTCTGCAATGTCGTGAGGGACTTTGTCTTTAGAAAAGCTCGAAACCGGGCTCTGGCCTGTGTGCTGAAAAAGATGATGAAGCGTAAAATTTGTTCGGATGAAGAGAGAGGGACAAGCTATCAATCCACTGTCCATTCAGCAATTTCCCCTCAATGAGTTTTGAGGTAGCAAGCACAGTCGAGAACATGCTTGAGCGTGCACCTTTGGATAGGAAAAGATGCTTCGTTAATACTACTGGACAAGAAAGCAAAGAAGTACTCTTTTATGGTTTCAAAGAGCCCTTAGGGAGTGTTTTTCAAAACTCTTACGTTTTTTGAATCTTACTTCAAAATTAGGGCATCGAAAAGGGTAGGAAAAGAAAAACGGGGAAGTCGAGAATAAATATGAATGATATTTTTTTAAGCGTTGCCCAACAGTGCTCGACACAGGTTGTCATTTCCACCCCATTGATGCTCCTGATTTCAGATTTGTTTGATAACTTGAAACTCTCGAATAACCCCACCCCCCCCCCCCCCCACCTTTTCGGAGGTCTTCTTGAAAAACGCAGAGAAGTGTTCATTTAGATCTTAATAATTTGACGAAGCAACCACATCAGAAAAACTCTCTTCAACATGGTGGACCGCCGCAGTGTAACGAGATCCATCACATCATAATCATGTTTCGGACTTCTTGGAGCATTTCGACTTTTCGGTCTATGACCTTTCGATAATCCGAGCGGATTTTTCGCTTTGGAAGCATCACTTGCGGATTAACGCGTGAGTATTTGAGAGGCACTCTATCGTACACTGTTAAAATCTCACCTTTCAACTTGTGGTACGCGGTAGTTTGAAGCGACTAGCTAGCGACAATCTATTGAAACACAAGTACTTACCATTTGACCGAATCCGTCACAGCGGGAACCCAATTTGGATTTATCTCCATCACAACGAATGGCTATTTCTCGAACTCTTTTTTTTCCTTCAGGTGTCCTCACACTCACTCTACGCTCCCACGCGTTGACTTTGACTTTGGGGTCATAATACATGAGAGTGATTGATGATTTTTTAACAGCCCATACTGTCGCGTTGGCAGGAACCCGTGTACTCGAGTTGGTAGTCTTGATCGCTACACAGAAGGAATAAATCTCGCAAAATACGACCAGAAATTTTACCAGCTGAAACATAAAGATTAGAAAAATGAACAGATCAGAAGCACAAATTGTTGTAGTCAAAACTCAATGGAATTTCAAAATCAGTATATCTATTCATCCCGTAATTCCAATTCTAGAAAGACAACGGCTATGGGTACACTCCCATGTATGGCTATAACATTGTTGTAAATGTCAATCGCAAAACTAGCGGCACATTTTTGGACCAAGTGTGATTTTGAAGACAAGACGGGGCAGAGGCGCGGCGAGCTGGTTGGAAGAAGCAAGTGCTTTCTGTTGCAGCAATTGCTGTGCTAAACAAACAATGGGTGCTAAGTGCGTGGTGGCGTTCCGTATGGACAAGTTACTTGCATTTCTTTACAACCCATGTCCGCTCGTTCCCACTCGGTCCGCCATGATGTATAGAAATATGCAACCAGGGCTCGGCGCAGATGGCTTGGGATCAAACTGAACTTCGTTTGTGGGGTAAAAGCAAAGGGTGCATCGTAAAACCTGCTAAACATACATACCTATATGCGATCTCCAGATACGCTAACCATTAAGTGGTACATGAATGGCACGCTCTAACGTGTTCTCTCTCATCGAGCGCGCCAAATTCAAAAGGATGCTTAAATAAACAAATGGCCTGTTTACAGCGCGCAAGCAATTACATGACACGGAATTTGGGCTATATGTATGCAATAACACTCCAATATACAGTGTGAAGAGTTCCAAAAACTTATGTGTCCTAATACCCGTTCCCGAATTTGTTGGCTTCTAGACCTGCACCAAACCAATTGGTGGTTCGGAGCATAAATAATGCAGAGTTTACACAAACCTTAGAGACCTTTTTAAACTGGACGATTGGAACGCTCGAAAATCTATCATATGGTGAAGAGAGCGAATCAAACCATTGCCTTCCCTTTTTTTAGCCATAATATAAATGACATTATGGCCATCCAATCACATGCCTGCCAAGAACTCCTAACTGGAGACGAAAACTGTTTTTTGTTTTTGTTCTTATTGTTGTGTCAACCTGTTGTTGTTTCCTTACTAATTTACGATAGACAGTGTGGACTACTTGAAAATTTGCAAAGCCATGGGGGAACATCGTTATTAAGAATCCCCCGAACCAATGCATGCCGGGTCCTATATGCGTGATGGAATGTTGGGTACGAAGGCATAGCAATTATTGGTTCATTGACCCATGTTCTGTTGTATCATACCACCGCACTCAATAAAATTTTGACATGCACCTCGGCTGGGCAGGGGCGTACCTAGGACTTCCGTTCGGGGGGGAGGGCAAAAATTTTTTCTGATGAAGGTGCGTGGCGGCAGCCACCCACTCCGTAAAATTATTTGGTATGCTTTATAAAATTTTCTTCTTATAACGAAATTCCAAAAAAAAGGGGCGTGGCTATAAGGTTAAAAATGAGTGTTTAAAAGATTAAAAGTTAAAAAAAATTTTTAAAATCAATTACACGTGTGAACAAGTCACTTGCACCTATTTATAACTCATGTGAGTGACTTCTAAAAATTTCGCGACCCATTCTCAGGCGGGGGGGGGGGCTCCCCTCCCTCCCCCTCGGTACGCCACTGATCGATATCTAATTACCAATCTTAACCTTCAGCTATGGGGCTGGGAGTTGGCATAGGGGTAACGGGCGGGTGTATGCCAAGATGAACGACAGCTGGAATTAGCCATCGTTCATGTTGGCTGTCTCCCGTTTTAATGGGGACCAGAGCAAGGATTTTTTGGAAAAAGGAAGTTAAAGACTTCAACATGATATAATACTTATAATTCGAAAGCTGAGATTATGGAGAATCAGGTAGACCGTCGAACTTTTTCTAACATTCTTAGCAGCAAGATATGAGGGATTCATCTGAACGATATATCTAGCGATTCGCTTCGCTGACAAAAACGCAGATTTTTTTTCATTCTCTAAAGAACGTAAGTTAACTAACGTAATCATTTACAAAATACAGTAATCACTGCTTATTACACTGAGGTGACTAGCAATCTTTAGCAAGACTTTGGTTTTCATAAGCGTCTACAACACAAATAACAGTAGTTGATTTTTTCTTGCCTCTCTTACAAGCGTGTCTCTCTGTCCACCTACAAAGCTGTGATGCCTTAAAAAGCCTTAAGGCTTGAAAATATACACGTTCGCAATTTTTTTCAAATAACATGGACAAGAGTGGCAGCAAACAAGCATCAATCATTGAGATTCTCAAGAAAAAAATCTAAATGTTTTTGATTCTTATAATCTTTTTTAGAGTGTTTAATTTCAAAGTTATTTTTATTTCCCAAATTTAGTTATTTTTTCATACTCGGTATCTACTGCAGATGCCCTTTGCATGGTGCGAAAAAATGCAACTACTGCAGTTTCCAATGCAACTGATAGAAAACTTCTTTTCACGGAATATGTGGTTGTTGTGTTTCACGATGAAGGTGCTAAATCTCCAATAATTTTTGATCATGATTGAATCTCCAATTATCTTCCCAATTCACCTCAGGTGAGTCATCCGGATTCTTGCTCAACGTAAGAGGAGTAACATTCGTAGCTCTCCCTACCGCAACTATGGCTGGGAGTCGGCATAAGGAGGCAAATAAGCTTGCTGATTACATTACAACGATGTAGTGCAATAACTTCCCACTAAAAGTTGGCAGTAAAAGCAAGCCTAGTCCCGCTGGAGAGAAACGCTCAACGTTCCGTTGAGCAAAATACCATGAGAGAAAATAATCCTTCGCTCTTTGTACTAGTATAAATTTCATGGAAAACTCTATTTGAAGAGCTGTTGCGCTGCAGAAATTTCAACTGTGAGAGCGACCGTAAAGGCATGCCTGATTGCTAGAAGCAGATGTGCGTTCCTTGGGGCAGAATGTCGCTAGGGAGATTTTTAACGTTTTTTGTACTAGATTTAGAAGTAACTCCTGAAAAACTTTAATTGACTTAATTGAGGATTGCACCGCAAAAATTTCACTTTTCATTCGAAAGAGTAACCATAAGAGCAATCCCGATCTTGCTGGAGAGATACGTATGTTCTTTGGGCAGAGCATATTTCAATGAGGATTATGACTTTTCCGGGCAAATTCAGAGAAATTTATAAAAACTTGCTTTTGAGAACAACTGAACTGCAAAAACCTCATTTTGGCTCGAAATGGCGACCGTAAGAGCAAGCCTGGCTTGCTGAGAAGAAGTGCACAACATTTTGTAGACAACTTTATCCAAAAAATTATTCCTCTTCCTTACGAAAAACTCGGTTCCAAGAGTAGTTGCAATGCACAAATTTCATTTTTCTCTAGGAGAAAAGACATGACCATCGTTTGAGCAAGCTTTCTCTTGCTCGTAGAAAGCTTGGTCTTTTCCAAGCAGAGCATTTTTGTAAAAGAAATGTATGGTTTCAAGAATATTCATAAGATCGAATATAAAAATTGCTTCCGAGAACCGCCGCCCGAATCTCCTTCTTTGCTAAAGGAGCTCAGATGAGGGAACCCTGTTCCATCTGAGAGAAGACTGGACTCTATCGAAAGTAGAGCAATTTCTTTTGAAATACGGAAGTTATTTTGTGAGCGCGGTGAATATTTTTTGTAAGATATAGACAAGTTCAGAAAAGATTGAATTGTGGAAAACTATTCTTAATTTTGAAATGGAAAGGCTTTCTGGGAAAAAATAAAACCTTTCTGGTGCTTGATGTGCATTGAAAATCACAACATTTATTGTGTTACTGACAAGCGAATGGTCAGAGATCGTAGTCAATCCGAACAAGCTGCATGCCGCTAGATGCAGCATAAAATGCTGACTCTGAACCTGTCTTGCTTATCTGCTGAAGACTTTTGTGGATGAAGTCATAAGCATCAAAGGCCAAAATTTGTTAAGAAATTGTTCTTGTAAGGGGCAAATTTGGCCGTACAGAGCCATGCTCGGCTTGACACTGGACCGAAATATGCAGCTAGGTTACTTCTTACTTACTTAGATACTTAGATGGCCCGGCTTCACGTGACGTGCGGGCCCCAGCTCAGAAGTTTCCATTTCTCCCTGTCCCTCGCTTCTGACATCCACGATCTTCTTGGCTGACGTCGGTGGCTGCGTCCACGAGTTCCAGGTGCAAAAATCGTATCTAGCTGATTTCTCAGCTGGTCCATCCGTTCCACGAACACGTCTGCCCATCTCGTTGGTGGTCTTCCTCGGGGACGTTTTGCTTCGCGAGGAATCCACTCCGGTGTTCTTAGTGTCTATCTGTCGTCTGTTCTTCTCATGATGTGGCCGGCCCATCGATGCTTCGCTTTCGCAACGTAATCCGCTTGGTCACGAAGACGGGACATTCTCCTCATATCCGTACTGCGAAGTCCGACGAGATGTTGTTTGTGTCGGGTCATCTTCAGAAGACTATGCTCTAGCGCTCTGTGGGTGGTCCTTAAAGCTTTGGCGACGCTGTCAGCCCAAGTTTCAGCTGCGTTACAGAGCGCCGGGAGAACGGTTGAGTCGAACAGGTGGGCACGAAGCTCCGGGTCCGTCAGTTGGTCGGTGGCTTCCTTCAGAGGCCTGAAGGCGGCCCAGGCTGCTCTTCTTCTCCTGTTAAGTTCTTCCCTCAAGTCGTTCTCCATGTTCATCGAACGTCCGAGATACACGTAAGAAGACGTCTCCGTGATAGGGGTGCCTACCAAATCCATTTCTGCATCTTCGCAAAGGGCGTTCTTCATGAACTGAGTCTTCTTCCGATTTACTCACAGTCCGATCTTCTTCCCTACTTCGTTTAGTTCCTTCAGCATCGCCTCTGCTTCAGTGATACTGCTCGAGAAAAGGACGATATCATCCGCAAAACGAAGGTTGGACAGGAATCTCCCATCAACTCGTATGCCTCTCTCTTCCCAGTCTAGCGACTTCATTACCCACTGCAAGGCCGCGGTGAACAGCTTCGGCGAAATTGTGTCGCCTTGTCGAATCCCCTTCCCAATTGGGATGGTCAGGGGGCGATGGAATAGCTGCATCGTCGTTGTACGGTCTTTGTAACAGTCGGCTAACGTCCTCACGTAAGCTGGGTCCACTCCTTGATCGACTAGCGCAGACAGGATGGCGTTGGTTTCGACGCTGTCAAAGGCTTTTTCGTAGTCGACAAAGGTCAGGACGAGAGGCAGTCTTTATTCCCGGCAGGCCTCTATGACCCTCGAAACCGTCTGGATGTGGTCCATGCAGCTGAATCCTTTGCGAAATCCAGCTTGTTCTTGGGGTGGGCTTCATCCAGTATCCTAGATATGCGAGCGAGGATAATCTTCGTGAAAAGCTTGCACAGCACACTCAGCAGGCATATTGGACGGTAGTTCCGAAGATCTTCCCGTTCACCCTTCTTGCAAAAGAAGGACGGTTCTTGATGTTCTCCACTGGTCGGGAATCCTTTCCTTCTGAAGGTAAGTTGTTAGGTGCGACGCGAGGATCTCGTGTAGTCGTTGTCCTCCAGCTCGCAGAAATTCGACGGAAAGATGGTCTGGTCCTGGAGCCGTGGACGTCTTCATGGTCTGAATCGCTGTGCGCACTTCAGCAGGTAGAATTCGTGGTGGTATTCTCCAGTGGGAACAACGGGCATCGGCACGGGTGTTGATGAGCGGAAGAGGTTGGTATAGAAGTTCTTCGCGATAGATTCCATCTTGTAGGAAGATGTCGGAGTCCCGTCTTCGTTCAATAGTGCAGCCAGCGGTAGGCGATATTCACAGAGGTCCTTTCGGCACTTCTTGAGACTTCGTCTTCCTTCGGCTGCTTCCAGTATCTTGGCTTGCCTGTACTTCCTGAGATCCTCCTGCAAAGCTGTTCTGCAACTGGCGTTGGCTATCAGTCGCTCGAGATGGGTTGCATTCGGATCCTGCCTCAGAAATCTTCTTCTTTCAAGCATTTCCTTGGTGGTCTTCGAAACGCGTTCAACATACTTCTCGGAAGTCACTGAGGCGCACTCTCCGCAAGCTCGCAATCCTTTCAGAAGCCGGTCGTAGTCGTACGTTGGGTCCCCCTCGGGGCCAGTCACAACTTGATATGAGCTCCTCCAGCCTGTTCGTCATAAACGACATTCTTCCTTCTTGCGGCACTGTGGCAGACCTTCTTTTCCAGCCTTCGACTGAATCGTACCTTCGCTCGAAGGAGGCGGTGATCGGAGCCACGGCAGAAGGATGGAACTACTGAGATATCGAGCAAGCTCCACCTTCGGTTGGTGAGAATGTGGTCGACCTCCGCGTGGGTCGTTCCGTTGGGCGATTCCCATGTCCACCGGCGATGTTCTTTCTTCATAATTTCCATGGAAAAGTCTTCTTGAGACTTTGTCTTCCTTCGGCGGTTACTTCATATGGCCCATATTCAAAGATGAGCTAAAAGAGCAATATGGTGCTTCGCTGCACGAAATTTCGCAGTAAAATTGTACATAACTCCGTTCACAAAGCGTTCAGCAGATACGGAAGACAGTTTTGAAGTTAGCGACCCATGCTGCATCGAATGGTATACAGCAGCTTGTTCGAATTGACCACTTCATTTCTTACCATTTCCTTGTAAGAGAAAATTGTTCCACGCACACCGTCGAAACAAGCTTGGTCGTGTTTTTGATACCCTCTGTTACGCTTTCTGACCTACAGACGAAATTCCAGAATCTGAAAGCCTCGCTTTTGTAGAGGACGGATCCGGTCTGGCAACAACAGACCAAAACTCGCGCCTTTCGACACACACCCGAGCTATCTAATCTAGAATTATTTGCTACTTGGTAACAAGAAACACAAGTTGAAGCTGCTTTTATGATTGTACAAAGCAGTTTCCACTCCTTATTGTTAGTCTCAGAATGAGCTAAGTGAAACAAGTGCGTTGCATTGTACAGAAAAAAGTGTGCTCTTCTTGCAGCTGTAAGAGTGAGCATAGAGTCTTATCGCAACGTAAAGTTTTCGAAAGGGATTCTAATAATAGTGTGAAGAGATCTTGCAGTATATTGCCAAAGTTCATGCTTAGACTCAGTTGCTAGCAGTCCCTAGTGTGAACTGTAAGTCAAATAGGCTGTTTTGTAACAGAGTGTTGCCACTCTCAGCCACAGATTCAGATCTCATTTACAAAGTTGGTGTTCTACTTTTTCGAATTTGTAATTTTGTGTGCTACTAGTGTATATAGCGGCGACACTAAGAGTTACTAACACGTGAGTCTGACCAGATATATTAGGTTGATTCATAATTAATGCACGTTTTCTATACTTCAACTTCTAACCGAGATAATTCTTTCCTGAAAAGATATATCTAATCGCAATAAAAACAACTGTAACCATCAAATCAGTGTCTATAAAATAGATACTTTTGCGTGACGGCATCTATTACAAGAAAGATTTTCTGGCCTGAAGATTGCCAACAACTTTTTTCAGAAGCCTCGGACTTCACTCATCGTGTAGCCAAGGGTCTCTTGAGCAGTAATGCCAAGTTTGGATTTAACGGAAATTTTTTGAAAGAAAATGTCGCGAAAAAGTCGAAAGCACTCACTTTTTTCTGGCATCTCGGCGGGTTCAGAAATCGGTCATTTTTGAATTTATTTCGTTTTTCTCCGCTGGAAAGTGAGAAAACCCTAGCGCTTTACTACCATCAAATGAACTACTCAGATAATCGCCGGGGGCAGGCGGTCTGCAAACTCGCGCTTTTCTGCAGGCGGTCAGCAGAATTTTGGGGCGTGGCCAAGCCTTCAGCGGGCGGCACTTCCTTTGCGGTCGCATATTCTGCCAGCGGGCAGCAATACAGCATTTTTTGCAAGCGCTCGGCAAATAATTTCTTTCAGCGAGCGCTGGCCAAACTTTCAGCAAGCGCTCGGACTCTTTTTAGGCATTTTTGGGCATACGTCGAGCGCAGGTAAGACTCTGTGTGGCAGAGGTGTTACCGTTGGTTTAATTACTCAAGTTTGAGGTACTTTCTCCCAGCGGAAAGTACCTGGAGGTTGCGCGGTCCTCCACAAAGGACCGTGCGGCCCCCGAAATTCTTGCATATTCTCGCGGAAAGTCCGCGAGAATGCGGCCACTGCGCCGCAGCTAATCCACAAAGAAACCGCGATTGTTCTTCAAGCATTCGTCTTCAATTTCGCCAACTTTCTTTCAAACTTCTGCAAGCGGGCGGCAAAAAATCAACGAACTATTTTTCCGGTACGCGCTTGCTCAAAATTCGCATGGCCGTCTGCCCCCGGCGGTTATCTGAGTAGGTTCACCCTTGCTGGTTAGTACAAAAAACCTACAATCGCCTTTTGCCTTAAAGATTTATTTGGCAGGGAAAGGCCGCGACGATTATTAAAGTTCGCAATTGAGTTTCTCGGCTCAGAATCCATAGAGAATTTTGTTAAAATAGCATCTTGTAGCACAAAATTCTCTAATCCTTATGCATAATTTTTGAAATTAATTTGGCTATTCCTAACGAATTTAGGGCAGAAAGAGTGAAAAGCAAAAATTTTGGGATTTAGTCTCTTCTGTTTGAAGGCTCGGAACTTTGAAATGAACGGAGATTTACGAAAGCGAAGAAGCGCATAAGAAACTAGAAGGAACGCTCTTTTAGATAGCTTAAGAAGTTTTTGAGGAAATTGATTACACCTCAAATACCAGCTCCTGGAAGAAAAGGTGAGAAAAACGTGCATTAATTATGAATCAACCTAATATTAGGTCGGTTCATATTTGATGCACTTTTTCTTACCTCTTTTTCGAGCTCTAGCTTATGAGCTGAAAGCGTCCATTCTGCAAACTTTCCATAGTTTATAAAAACCCCCGTCTTCTAGTTTCTAACATATGCTTAACTTTTCGAAAATCTTCATTCAATTCGGAGTTTGGCGCTTTCAAAAATAATTGAAACACGAAAACTTTCCTTTTCAATTTTGTTGCTCTAAATCGATGAATATCGTTTGGATTCATTATGAAAAATATGTTCTATGGTTGCAAAGTTTTGTGCTACAAAATGCCTACTAAGCCTACATCTCCGAAGAACTGTGTGCCGAGAGCAACTGCATCGACTTAAACTTGGCTGATGTTTTCGGCAATTCTATGCTGTGTAAAAATCTTAGGCGAAGAGCAATTGCAGTCTTTAGCTATGTACAGGTAGAGTAGACATAGCACAACGCATGATAGGAAAACAGCAGGATTTCCTCAATACTCCGAGAAGAAAAGATCAGAGAATGGAAAAGCAGTTTTCTGCCTCCTTCAAGTGCCGATAAAGTGGGTACTTTTGATTTTTCTGCGCAATCGTGTTGCAGAGGTTTCGTAAGCATCCAAGCTTGGCTCAACTGCTCAACACAACATCGGCTATACAATAAGCAAAGTTTGCGCCATCGTGGTACATCTAAGCATAAGTTATGTCATCTCAAACTAGAAAAAGTTCCTAGAAAAAGCTTCTATCATTTTTCGAGCCAAAAAATCTTTCTCGTAATGGCTTAATTTATACAAAAGCATGCATCGTATAGCAAAAGATCTGCTGTTTGCGGTAGTCTTTGTAGCATTCGAAACTCGTTTTGGAAAGGTATTATGTTGATTTAAAGTCGACTTTTGAAAAACCTGCAATAGTATAGTTATGAACAACCTAATATTAGCAGCTTGCAGAATCTCTATCATACTCCCTTTCTTAGGTTTTGAACAGAAATTGCATTTTTGAAGCGCCAGACCAAACTTTACATACATGCACTTCGGGACTTCGCAAGTGCCGTAAACTGAGTGGCGGTCAAGAATAACGATAGCTCTGCCAGCCGCTAGCTGCCAGCTGCTCGCACGCGCAAAACAGCCCGCCCTTACTCATTCATGAAACTAAGAAAAATGATTTAAACTTTAGTTCTTTTTACTGGAGTTCGTTTCCTATTTTCAGTCATAGAAGCTTACATATTTCAAATGCTGAATTGAGCTCAAAACATCTCTATCGCCTGTTTACAACGATGTTATTGCTGAATTTCCATCCTTGCAAAATAGCAGAAGCCTTAACATAAGCAATAACTAAAGAGGAACAAAGCTTCGGGCATTTACTGCTACAAAATATGGTGCTTGCATGAGCTCGTCCGCTGCTGGGGCGGTACTACCTGTATACCGTTTATTGACACCCGGGCACTCAGGGTGCCACTATTGCCAGCTATCGTTATTCTTGACATATACCCCGTAAACTACCTTTTCATCTACCTTTATCAATTTGGGAACTTCGAGCTACGGGACAGGGTGTTAGTGAGAATGCTTATAACAAAAGCAACATCGTTACGGAAAATACCCATTGCAATCACGGATATTATTGATTTCTGCAAACTTTCGTGTGATAAGGAGTTATGCAAAGAAGGGAGAGGGAAGTCTACGTCTTAGGTTCTCTGGTAATGAGAGGCAAAAGTACATGTTTGCTTTTGTGCCCATGTGCGTTGTTTACGGTATGAGAAGTAAAAATGAGGTTTACTGTTTATTTAATTTCAAAGATAGATAATATCCACATACCATATATATTGAAAATACTTTTTTGAAGTGAAGATATACAAAATTCACTCATTTCGCCTTTATATAGAAATTGCCAAAAATAAAACGAACAAATCAAGTGTAAATCCACATTGTCAAAGTTCATGCTCCGCACAATTTTCGAGTTTCACAGCGTTTCAGTGAAACAGTGGCATCGCTCAAAATACTGTATTAATTTCATTGAAGCGACGTTCTCATCGCCAGGAAGTCATATAACATTTTTTCTGGCAGTTATCATCTCCTAGAAGTATAGGGGCGCAGTTTTGCACAGAAACACGGGCTCGTTTTCTACGACTTTATTATTGTTATAGGATAGAAGTACTAGTTATCCCATAAAATTTTTATATTAGGTTGCTGCATAAGTTCTGTCCTATTTGAATTTTTTGAGTTCAAAATGTCATGTCAACTCTCTTCAAAGTCAACATTTTTCCAAGATTTTAGTTTCTGTGTTGAATAATTTCTTGGCTATCAGACACATATTAAAACCTGCGAAGATCCTTGTAAAGGAAGGAGCAAGAACTTAAAAACTTCACAGCGTTTTTCTTCAAACCTGTCTTTTTTGACATGGCAGTGCTCCCTTATGAAAATTGATAAGCATCTTGTCCAACAATGGATAGATAGAGAATTTTTCGCAGATTATTTTGGGACGTAAAAGAGCCCATAGGAGCTGCGCTGCCGAGAGATTTTTTGACCGAGCAGAAAAGAAGCCACTTTTTGACCTCGCCTCAGTGCATGTGTGCATGCCTATTTACGAATTATGAAAACTTTGCCACTGACGTGAGCTCCGAAAAGAAATTGGTGGATGGGCCCTGTTAGCTCTTGCTTTACCCTAGCACCTCCAACTTTGAAGTCGTCGATTACTTCTATTGACAGAAAGTTATTCCTTGTAAAACATCTAGACGGAAAATTAATGTTTGACAATAAATTTTACTAGCAAGACATTTTCTTCATGAAACTGAACTTATGCGTATGCTAGCCTGTTACACCCTTATTCCGAAACCGATTAAAAAACTTGACCTAGAGGGCGCATTATGGAGATTTCCTCGCAAGAACATATTTCTAGGGTGAGAACGTATCTCGGCCACTTGGAGATTTTAGTCCTGAAATCTCCTTACACTAAGAAATTTATTGAAATTTGATATGCTTTAGAATGCGCAAGAAAAGCACTTTTTAATGATACTAACAATATCGCATCAGAGATGAGATCCTCCTAGAGCAGCTGCTTCAAACATAAGGCAAAAAATTTCAGACAGAACTTATGCAGCAACCTAATATAATTGAAGCTTGAACATGACATTTCCAAACTCAGGAACTCAAGATAATGTAAATTTACGACGACTTCTGAATGAATAGCTATATAGTTGCATATTTGCGAAAAACAGAACAGCTACAAACAGAGCTTGAAAATTTAGCGCATTATTCTTTCTTGAGTTCTAGTCATCGAGAAAATCGCAATGAATCGATTTGATTTAGAAAACCCCCTGCAAAAATTTCCAAAAATTTTAAAAAATCCGCCATTTTTGCAGCCCATTATGCTTCACTTTGAGAAATATCTTTGAAGCCTTTTGTTTCAGCAAAGAGTTACCCAAATAATTCGACTATTATAAGTTTTGAGTTTTAGATAAGTGATGCTTGCACAACTTCTGGGCCCATTATCTATGCGTAGCAATTCTCATTAAATCAAATTCAGCTGCTAAAGGAGTTGCCGTAAGGGAATTTGACTGGGCTGGTAATTTTTGTGCTTGCGTATTTCGCAAAATTAAGTGCAGCTGCTCAGACAGTCGAAGGGATACCTCCGGCGGGCAAATGGCGCGAATCTGCCACTTCGCGCTCTGCAGCGACCTCTCTCCGGGACGCGCAAATCTCTGCTCCGGAGGTGCGCCAGATATGGGAGAGCCCCGAAGCACCAAAATGGGTGAAATGGCAGGGCTGCGGAGCTCTCCAAAGCGCGAAGTGGCAGACTCGCGCCATTTGCCAGCCGGAGGTATCCCTTCGTCTGTCTGAGTGCATGTTCGCAGTCGACAGATCGCTGCGTGAATTAGTTAAAGTTAGACATTTTACTTTGTACAGCGCTGTAAATTGGAAGCTAAAATACCGTAAATTTTATCGTCAAAAATACTTCTGCATTTGATGTTTAGATCAGAAACCTTTGTACACCGATAAAATTTAGGCCCGTATGCACGTACATCCCCCGTTGGGGAGGGGAGGGGATCGAGAGAAGATGCGTCATATCTCGCTACTCTACGTATCTTTCTTCTTCCTTTTCTATCTTGCTTATACAGGGTTTTCATACCCTTATACCTGCGCATAATCGATGCAAGGTTACTGGCGTGATTGATTAATTTTTCGCTATTTTGTGTGATCCACTGGGGATCCCCACGGATAGGGGATCACCTTTTAATTTCAATGCCATTTATCTCCCTGAAAATTCAATGAAACGTTGTAAAATTGTACTGTGGATATACTACGGCGCTGCTAAAGATGATTATAGTAGAAATAAGTGAAATCTCAGGATATCGAAATTTTAGGTAATCTCTAGCTCGCGTACCGAAAACTTCACAATCTTCAGATTCCATTTCTTCTGTCGAAAATATGCTTAGCAGTGCCGTTATATATCCTCAGTACAATTTTACAGCTTTTTCATTGACTACTCAGAAATATAATATAAATCAATTTGAAAATGAGAAGGGGATCCCTCCTGGGGATCACACAAATTGGCAAAAAACCAATCTTGTGTGGAAGTAACCTGGCATCCATTATGCGCAGGTATAAATGTTTGAAAAACTTTATAAGTAAGATAGAGAAAGAAGAAGAAAGATACGTAGAGTAGCGAGATATGACGCATTCCCTCTCAGATCCCCTCCCCTCCCCAGCGGGGATGTACGTGCATACGGGCCTCAGAAATGGTATTGTAAAGTTTATGCTTTCCTCTGCAAAATCATACAAAGAATTTGTCGTTAAATTTCAACTATTAAGAGGGTACAAAAGTTCGCTTTTCCTCTCGAATCGATGGTTTTTTGAATTTATATTCATCTGACAGAGGAAGCCATTCTCTTTACATCAGCACCTTTGCCATAAATTGTCTAGGTCAGTTTTGCAATTGTTGAGCATGCTGAAGAAAGATTAAAAACGTCATAGCAAAATCGAAACGGCTGTAAACATAAGCTTTGTGACCTCTCTTTCTAGTTGAGCGAAAATCGTGTCAAGAGAGCAATTTTGATTTTCGTGGAAAACCAAATCCGAAAATTTGGACATATCACGAAAATCAAAACTGCATTGGATTAGCACAATTTTCGCTTAGCTAGAAAGAGGAGGTCACAAAACCCGTGAAAGTGACTGTTTCGGTCTTTGCTATGACGTTTTTGTGCTTTTTTGAGCATGCTCAAAAGTTGCGCAACTGAATCATTCCATTTATTTGCTTTTAAATCTCAGTATTTTTTTGTTTTAACTCGTGGAAAAGCTACTATAGCAAAGAGCATAATCTATTCTATCAAACAAAAATACTTTCAGATTTTTTTGTGACCCTGCTCGAGAAATGCCAATCTTGAGTAATTTTCTTTAACTGCTTTCAACTTTCGAACCTTCTCATGCGAATTCATGCCAAAAGGTATTGCTGTAAAGAAAACGGTCTCCTCTCAAATAAATACAGGGTCCCAAAAAATGTATCGAACGTTTGATCGTTGATATCTCTCTTCCCAAGAAGCCTTTTGCCCTACTTTAGGTACCGTTTTGTAGAGCTGGCTTCAACTTAGATTTGCATTATAGAACGAATCACCCACCCCTCTTCATTACTGTAGGATTACGGTAGAAACTTGAAACATATGGTGTCAATGTGGAAAAAGCTGCCGTTTCAAAATTTTTTAAAAAAAGTGAAAACTTGTGTATTGGGGTTTTCATGGACGCTGAGTTCAATACTCAACTGTTCACAAAGTTATGAAGTTTTCTAAACGGTGTAATCGCACTTTTTAGGAACATTGAAAAAATGGCCGCTACCTCTTACGTAGCATAACTCTTCAATAAAACATCATGATAAATTGGGAACTTTACAGTTATAATCGGCAACTCTAATTAGCCTAGTGTAAGAGTTTTCAGGCTGTTTTGTTTCCTTTCTGGGGCAAAATATGGCCTTTTCTTGCTTAAAACCCTCTTTGAAGTTTCTACCGTAATCCTACATAATGAAGAGAGATGAGTGATTTGTTCTATAATGCACATCTAAGATGAAGCCAGCTCTACAGATTGGTACCTGAAGCAAGGGAAAAGACTTCTTCTGAAGAGAGATATTAACGATCAAACGTTAGACACATTTTTTTGGGACACCCTGTATATTAGGTTGGTGCAAAAGAAATGGCCGATTTTCCAAGCCTTTTTCAGGGCAACTTTTTTTCATCAATAGTTCTTCTTTGCAATGGATATAGTATATTGTCGCGAAACTGTTTTCATGTTCTATCTAACGGTGCTTGAAACGGGCTCTCAACCTTACCTCTTGTAAAGTTACTGAGCTTCAAATAACTGCATCCAAATTCAGAATTTCATTGCATTCACTTTTCCGGCCAGAATTCAAACGCTATCAATGGGATTTCTTCGAAAATTTAGCTATTGAATATAATAGAAATTTTCTACATTATGCATACTTAACTGCATTCTTTGAAGTTATCCAGATTGAGATATCGGCGCCTAAACATGGGTAGCTGCTGCGGTCATTTTATGACCCATAATTTTTGCTCAATTTTGTAAGCGAGAGCTAGGACATTTATTAGCAGTTTTTGCAAAAACATCCAGTTGTGTAGTACGTAGAAAATCAGAAAATTCTATATTTCGGATTTTGAGGCACACTGAAAAAATATTGAAAAAACTGAGAAATTTTAAATTTCAGTTTTTTCTTTCTCGCAAACTTTTTTGTCCGAATTCTTTTTATTGTATTTTGTACTACTGGCTTGCGGCTACAAGATAGGCCACTTATCACTTTGAAGGAAGTTATGAATTGTCAAAAACAAGGTTTTAGAAGAAGAACCTTTTTTGTCTTTTAGTCCGTATTTCTCTTCCCGTTTATGGTTTGAGCATTAGTAAGTATGCGCTGTATTGCAAAGATTTGCTGCTTCTGCGGGTCTTTACTGCATTCAGAAACGTGGATCTTTTAGAAAGTTATAGCACATCAAAGCGAGAATTCGCAAATCGGCCATTTCTTTTGCACCAACCTAATAATTCTGAAGTTTATCGAACCGGAAGCAAGTTGTTCTTTTTTAAAAACAGGCGAACGAACTAACCCACCTAACAAATACGAAATAGATTGAATAAAACGATGAAACTATCAAAACTGTCAGGAAACTTTCTTTGCAAACTATTACATAGCTGCATTGCCGATGACACAGACAAGCACCAATATGAGCCCATTGCGAGATCATGGCTTTTCTCGTTTTGTGTGCACATAAAAATGACGTTCGTGCAGATGATTCTGTCAAGAGCAGTTGTGCGCATATTCTCCTTTACTCTCTAATTGCTAAAACGCTCGCACCCACAGTCGTAAATTTTTAGATTCCCAATATGTAACGACATACAGATCGCTTTTCATTGCCATAGCCCGTAAGGACAATATGCACAGTGTTTTCAACGCTCTGATTCCGATAATGAATGTTGTATTGTTTTTAATTGGTGTAACCAAGTTTGTCCATCAAAAGAAAAGTGCGTTTACAGTATGCGTGAAGCAACTCCTACATCCAGCTCAGTCCTCAGATTTGATGTCAGCAACTTTGACAAACCAACGTTGGCGTTCACAGCTATTCCGACGAATCCTATACTCCGGTATGGATCCGGATATACATTTTACGTCCTCTGTCACCACCCATTTGCATATTGATCACGTCAGAGCGACCCTGCCAAATCGCAGCCGTCCAGAATTGGTATTGCCAAATTTGTTGAAACACTGCTTACTACTGTAAGAATATTAAACGTTGATAGCAATGCCAGAAGCCGTTGAAATCGCGCTAGGTGTACTGATGCCTTTTTAAAAAGGTTTCTGCTTTATTGAGGCCCTTCTAAAAACAAAATGATTATTGAGCGTAGACCTTTCGTAACTTTAGAAAAGTTTTGGCTTACGAAGGAATACTAAGAGCGTAATTCTAGGACAGAGTATATAGAGCTTATGTTGTCCACCATCATAAAAAAACCCCGCGCAAACATCTCTTGTTTCTCATCCTTGAAAGAGTTCTTGTAATCTAATTACACGAAATAATTGTCCTCTCTCTTTTTACAAAAGGGGGGATCGAGTTGCATCGACATATATGCATCATTAATGAAATGCTGATAGTGTAGCAGCTGGCCATAAGTCAGTCAGCCATAAGTAAGGGGCTCGATTCTTGTGTGTGCCCATAGCTTTGCGTTGCAAATTTTCAAATACATTTGAAAATCTCTCATAAGCAACGTCACCCAAATTTTGTCCCGCCATATTTTTGCCTTTCTGGGGCCTTACCGTGGCTCTGATTACACCTATGAAGTGCAAATTGTGCAGAACTATAAAAAACTACCGATTCTTGAGAACTGTATAAAGGAGTAAACGATTTCCAGTGCTTGAATAGCTTGATAAGTTTAGTGCGGTGCTAGCGTTTTGTGGCCAGGTCTTCCAGGTCCATTACCTCCATTTAGAGAAAACATTGGAGGATGGGCTTTTGAACAGTCAAAATCAGGGTCGGCAGTAAACCTGTCGCGGCTCAAACTAGAGTTGACTCCGAGATGCAGATGCAGATGTGCAGATGAAGAGGTGCAGCTAGCAAAGTCCTCCGGGGTACATTTTGCTTCGAGTTTCAGCAAGCATGATGGGGGTATCATGGTACATCGTTGAACACAAAAGTTTAAAATTTTGTAAAATTTTGACCTAAGGGTTATCCGACGTGCTGATCGCGAATACGATGTCTATTTTTCACTGCGGGTCCATTTAGCGAGGTGCGGTAGCTATACGGTAGCTGAGAGAAAGTTACGAAATTGGCTGAGACTTGGTACAGTGGCGTTTTTCGGCAGGCTGATCACGAGTATGACATTCATTTTTTGCTAGAGGGCCCACAGAGCGGATTACGATAGGCTTACTGTAGACAGTATCACGGAATTGATCGAAACCTGGTCTGGCGGGGTCATTTGGCATGCTGCTCACGAATATAGCGTTCATTATTCATCAACGGGAAATGGTGCGGGGTTACGGTAGAAATATGGTAGTCAAGTCAAAGTCACCTAATAGATCCAAAAATGGGTCAGTGGCGTTATGCGGTGTCCACAATCGTGTCGTCCATTTTCATTACAGTGTTGTATAGCCTAGTTAAGGCTATGACAGACTTGCCAAATTCACAGAATATAGTAAGTTGATTTGATCCATTGAACTTGTTCTGGGGTTAATTCTGCATGTTGATCGCGAATATCAAGCCACAAAGAAATACCTTTCATGGCGGTTACGATGGATATGTTGTAGATAGATCAGATCAACTTGTTCAAGACTTTGTTCAGGGGTATTGTTTACCTGAATACTTAAATATGTGCTATATCTTTTCCACTGCAGGACCGCGATGGGGTGACAATAGGTGTGTGGTAGACTGGCTGAGCTGCAGAAATCTGCCCGGTGGGCTTACCTGACTGTGTAATCATGCTTCATGAAGACACAGTCTGCAGTGATTACGGATTTTACTCTTATTCGTCTGTAGACAGGGCAAAAGCGAGGGTGTCCGTCACTTCTAAAGACCCGCTCTGCAGATTTGGAAAGCGGGTACGTCATCAGTGTTCCGGAAAGACCATAACAATGATTCCTTGCCAAACGCCGGTGCGACTCTGTACCTTTTACTCGCTGGTATAATAAGTAATGGAGGGAGAAAAAAAATGCTTGTTACTTGTATTGACAGATATCGAATCCTTATAACCCACATCGGTCACACTTCGCACAATCTCGATCGTAGCTGGATTCAGCATCGCTACGGTAGCTCATAATTCTTCATAAGTGCATCCGGATAAGCAAGATCTGACACGATTGTATTACTTATAAAAACTTATAAAAACCTATGCATTTTCGAGATTGCGCGCGGTCCAATAGTAACATCTGTCGCTAATTATAGCCGTGTTCCTCAATCACGCTAGGTACGACTGAGATCAAACTTAAATTAAGCCCTGGCCACACCCACTTTGATGGTCCTAGCACAAATCGCGACGACCGAATCGCTGATTGCTAGTTTTGGGAACAGCTCTTCAATGATTGGGTGCAATAAGCTTTGTTGCGTTTTTATCATGCAATGTTTTATGTCCCCCACAATGTTTAGCCGCCTCAGTATGGCGTGTGGATGACAATTGGTGTCCAACTGCGATGCACAGCCGAGTGTATACTCTGGTAGGGCTTCCAAGCTGTGAAGGAGTTCGACATTTCCGGTTTCAGCCGGGTGTCTAATTAAGAGCCGGCCAGGCCAGATCCCCTGTCGTCCGGTTTTTTAAGTCGCTGGGTGGTTTTTCCCCTCCACACATGGTCAGCGATCGCACCATGAAATCAAAGTAGCCCGCCTAGTAAGTCTGCTCTTATAGGGGGAAAATTTTCATTACTCCGCCAGTTAGACGAATAGAAAGAAATTCTGTACATCGGATCCCGCCTACGGCGCCATGTGATAGCTTGAACGATGTCAGGGTACTCAGGGCGCCTTTTGGATTGGACAAAAACGACACGTCTGCCCGGACGACACGCGATGGAGACTGCCTCATGCTCTGCACCTACAACGCCAGGACAGTCTCCACAAACGCAGTTCAACACGCTCTTCTCGACGCTGCAGAGCGCATCAAGCACCATGTCATCGCTCTGCAGGAGACGAAGTCCAGGAAGAAAACGTGCGACAGATAAGTGATGAAACTCTTATCATTCGTGATGAAAAGGTTCCATCACGAAACGTTGGTGGCTTTGTCGTCCACCCATCTATCGTCCATCTTGTCGATTCGCATCCTGTCACCTCGACAAGTCATCCTACAACTACGACCTCCACGTTAGGAGACCATCAGCATCATCAACTGCTACTCAACAACATCTGCAGTTGACGATTCAGAGCTGGATGCTTTCTACAAAGACTTGGAGCAGGTCTTCCGCAAGGAGAAGTCTTTTTACGAGTCCTTTGTGGGCGACTTCAACGCGAAAATCGGGATGCCACTAAAAGAGGCATATAGGACCGGGAAGCTTAAATATGGGCTCCGAACGAAAACGACAATCGTCTCGTTGGGCTTCTCTTCGCCGCACGACTTTTCCATAAAAATTCCATCTTCATAAAGAAAAAACATCGCCGGTGGACTTGGGAATCGCCCAACGGAACGACTCACGCGGAGATATTCTTACCAACCGAAGGTAGAGCTTGCTCGATGTCTTAGTAGTTCTATATTTTTGCAGTGGCTCCGATCACCGCCTCCTTCGAGCGAAGATACGATTTAGTCGAAAGCTGGAAAAAAAAGTTTGCCACAGTGCCGCAAGAAAGAACGAAGTCGTTTATGGCGGCAACATGCTGGAAGAGCTTAATCAGCTCACGTAACTAGCCCATTGAGGAAGACCGTAAACGTACGACTACGAGCGCTTCGAAAGGATTGCGAGCCTGCGGAAAGTGCACCTCAGTTGCCTTCGAGAAGAACTTGGAACGTTTTTTTAAGACACCAAGGAATCGCTCGAAAGGATAAGGTTTCTAAGACAGGATTGGAATGCAACCTATCTCGAGCGACTGGTAGCCAACGCCATTGCAGAACAGCTTTGCAGGAGGACCACAGGAAGTACAGGCAAGCCAAGATACTGGAAGCAGCCGAAGGAAGACGAAGTCTTAAGGAAGTGCCGAAGGGACCTCTGCGAATCACGTGCCGTTGGTTGCACATTATCTAAGAAGACGGACCCCCTACTTCTCAATGAAAATGGAATTATCGCAGAGAGTTTCTACACCAACCTCTTCCGCTCATCAACATCAGCGCCGCACTGGAGAATTACGATCACGAATTCTATCTGCTGAAGTGCGCACGGCGATTCAACTAAGAAGCGTCCACGGTTCCAGGACCAGACCATCTTTTCGGCGAACTTCTGCGAGCTATGACAAGTCTATACGAGATTCTCGCGTCGCACCTGACAGCCCACCTGTCTGATCCAACCGTCCTTCCGGCGCTCCGTTACGGAGCTGAGACTTGGGCCGCCACCGTGACCACGTTAAAAGCTCTACGGACCACCCACAGAGCGCTTGAGCGCAGTCTTTTGAAAATAAGTCTACACAAACAAAATCTTGTTGGACTTCGCAGTATGGATAAGAAAAATGTCCCGTCTTCTTCGTGACCCAACGGATTATTGCGAAAGCGAAACATCGATGGGTCGGTCACATTATGAGATGAACAGTCGATATAAAGTTTTTGAAAAAAAAACTAAACACAGAGTGGATCCCTCGCAAAGCGAAACGTCTTTTACGAAGATCTCTAGCGCAGTGGGCAAACGTGTTCGTGGAACGGATGGACCAGCTGAGAAATCAGCTGGAAGCCATTTTCGCACCTCGTAACTCGTAAACACAGCCACCGACGTCATCCACGAAGATCGTGGATGTCTGAAGCTAGGGACAGGGAAGAATGGAAAATTCTGTGCTGGGGCCCGCACGTCACGTGAAGGCGGGTCATCTAAATATCTAACTAAGGGTTTTATTCTCTAGTGTGTTGTCACGGCTTCCTTAGGGTTGATTCTCAAGCTATTTTCTGATAACTTTGTTTTTCTATACTTTTAATCATTTAGTATTTCTCTATTTAAATCTTCTTCCGATTCACTATCTTTTTTATTCGCCTATTACTACTCTAACGCGCACCTCCTACTCTTCACCTTGCGGAAAAGTGTTGTCGCTCAAAATACAACCTCAAATTCTGGAGTGGTCAGGTTTTTGCTACATTTACGAATTCCAAAATGAGAATTCATCCCATCTTACAAAAACTGGTTCCAATGTTCTGCATCACCGGGCTGATCTCTATTTACAGCCAACCCATTTCAGCACTTGCAACTCTCTTTAATTAGATTGGCATAAGCACAACTTTTTATATAACTTCAGCCTTTTCGAACACAGCGCTTTCTTTTTCTAGCAGCATAACGACTATGATGTAAACTGCAAATGCAGATAATTTTGCTAAATTTTGTCACCTTAGGTAAGGGTTACGGTGGGTTTACGGTAAATGAAAATTTTTTTACATTGCGTCAGATTTTGCTAAACTTGGCCTATACGTTATTCGACATACTGGTTACAAAAATGAAAGTTTCGCATGCAAAGGCCTCTTTCGTATGGTCAAGAGTGAATTTCATCTTGACAAATGGATAGGATATTGGTGTTTATCGTATTGGATCACTATAATGTGCAAAGTTTCAACAAATTCTGAAGATTTGCGGCTTAGTTATCAAGAGATTGCCCTCCAAGTTTAACACATTCGACTTGCTCAACTTCTCAAAAGCGTCATATCTTGATTTGTTTTAGATTCTACTTTTTTTACTGGTTTTAATGTGTCAACTTCTACTACATCCTACCTATAATTTCTTTTTGATAGCTTGATTCAGGTTTTGTACGGCTTCGTGTTCGCCAGAAACCTTGAATCCTTGGTTTTCAACAGTTTCCAAGCAATGTTTATGTTTTCTTCACTACGATATCAAAAACAAACGGGTTGCGCAGACTTGCAGCTTAGCTTACATTTTACATGTTATCAGAAAATGAGAGTGCTACACTGTGCCAACCTAATACAAGTACGAGGTTCTCGAAAATCTCTCTTATTTTCTAAGAAGATTTGAGGAACTGCACTTTTAGCAGTGAAGCAGAAGAAACATATAGAGTGTAGCGCAGTGATAAGAATAGTATAACTGATGTTAGAAGAAATTCGTAGGGCAGTAAAGTTGAAGTTATGATGTTGATGATGTTCAAACAAGGGCGGTTTTTGATTACAATTATTTGAGTGACTTGCAGCAGATCATTCTACTAGAGTATAGGCGTTAATAAGCAATCTTTTCCCTATGACAAGCAAATAAACTAGATGCTAAAAAGAATTTATTGTTGAGTTATGAAGCTGCAAATAAGCCAGAAATCACGATGCCAAAAAATCGTTTTTTGGAAATAACTCTTATGTAAGTGAATAAAATTGAGAGGAAAGGACATAGGTAGACTTTTTCTTATCAAGGGCTATCGATTATATATAGTGTGTGGGGGACTATTTTTTTTATCCCCCTCGGAGGGCCCCCGCAAAATATTAGGTTGGTGCAAAAGTTCTTTCCCTTCAAATTCAAAAATTCATAACTTCTGAATCTTGCAACCCATTGGATCGCTCTTATTTTTTTATGAAAGATTAAGTCATGCTCTTTATAACGATACCTTAAATGCTTGCTAATTATCATCTGTTCCATGATGGGAGCGATAAAAGAAAATTAGTCAAAATTTGAATTTTCTGTGTAGGGTTCATAAAAAAATCGGAAACTTGCAACAAAAATCGGAGCAGTTGGTATTCAGGTTCTTTCACCAGCTCTTTCTAACAGTGCAAAGTTTGCGCCGATTGAGCGTCTCTATGAAAAGTTACAATTTCCCTGAAAATGCCAAAGTAAATCAAATTCGCCCTTTTGTATTGCTTGCTCGAAAATCGTAACTTTTCATAGAGACGCTCAATCGGCGCAAACTTTGCACTGTTAGAAAGAGCTGGTGAAAGAACCCGAAAATATTAACTGCTCCGATTTTTCATGATCCTACACAGAAAATTCGAATTTTGAATTTTCTTCTATCGCTCCTATCTTTGCGTCAGATGATCATTGGCAAGCAACTAAGGTCCGTATGCACGTACCTCCTCGCTGGGGAGGGGAGGGGAGTTGGATCCCCAGGGGAGCGATCTCCTTTATTGAACCCCGTTATGCCAGAGGGGAAAGGAGCTATCCCCTCCCCTGCACCCACAGCGGGGAGGGTGTCATTGCGGTAGTCGCGTCTAGCTCACGGCTACCTGAACATCTCGCCAAAAAGCTATTTTCAGCCATTTTTTGTGTGCTAAATGGCTTTTGGGATGAGAAATACAAGAATAGTGATTTTGAGTGCCTTTGTTCCTTTTCTCAGTCCTCTTTATTATTCTCCTTTCACCCTTCCCATTGTATCTCCCCCCATCGCTGTCTTCTTCTTTTCCCTATTACTGGTTTCAGGGGTTTCTTGTACTTGTTACGTGCTGTCGTAATATAATGTTGATTTCTGAAGTGGTGTGATTCTGTTTAGCAGTTTCCTCGCAATTATGTTATGGCTTACTTTTCTCATAGAAGAATTCATGAGTGTGCAGTTTTGTAGTTTCTGTGTTTTTTTCTAACGCTTGCTAGCCATTTCTTTGCGGTACTCTTTCGCTGCCACAAATTCGGTATTTGATTTCAGGGATATCGATCGGGCGGACCTTGGTGGGGATCACTTCCCCTCTCCTTCCCGTATGCCGAATGTAGCTCAACAGCGGGGGGGGGGGGGGGATCAACATCCTTTGCAACGGAGTAGGGGTTCCATGGTGTAACTCATGCCCGAGAAGCGAATTTTCTGGTTTTAATCAACTATTACCAACCAATTCGTTCAATGTGATAAAAGATTTTCTTTGAAAGCCGGATTCCCCTCTCAGCGAACTGTAGCTTGCAATCTTGTATCTCTTCTAAATTCCCCTCTTGAAAAGAAACCCAATCAATAATAGCTGCCATTCTCGAATATTTGTAGGAGTTCTTGATCATTCAAGAAATTTGCGCATTTTTCAAATGACGTAATAGTTTTAGCCAGATAGGCTGATCAGATACATTGTAACTATCGTATTAAATGATATATTGCTCCTACCTTGTTAATTTAACATAAGCTGCCTTGAAAAAATCTAGAAAATAGCGATTTGCCTGATTCTGAGTAGTGATCCCCTGGGAATGATCCCTTCTCCAGCATTCCCCTCGTGCATAGCGAAGATGGCCGCTGGAGATCATTCCCTTGGAGGACTAGACGGCATGTCGCTAATAGCTACAGCTTCCATGAAAAGCTAGCACGATTTGCAATTTCTTTTATGTGTGAATATTGCCGCGATGACATGCTGGAGGCGAGTAGCTACCAAAAGATGAGAAAAGAGGAGTGATTACCACAAAAAGCGGTCGATCCCCCCTTCTACGCTCGATCCCCCCTTCTGCATAAGGGGGTTCCCTTACCCTACTTCCAGGGTATCCCCTCCCCGGTATTGCCTTCGTGCATACGGGGGTTCGCGTGGGGAAGGGAGGGGAGCCCCAGCGAGGATCATTTCAATGGTTAAGCGCACCCCCTCCCCGCGGGGATGTACGTGCATACGGGCCTAAGATGTCATTATAAAGAGCATGACTTACTCTTTTATACAAAAATAAAAAAGTCAAATCGGTTGGAAAAATTAGAAGTTATGAATTTTTTGATTTGGTGGGAAAGAACTCTTGCACCAACCTAATATATATCAATCGAAAGCTCTTGAAGTGAAGAAATCACCTATACCCTTCCCTTCAGATTTTATTTACCTATACAAAGGTTATGTTGAAAACGTATTTTAAATGGGATTTTGCAGCCTCATATCTCGATGATGGACATATTACCCTATTTTCAGGTGTATAAGCCGCGGGGTGGTCCTAGATTTCATCGACTAGCCCGAGCACATCAAAGCACTTCGCAACCAAGGGACCCTACACAGTGCTGCGTATTACCTGAAAGAAAGTGCGGCATAAAGATCGCTTCTCCAAACACAATGAAACGGCTGAGCAGCTCGTGGGAAAATTTTAAAAAGTGCGGCTTATACACCTGAAAATAGGGTACAATTTATTTTTTTGCAGAAATTACTGAGTATTAACTATACTCTCGCAGAGAAATCGGATGTATGAAGGAGACTTACAGCAAGGAAGAGGAGACGCTTGAAAAACAACACGCAAATTTTAAATTCAAGTTAGTCGGTTGCGTGGAATCTTTTTGCGAGGATACAGGTAACGTTAAGTGAACCCTCCTGTATAAGATGCAAATAATTTAATTTGTGAAAGGCTCCCATCGTCGAAATATGGGGCTTTGTGCGTGGAGAGGGGGGGGGGAGAGAATACCGTTGGACCTCTGGAATTTACATCACCTCAATATTAGACCTCATATATATTTTATTCTGTACCTTTTGAAGAACAGTTTTCTGATCTAGTTCAGAATTGGCTTTCGCCCATTTATCAGGCTGTCCCATAAGTTCCGTCCGTTTGATTTTCAATCGCTATAAATCATGAACTTCTTGTTTCTAGATATGCTCCAAGGTATCTTTCGATAGAGCAAAGCAAGCTCTACAAGAAGACTATCTCGCTTTTGCACCAGCTCTGATCCATCTCGAGTTTCAAGGCGAAAACTGAAAAGATTCAACTGCCCGAATTTGGAGAAAAAGTCATAAGTCCGTTTAAAAAAATCCTACAAAAATTCTGACTTGCTCGCGCACACACCACCCATTTAAGACAATTATGTACGCTGTTGCCGTATTTTTATTTTCATGTTTTGCTAAAGCGATGGTGTGTTGTTCCTACATAGATAATTGTATACTACTAGTCTGTAGAAGTGCAAATGTAATTTTTCAGCTCCCTACAAGCTTTGGTTCTCAAGATATATCAAATACAGCTTGCCTTAATTGGGTGCCTTACGCTAAATTCCATATTTCTCGAGAACTAGTGCCTCTAGAGAGCTGAAAATTTACATTCGTACTTCTACGGGCTAGTAGTATACAACTATCTATGTTGGAACAGCACAGCATGGCTTTAGCAAAAGCATAAAAATCTTCGCTTTCTTAATTTCTAACCAAGGAAAAAATACGGCAACAGCGTATATAAAAGTCTTAAATGGATAGTGTGTACGCGAGCAGGTCAGAATTTTTGTAGGATTTTTTTCAAACGGAGTTATGATTTTTTTCTCCTTTTTTCGGGCAGTTGACTTTTTTTAGTTTTCGCCTTGAAACTCGAGATGGATAGAGCTAATGCAAAAGCGAGATAACTTTCTTGTAGAGCTTGCTTTGCTCTATCGAACGTTACCTTGAAACCTATCTAGAAACAAGAAGTTTATGACTTTTTGTGATTGAAAATCAAAACGGACGGAACTTATGGGACAACCTGATATACAGTGCTGGACAAAATTATAGTTCCACTCCAATAAGTGCCTAACCCACTCTGTTGTCAATAAAATGTTCCAAAATTTGGTACAGCCATGTGTTTACCAGCCTACTATCAGTCACCAAAATAAGTCTCGTTTTCGTTTGGTTATTCAAGAAAAAAATTGAAAATTTTGAAGAAAGCAGGCTTGAAGGCTGGACAAAATTATAGGTCCACCTCGAGTTTTTACTGATTAAGACACTTCTTAGCTCCCGAGTTTTTCTAGGTAGGCACACATCTAAAAACGTTAAACAGCTGCTTTGATCAAACTGTGTCATACCTCCAAAAAGAACTGATTATCTGCTTTTTTGCCTTGAAAATGCTTTCACATGTATTTTGCTCCACAATCCTGCGTTGAGTAAGGAATTCTGCAGTTTCTCAGCTGGATCGGAAGCGAGGAGTTTTATCTACCTTCTGAATGCTTTTTGTCGTTAGCATCGAGGAAAAAATCCTACTTTTGCTGCTGGAGCAAATCCGAAACTGACAATACTACAATCTTGAGCTCAAATTTCGCCTTCAAACTTCTTTTACAATGTTCCCAGAAGCATTAAGTAAAGTAAAGGCATTGTTTCTACGAAGGAGAGTTCGTATTCCATGGTTACAATTTTCTAGGGGTCCTAGAATTTGAGTATAATCACTCAATTTACATTGCAGAAACTGATTACGACATTTTTTCGGATTTTTTCCTCAATGCTCACGTCAAAAAGCATCCAGAAGGTAGATGAAACCCCATCGCTTCTGATCTAGCTGAGAAACTGCAGAATTTCTTACTCAACGCAGGTTTGTAGAGCGAAATACAAGTGAAAGCATTTCCAAGGCAGAAAAGCAGATAATCAGTTCTTTTTGGAGGTATGACACAGCTTAACGTTTTTAAATGTGTGCCTACTAAAAAAGTTTGGGAGCTAAGAAGTGCTTTAATCAGTTAAACTCCAGGTGATCTATAATTTTGTCCAGCCTTCAAGCCTGCTTTTTTCAAAATTTTCAATTTTTTTCCTGAATAAACAAACGAAAACGAGACCCACTTTAATGACTGATAGTAGGCTGGTAAACACACGACTGTAACAAATTTTGGAACATCTTATTGACAACAGAGTGGGTTATGGCATTTTTTAGAGTGGACCTATAATCTTGTCCAGCACTGTATAAGTGTTGTACTGGAGAGCGATCTGCTGGTACTCAAATCATACAAGTTAATTAGAAAACTGACCTTGCCCAAATATCGTCAACATCGTAAATTCAACTTCATTGTCTTAGGGAGTTTTCATAACGTCATACTTATGTATCCTTATCACTGTGCTACGCTCTGTATGTTTCTGCTCCAAGTGGACATAATTAAGAAACAAATCCTTTCATTGCAGTCCATGTATAAAATTAGAATTTATTTGCAACAATAATTTCATAATCATCGCGAAGTATCTTATCAACATTATCCGTATTTGTAAGTTCCACGTAACTTCCCAGTACCTTTTAGCGTCTGAGTGCCAGTGCCCATTGACTATGTAATTTTCGTCGATATATTTACAACATTACGCGTTTGACCCACCCAAACATGTATTTTTTCACCGAAAAATGATATATAAAAGTTCTATAATATTTATGTAAATCAAAACGAGGTACTTGCAAACATTTTATTAACTATATTCAAAATATACAAATCCAAAATCCAATTCCAGTTAATAAATTGGATAATTTTATGATTTTCACCATTCTTTATCCCCCCCCCCAAGGTCGACGTAGGCACTTTTTAGACATCCTTCACTTTTGAGGATCAAAATTAGCCGATGGGGTGAGCCGGATACCCTTCGCTTTGGGTACCCGGCTCACCCCATCGCACCTATGGATTGACCCCATACTAGCAAAAATTAGTTTGTTTTCTCCAATTCTCCGATTCATTAGACGAGCAAGTTCGTAGTATAGAGCATCTATGCTCAGGAAAACTGGTTGAAATATGAAAGACATTGACTATTACCGTTGCGCATATTTGTAGCAAAGCAAAGCAAGCACAAAGATAGCACCCTATCATGTGCCAATGTTTGTTCTAAGGGTCGGATCAGACAGCGTGGATTACCCGGTGTAAGCGACCTAAGCGTATGCTCACATGCAAAAAGATACGGCGCCTGCGCTGCGTAGGTCGCGTATGCCGGTACGTCGTAGTCTGGCTTAACCCTAAAGTTTGAAGGAAAATTTGAAAAGATTTAGTGCGCAGAATGTAAAATTTTTTAGCTCCGTTTAGAAAAGTCCTATGGGCCTCTTTCTTGCCCACACATATACACTCTACTCTGTTCTTTCTCTGTAAATTCCCTTATTTTATCTATGACTAGAACTCGAAAAACATACATACACCAGAGTAGGCCAAAAATACGGAGAAATCGTCTTTTGCGAAAGTGCGTCGTCTGCAGTGACCGTACTACCTCCGGTGCAGGCTGTTCGTGAAACGGCGCTCTCTCCGGGGAGACAAAGGATACGAAACGTAAGGTCGTGCTTGTAAGAACAATAAAATTATTGCTTAGCAGACCTGTTCGGCACAGATGTAATCGGAGATACGATTTTTCCTTAACTTTTGGACATCTAAATCTTCTTATATTTCGGCTTCAATGGTTTCTATGTAGAACAAATTCGAATGTTTGGGTGTTATCTTATAGAGCTTGCTTTGCTTTAGCGAGTGGTACCAACCTAAATGAGAAACAAGAAATGTATAAGTTAATGCGAGAGGAAACGAACACGGTAAGAACACCCTAATCTGTTACATAAACCTTGCAAAAATAGAAAAGACCATTGAATTGTTCAAAGATGTTCGAAAATACTGAGCAGTTTACCCAAAATACGCGTTTCTAAATGAAGCGAACATTTTTTATACGTATCGTTCCTTCCACGCTTGCTGCTACTTTAGGAATGCGTCTCTGATCTGCGGTACGCAGTTGAATAGTTGGCAACATGCAGCAACATGTTGGCACTAATGTAAGACTGATAGCCAAAATGTTCCGCTGACATGTTGTTGCACGTCAGGTCAGAGACGCAGACCACGACTAGCAACAACTGTTAAACTCACCAGAGGTCGGACATTCATCGTTGACGACCGCAGGAGTCCCACCTATTCGTTTTGTTTTGGGACAAAATTTTGTCCTGGCGTGACCCGACTCCACCGGCTAAGGTCGGGATAGTTTCGATATGTATCGGGACAAAATAGTTGTGACGGAGTAAACCCGATCGGAGTTATGAATTTATCGTGTCAAACCGCACATCTATCTGACAGTACCGACAAAATCGAAGAGAGTTTTGCCAGGTCTGGTAAGCTGCATGTTAACACAGATCAAATAAAGAAGTATTATTCCGCGGTCACACTCATTCTCATTTTGCCATGCATAAGCGGTAGCGCTCCAGCTTCTCGTTCATTGTCATTAGCCACTGCAATTGGGCTACTGATCTGACCTTTTCACATTAACTGGTATCAACTTGTTCCCCATTATAGACCTGTTGGCGCTTTGTCGTAGTTATGAATGAATTAGTTTCGAAAGAATGCCTTTTATCATCGTTATTATCCGTAGTGATGTGAATGCAGTCATGACAAAGTTATGTATTTTCAGTCATTTTCCTATGTTCTCTTCCTGTAATCCTTACTTATCTTGTTCTTAAACTCACAGAAGTTAAATTTTATCACTTAAATAACAGAAAAAGTTCAGGTCAGTTTCAGTTGGGAGAATTTGGGAGGGAACAAAGCAGAGAAGGAAATTTCAACGCGCTATTAAAAGCGCGAACGGATTGGGCAACTTATGCGCATGCAGCAATAGGGAGAGCATTGTAAAATCTTCTACTTTATTCTAAATTCTCATATCCTTATGCGCTCTTACATCTGCCATCCGGCAAAAGGAGTTCAATGTAACAGGCTTACGCTTCTGCTAAAATTTGCCGTCAAGTTGCGTGTGCCGCATAGTCTTGCAATCGCCGAAAGTCAGCCTACAGACTTTCGGAAACAAGTACCCTCCAGTAAAAGCTGATTTTCTCCAAAATGTCACAGCCTAAGTCTGGGGGGGGGGGAGGTCGTTAGCGGGCCTTTACAAGGGGGGAGAGGAGTGTTTTTGAAGGACCTGTGCCGACCTTTTGCACCTTGGTCATAACCTCCAGAGCCATTGAATTCCGCCTATTGGAAACTTCGTTTTTCCCAAAAACTCACGCGGAAATCACAAAAATACCTGCTTTGCAATTTGACGCCCACTCAAATCAAAGATGTACATGAGCTGTGAGACCCATGAGAAAGAGAGAGAAAGAAAGATGAGATCAAATCTCCGATAATATTTGAATTTGTGGCAATTTCAGGTGAATTAAACCTGGCTATCATAACACATCATTTGGGCACGACACGCTATATCAACCTTCGTCTGGAGAAGGAGTTTGCGAAGGCGCACAAAGTTTGCATCGAAATTGCGTCTGCTGGTAGTTTACATAAAGCTTTAATATCCTGTAATGCGATCTTCCTAGCTGCCCGGTCTTTAGGTACTGTTCAACGCGCAAACTTTCCGCTGTCATTCTAATTCACAGATCCGCCGGATCATAATGTTAGACCTATCATAAGCAGCGTGTGGGAGTTTAATGACAGGGTACCTCAACTGGCTTAATGACAGGATATCATGTTATTCTTTGCAGCTGCTGAAACGTATACCTGCTCTTTTTCTTAACACCAATGCATTGCTCGAGCTCTTGCAAAATGCGCTTTCGGAAAGCGACTGCATTATGGAACTCATAGATGTTACCTCACTTTATGTCCATATATCTTGCTGACGCTATGTAAGAAGTACATAAGCTTCCAATGACCATTGTATTAGGTTGGTAACCAAATTTTGCAACGTCTCCCATACCATTCCTCTGAATAACGTTATCAATTTTTGGAATTACATAGACTGTGTTTAGCTCATGACTGCTTGAACCGCTCGATTTTCAATAACATAACAAAAAAGATTTGAGCATCTTTCAAATAATCAATGTTTTAAAGTTTCTGAGGAAAAAGTGAAGTCGAGCATAACCTGAAATAAACACATCAAGACATAATTGTGGATAGCATGTTGCTAAAGGTTAACTTATCATACCCACTAGAAAAGAAATGAATTGGAAGAACAATAAATTCTGGAGCCCCAAAAAGTTGAGCCAGTTGGATGCGTCAAATTTGAAAGTCATACTTCCGTCCCACCTTTCCCCGTGGCTAAATCCCAAACACCTTTAATACTGTCCAGACCAGCGGTAAAAAAGGGTAAGTAAGTTTTACAGTAAGCGACTGGTCATTCACTCAATCCAAGTTGAAGTCAACTCTACAAAACGCTACCCAAAACTTCTCGAAGACTTTATTTACAGGTTTTCAACAATCAGACATTAGGCACATCTTTTTGGGACACCGCACAGTTAACAGAAAAAGCCCTCATCAACACTTGAGAGCGCCAGATCTTGGATAATTTCGGCTAAGACCGCGTGCCTAAGCGATGACTGCAAACTCTGTTGTTTTTGCTCCACCGGTCCATTGGTAGTCCTGATGTGGTCGGTGCAAAAGCGATGAGCGTTTCTTTTGCTAAAATCGCTATTTGAATTGCATAAAGCAGAGCAAAGCATTACCAGATGTCAGCGCAAAGCGTAACCCACATCCTTGAACTTTGAAACAATTGGATGCTTTGAGACTTGGATTTCAGCTTAGAAAATTCTACAAAACTCCTACATGCTCAACGAGTATTGTGCGCACAAAACATTCATTGTGTGCATTTCGTGTTACTTTTTCCACAACACCCAAATTGAGAAAAAAACTATGGTCAAAAATTGCAACACAGTCTCACAAGTTTCACTCATGTAATCATATTTTACAAACCTTAGGAAGTGAAACCGTGAAAAATTCTTTGCATGTGCTGTAATCATCGAAAATATCACATTCATGGAGAACCGAAAAAAGCCACATATTCGTTCCTTTGGTCTATTTAGTTTCTTGACTATTAGCCCCCAAAAAATTCCGGAAGCTGCATATGTATTTAAATATGCGACTACTCACGATGACTAATTGTTTTGGCTGAGATTGAAAGTATTAAAACCCTTTCCGATGCGACTTTCAGCTTAAGGTAGGTGAAGATTTTTGAATAAATTCTGGTTATGTCTTTGCAGAGCTTGCTTTGCTCTGTCCAGTAATATATCGCTTGAAGAATGCTTTATAATTTTGCACGAACTCAATGGCTTCAACCTGGTATTAGAATGAACGGAATTGCAAACATTTATAGATGCTTTTCGAAGGACGACCGACCCCAGACGCTCGCAACATTTGTCCTCAACTAATGAGATACAGGTGTTTTTGTATGTCTTTGTAATTGCTCTTAAGGCACGCACCTATCTTTGATCCACTTGACCCACTTTATCCACTTCGCTACTGGTCAAATCAGTGAATTTACCTTAGCGGAAGCTGTTGTCCACTTGATTCAGTGGCCCACTTAGCTATTGGTCAGTTCATTGTTTGATCAATAGCGAAGTGGATGAAGTGGATAAGTGGATTAAGTATGGCGTGCCTAAGACGCGCTACTTTAGCTCCTGTACTTGCCAGTTCTTTTCTCCAAACCATAACGTTTGTTGGTAACGATGTTCGGCCAGTCCCACATGAGCATGTTTTGAAATAATGCAAGTCATTCCTCACTGTGACCTTGTAACAAACCAACTCAAACCGACAAACTAGCGGCTTACTATATTTCAAGATAAAGCTTGCCTTGTAACGCTGATTTGAAAATTGTGTTCGTTATCTGCGGAAATATTCTTTGGACGGAGCTAGTGCTTGCACAAGAAACTAGTTAGCTGTTGCAGTTAGCTCTCCGTTCTGTTTTTCTCCATTAGCTCTTTGCTTATGTTTTGATAGTACTTATCTCTTTACAAAGGATCGTTCCACAATTAACGAATATAATTTTGAGTTCAGCGCTTTTGAGAGAACGTTTTGATATGTGACAAAATCCTGAAAGCCATGCTCAGTGAGTAAAATCTCTTCTCTTGGAGATCTTTTTTCATTCTGTTTTCTATCGTCACCTAAAAAATTCGACGCTCATAGTTGATGCTTACACAAAGAAGGTCCATACGCACTTACGAGGAAAGGACTCCCAACCTTTCAAATAATGGATGTTATTGCCTACTTCTCTTCATTTGAAGTGAATTCTGCTGTCCTGCATTATGAGCATACCTAACAAAAGCAAGCTATCTCAATAAGTTTCAAATTCCCACATTTCGTATCACTATAGAAAGTCACATGAGAATTTGACTTTTTGAGTCATATTTTATTTTGGAGGGGTCTTTGCAAGCGGGCAGAGATGCAGGAAGCAAGTCAGTAGTTAGAACCAAATTTCAACATGTATCATAAGTGATTAATCGGGAATTTTTACCACACTTCAAATCGCTTGCGCATCCTTGCACGGAAAATCTTGATCGTCCGTATTAGGTAGTTATGCAAAAATGTGTTAGCGCTCTGTTGAACTTTCTCTGGGCTCTCATGTAAAGAGTTGAGTTTTGTTGGTAAATTGATCACTTTATCTACAAAGTCTTCAGTCGTCAGTTGTTGATGTAATTATGTTGTTTATCTAGATGAAATTGATAAAGTTGTGCCGGTCATGGCAATTTCACTCTTATTGCGTGCTCTCTCATAAAAGCTTTTTTGATCTGCTGTCGTAATAACATGGGGCAACAAAAAGAAGCTCACGATGCTAAGGACAACCGAACCGCGTTTACCAAGGACAACTGAACGTTGTTGTCATCCAATGTCAGCTACAGTCGAGTAAATTTCCCGCTTGATATAGTGTGCTTGCACTGCTGGTAAAATGCGGTAAAATTTGCGCGTGAAAAATAGCTACGCCTGTGACGCCTCCAACGGCGCGCGCAGAATGCCGGCATTAATGGCGTAGGTATTTACGCGCATATTTTACCGCATTTCACCTACAGTGCAAGCACACTATACTAAGTGGAAAATCTACTCGACTGTATTGATGGCATCCCCAATACTGCGCTTATCGAGCAGACTAGGAGTGAACGAAAACAGCAGATGAGGCTTTAAGAAACTCCAAAATGTCAGAGAGCAACCAAAATGCGGACAGAAGGAAAGAAGCCGACAATCACCGAAAGGTGCAGGGCTTCGTGCTCGACGAGGAGAGAGATATTACGTTTAGTTATTGATTCAGCAGGTTCGGCCTTATGATCGACAGGCCGAATTGTCCAACGAGAGGTAAGGGGTTTTGCTCACAAATATGATTACGGAGGCGTACCGACGATACGCGGACGACATCGTCCCATCAAAGACATGCATACAAAAATTCGAAAAAGGTGGCTAAACTAATGACTTTGTTTTCCTCAAAGAGTACGCTTGTTCAAAGAAGATACGAGCTCCTCAACGTGTCCTTCACTAGCAAGAAAACATGTTTCTTTTTGCGATTACACGAATGGATTAAGCGCATGGATGAAAGAGCGCAGACGAAGCTAGACTATAGACTGATGACGTCGCAGTTTCTGCACAACCCTTCGCGAAAAAGATCCTTCCAAAGATGCTTCACCAATCAGACGCGCACAAGGTCTCTAATGTCGAGGAACTCGTCAACCAGTGCGAAAATGCGAGAAACAACGACGCAGACATGGAAGAATGCGCCCATGCACAGAGAATACGAAGAATGAGATAATGCTCAAAATATGAAAACTCAAGCTCGAAAACCTATGCATGTGCCCATAGTTGCATTTCCATTCCAGATGCAGATTCCAAGTTTAATCCGCATTTCGTTTTTTCTCGCTCATTAACGAAAGCCGTTGAACATTTTCGCTGACTTTGCCGTAAACAAGTTTCAGCATAGAGAGACTCATTTGGTTGAAAACCATATCGCTAACCTGTTTGATCAAATGGAATATACGATTTCCAGTGAAGGGTAATTATTACTGCCAGATAGTGACTCAAAAAGAGCTGAGAGTGCGTACGAGTCTTCATAGATGCGAAGAATTTTGCAGGAGAGTTTGACTTTATTCTCAGTCGACAAAAATCAAAGCGAAGTAATTCCTAAAAGAAGCTATATCTATTTTCAAGAAGTAGCGATCAATGCTGAATGTTTTCCCAGGTGAACGTTGGTAACCGGATGAATGGCTCTTGCTACAACCAATTGAGAAGATGCGTTAACTGCCAAATGAACCGACAAGGAATGAAGAGAAGTGCGATGTCGAAATGGAATCGCCATCACAAACCAAACACTCAATCTACCAGAATGAATATGTTCGCGTTGGAATGTAACTCGACCGTGAATTCCAGCTGTAGTGAAGAACCTGAAAAGAGATCGATGTCAAAACCGAGGTTAACCTTCTTCAAAAAAGCCAATCAATTGCGCAGTGACGAAGTTACCACAACCAAAACGACCCCACAACTGCAAGGGAAGGATACCCGGTCGAAGTGGAGTCTTTATATGAAATGTATACTGCATTATAGAGCATAGAACCCTAATTCTAGATGTGCTTTCGCTATCTGCAAGCGTTTCTGGGAGGCGAGTTATGAAAAATTTTTGAGGCGAAAATTCAGAGTTTTGGCTAAGCTAAAAATAGTTGTTGAGGTCTTCCCGGCGCTTGAAGGGAGCAAGGAACTAGCATAAGAATAACAGACTAAATTAATAGCTGTATAAAGTGACCTGTCAGTAATCTTGATCCTCATTTGAACTCACAGATTACACTTCTGAATGGTTTTATTGTAGCCGCGCCTTCAAGTTTCTACTACAAAAATTTCCCATAACTCCTCTCCCAGGGCTCTTTGCAGATATGGAAAACAGATTTTGGAATCAACGTTCCATGCTCTAAAGAACAGTGTACAATCGATATGGAAACGCCACTTTGACCAAGTATCCTTCCCTTGTCAGAATAAAAAGAAGCAAGGGAAAGTAATGCACAATATGCAAAGTGCAATATGCAAAGTCAAGAACTCGAAGCATCAACGCTGTCACCAGAACTAGGAGATTAACGCTCTCTAAAAAGCATCAAATCCGACATCGAAAGCAACGTAATCGACCACAAGTCACTCTGTCTTATGCCCGCATGCATTAACATCCCCGCCGGGGAGGGGATGTTACTGCATGCGAACCTAAAAGAAAGCTTCATATTTTGAAGCTCCACATATTTAGATTTTACGAAACATAACCTATCCTCAAGTATTCTTACTATCCTTCACTATGAACATATTGAACAGGGGCAAGAGGGTGTGCAAGTCGCATTTTCCTTTTTGTGTGATCCCCTGATGATCCCCGGTGACTGGCCGTCTTTTTTCAAAGCCATTTTTCTCTCTTCGAATCAAACGAAAAACTTTTCAAAATTGTGCTGATATTCTGATTCAAAGTGCTAAGCATGTTGCATATAAGAACAAGTGGGTTTTGGAGTATCGAATTTTTCGATAAACCCCAACTTTCGACTTGCGGTTCATCGCAAATTTCATGACTCAAAACATCATTCGTTCTATCAACAACATACTTAGCTGGATATGGTCGGAACTTAACCTAGCCATCAAGTTGTATACCACCGAACTCGCCTTAAAACGTTGATTTCAAAATCTGCCAAGCGACTATCTAGGAGGAGTTATGAGCAATTAACAGATTCACGACATGACCCACCGGTGGGTCGTAAGACTCCTAAAGCTCTAGCTTTGCCGTATACGATGGAATTCTATGGGGATCTGCCACATGATTGAAGACACTTGGTAAAGCTCCAACCAGAGTGGTCCGCGTTCGGGATACTGTAAGGTAAGGTTATGGTTGGAATAGCGTAGATAGAGGGATGGCACAGAGTTTAGCTCAAATTTTTCGAGTGGTGCTGTTTTTAAAAATCTAAGTTTACATGCACGAGAAATACAAGGAGAGCATGAGACTGAGGCTTATCAAAAATTAACGATTTCATCGATTTTATTGATTTCTCGTATTGTTCATCCTAGGAAGCTCAAACCTCACTATATGTACGGGCTTTTAGCATGCTAATTACAAAAATGATAGTCTCAAGTTCTAATATCCCCTTCCAACATCAGTTTCTTAATTGTTACGAAAATTTTACCTACTGCTACCGTAGTCCCACTGTGGGAAAGTAGTGAAACAAAGTGGATACTATAATCGTGATCAGCACGTGAAATAACCCCAAAACACAATTTTTCATGAAAATCCATGATTTGAATTCGTACAGAATGACTACCGTATACCACCAAAAATTGAATCATATTTTGGTAATTAGCTCATTCGATAATGCTTGAGGGGAAATTTTCGGCGACATGTTTTGAATTTTTGCAAAAAGGCTACCATTTTGGACAATACGGCCCACGGGTGAGTCGTAACTTTGACAAAGCAAAAAAGGCTCTGGTCCGAAACGGTGGTAATCGAAAAATCGGCCTTGTCGTGAATGTGTTTTTGAGTAATTCTTCAAGTTTTGACGAACATATTTTCTTGAAAGGCAGCCTGGTGGCGAGGATTTACAGTGGCTATGGTTATTTTGATTACAAGAAAGAAGTACATTCACTAAGAACCTAGATAAGAGCTTTTGAGACTATTTCGTGGAACATGCGCCACAGAACACTTGACAAATTGCTCATTTAAACGCTCATAACTCCTCCCAGATAGTCGCTTGGCAGATAATAAACATATAGTTGTTATCAGCGTCTCAAGACTAGTTCGATGATATACAGCATGTTTGGTTTGGCTGGGTTAAGTTTTGACCATTCCCTGCTTAGCACTGCTGGGTAAGATAATCGGTACAACTTTGAGGTTTTCAATAACTTTAAGAAAGAATGAATTCAAAGAAAAGACGGTCGACCGCTGGGGATCATCAGGGAATCTTACAACAACCTGAATGCTCCTGTTGCTCCTTAATGCTCCTGTTTAATATGTTCATAGTGAAGCATGCTGAAAATACCTGAGGAAGGTTATACGGCGTAAAACCCAGATGTCTGGAAATTCAAATTATGAAGCTTTCTTTCAAGCTGCGATCCCCTCCCCGGCGGCGACGTTAATGCATGCGACCCTTAGGTGCCTCTAGTTATCTATATTCTTCTCTTTCTGTTTATTTTATCTTCTCAAACTCTGATACTTGAGTATAAGGGGAGGCAGAACATTGCCATACAAGCAAGCTGAAATGTTCATTGTTTTGTGTGATCCCCTAGGGCATATCCATGGAGGACCTATTAAGGCACCTACTAGGGTGTTCTCGCAAAACAAATGGATCGTGCAGTTTAGTTTATCGATGAACCTCAGCTCGCAAACAGCGGTACATTAGAGATTTCGATATTTTGAAATCTATTTTTGCGGCCCGATTGTACGGTTTTTGGTCCCAAAACGGAGTGACGTGTTCCATTATTGTACAAGGTGTCCTAAGAAACATACCTCCTGTTTGACTGTTAATAATTCTCTTGTAATGAGTCTTTGAGAAGCTTTAGGTCCCATTTTGTATAGCTGGCTTAAACTTAGGTTTACAGTATGGTACGAATAAAAATACCTCTCCATTGTAGGATTACGGTAGGTACTTTGAAGAGGGTTTTGAGCCATGAAAGGCCATATCTTGCTTTAGAAAGGAAACAAAACACATTGAAAACTCTCACACTGAGCTAATTAGAGCTGCTGATTTTAAATATGAAGCTCGCAGTTTATCATGATGCTTTATTAAAAAGTTATGCGAGATTGGCAGTAGCGGTCGTTCTTATAGTTTCTGAATAATGCTGCTACATCGTTTCGAAAGCTTCGAGTCTTGTACATAGTTGAGTATTGAACTGAGTGTTTCTGAAAACCCGATTGCATCAGTTTTCACGCTTTAGAACTTTTGAAACCACAGCTTGCTTCACAATGACGCTATATGCTTGAAGTTTCCACCGTAAACCTACAGTAATAGAGGAGCTTTTAATTTGCTCTATACAGTGAATCAAGTTCAAGTCAGCTCTACAAAACGCTACCTAAAGCTTCTCGAAAGACTTTATTACAAGAGAGTTGTGAATATTCGAACAGTAGGCACTTTTTGGGGACACCTTATGATAGAGTAGAGCAATAGCGGGCTCGCCAGCCAACCTTTTATATCCGATTCAAAGGAATAAATACTAAGGCCCGTATGCACGTACATCCCCACTGAGGAGGAGAGGGGATCTAAGACGGGACGCGTCATATTCCTATACTCTAGGTATATTCCTTCTTTCTTCTCTATTTTGCTTATGAAAGTTCTCATACCCTAACACCTGCGCATAATTGATGCCAGTTACTGGCATAATTAATCAGATCTTCATTATTTAGTGTGATCCCCTGGAGATCCCCATGGAATCCTCAGGGGATCACCTCTCATTGGCAAAAAACCAATTCTATATGGAAGTAACCTGGCATCAATTATGTGCCCAGGTATTAGGTGTGAGAACTTCATAAGCAAGACAGAGAAAGAAGAAGAAAGATAAGTAGAGAAACGGGAAGTGACGTAACCCCTCTCAGATCCCCTCCCCTCCCCAGCGGGGATGTACGTGCATACGGGCTTCACCCCTGAGCCGGGATCAGGGTGACCCCCTTCACCAAAAGAAGAGAAGAAAAACAACAGTGAAGTAAGGTTAAGCAAAGGAGATATTTGTACGTGGATTGTTTGTATAGGAAAAGAAAAGTCTGTTGAAAAAAGTGCTTGGTGACGGGTGTGAGTAGTGATTTCTGGAAATCATAACATAAATCATAATTTCTGACATAAAAAATTCATAACTTCTGTAGATGAATATCTTTCACGGCGGAAAGGTCACCATTAGAACCGCCTCGTTTTCCACTCTCAGAAAATATACAGCATATTTGAGATTCATTAAAAAAGTGCCTGATGAAGGATGTGCCTAGTGATTTTTGGGGACTTTCAAGTTTTTAGGATACAAAAATTCGTGACTACTGCAGATGAATAGCTGGTGCAAGGAAATAGTCATCATCGGAACCGCCTCGTCCTCCGCTTTCAAAAAATATGTAGCATTTCTGAGACCCATTCAAGAAGGTGCCTGGGTGAAGGGTGTGCTTGGTGATTTTTGAAGATATTCGAGTTTTTAACATAAAAAAATTCATAACTCTTGTAGATGAACATCTTGTACGCCATGGTGGTCACCGTTTTGGAACCGTCTCGTCCTCCGCTTTCAGAAAACATGTATTTTGCCTGGGGTCCGTTATAAAAGTGCCGGGTGAAGGGTGGGTGAGACATAATGGGAGTGCTCAAGTACAGGCTTTTTTACCATTGTAAAAAGGCGTCTACTTGAGCACTCCCATTATAAAAGTCTCACCCACCCTTCACCCGGCACTTTTTCTAATGGACCCCAGACAAAGTATATATTTTCTGAAAGCGGAGGACGAGACGGTTCCAGCGTTGACCATTACGGCGTACGAGATGATTATCTAAAAAAGTCATGAATTTTTCTATGTTAAAAACTCGAAAATCTCCAGAAATCACTAGGACACCCTTCACCCAGGCACTTATTCTAATGGACCCCAGACAAAGTATATATTTTCTGGAAGCAGAAAACAAGACGCTTTCAATGGTAACTATCCCGGCGTACAAGATGTTCATCTTCAGAAGTTACGGATTTTTCTATCCCAAGAACTCGTGAATATTCAGAAATCACTATCCACACTCTTCACCAGGCACTTTTTCAACTCTAAAAACGGAAGACAAGTTGGTTTCAAAAACATTTACCTTGCTGACGTTGCTGTTAATCTACAGAAATTACGAATTTCTTCTTAAAAAAATCGTAAATGTTCAAAAATTGTCCAACTCTTTCCGAAACAAATGTTCTCGCATGCACATCTTCTATAGTAATTACAAAAAGAGGCAGGGCGATGTAAAAAAGGGAATAAGAAATGTAAAATATTGCAAGGTGCAGGTCAGAAATATAACTTTATGCTAATCCAGCAGCATATCGGTTCACATTTCAGAAAAAAAGACAAACAGTGATTGGAAATTATGAACTTTGACTAGGAAAAATGATGGCTCCCCCCCCCCCCTTTCTCCGTCGACATTTTATAATTTCTCTACCAAGTAAAACACCCTTCACCCTGGAGGGGCTGCGACCATTGTGACCCCCTTCACCCTGGAGGAGTCGTTCTCACCTTATCGCACCTGTGGTGCAAGTGACTTGTTTATACTTGTAAATAATTAAAATAACTTTTAAAGTTTATTAAAAATTCAAATTAGCCTTGGAAAAGTTTTTTTCGGGGGCGTGGCTGACACCACGCCCTCTTTTCCAGATTTTAGGGGTTGGCGACCCGCAAAAATTTTGAAAAGCACCCCGAAAATTCTTTTGGAGTGCGTGGCTAACGCCACGCACTTCATTGGAAAAATTTTTCTGTCCCCCCCCCCAGTCCGAAATCCTGGGACCGCCACTGGCTAACATGTATTCGTGCTCTCCCTACTCACCACAAATGATGAGAAGATATGGATAAGAATCACAAATTAATCAATATCAGGTTGTGACTTGAATGCACAGCATTGCTGAGCAGGTGCGCAGCACTCCTCCGGAAAACTACAATATGTCATTAACAGCTCAATTTATATGTTGTTTTCACTGGCATTGTACGCTACAGTTGACCATTTGAAACTCACAGGATTTACTCCCAATTCTCTACTATGCAAATTCGCCGCATAATCGTTGTTTGCCTCGTATTTAGCAGAGAATTGGGATAGAATGATATAGCACTATGTTCGAAATATGCGTTGTAGCATTAGAAAAGTGTACTTTTCGGATTTCAATAACTTGTATTTTTTGATGCCACGTGCCTAAAGCGAAATGGTTTGGTACCAGTATAGCCCAAGTAATGCTCTAAACGACTGAACTGAAAAGAGTTTATTATACGTAAATTTCTTCTAAATACTTGCACTTGAAATCAGGTGCGCATGCTTCACTAACAATATGATGCCACTTTGTCAAGACCGCAGTGCAAACCATACCAATAAAGCAAACTATTCATCAAATAAGTAGAGGAGGAAATTGATTAGACATTTTGGAAATGGTGGCCGAATGAGAAGTGATTCTTAGCGATGTAAAATTCAGAATTTCCTGCATATAGATTTTTTAGCTTGATGTGCTTAAAGACAGTCTCACGGGCAAGATCAGCCATGGAATTACGTAAGGTAGGTCATATTTGCACCCCAAATGATAAGTTTTCTAAAGGCAGAAGATTTTCTAAAACCTCATTAAAAAATTTCTGACTTTATAAAAGCAAACTTATGAACTTTGGCCTCCATAGACATAAGTCATATCAAGACTGAAGTCTTATGGAGAATTGAAAAATTAGCCTCCTTTACTTCGACTTTCTCAGTTAGCTTGTAAACATGCGATATTTAGAACATGAATGCAGAGTAATGAAAACCGCTGACTTTAACTCTCCGAACGTCACGGAGACTTCGAAGAGATGTAAAGAAAAATCAATTGTTTTGCAAGTCTTGAATAGTCTCATGAATAGTGAATATAGCTTATAATCATATATTCGTCATCTGAAAACATACGGGCAACCGAAGTGAATTAGGCAGTGTCCAATCAGTAGAGGTCAGCATCTTTATCTTTCTTGAGCGTACTCACAAAGAAATGGACCACGATGACGATGTGCTTATTCAGAAAAAGTGAATTTTTGGTTGAAATTTCGCTGGTTTCAAATATTGACCAATCCTCAAAATATCTCACGATCTTTTTAACTTTATCATCGCAGAAGTTAAAAATGTCAACCATACTGGCCTTGCTCCTAAAAATCTAATTTGTGTTCGTGCTCCAAATTGATAACTTCCAACTCTGCGTAAGATTTCTGAAACAGAGAGTAATTTCTAGAGTAATTCTGATAGCAAACTACTTTATTTCTTAGTTTCATGACATCTTCCAACAGGGCTCAGCACAGCTGGCACCGGGTCAAACTAGATATCGTTTTTAGGGCGAAAGCAACAGAGACATCGTTTTTCCGGGGTCCTGGGCGGAAAAGAGCTGCAAGAATGCCGCCGGCATGCCACCGACATGCTGTCCATCAAACAAACAAAGGCGTTATTTTCAGCCAAAACGCAATAATATGACACCAAATTTGGTGTATGTGCGCGTTGAGGAACCCGAACTATGGCCCAAAAATTTATGGAAACTTAAGTGAATGAATGCTGTGCTGAACTTTTTTCTGAATTAACTGGCACCGTGGCCGCTGGGTGCTAGCTGAGCTGGCACCGACACTTTGCTCACATAAGTTTTCATACTTTTTTTTACATAAAAGTATCTACACTTCAAAAGTCTACGTACAAAGAAGAAACTATTTCATAATGTTTTTCTTCGGCGTTTTCTCAAGATGTGATTCAAACAAAAGCTCAGAATGCTGTGGAAAGTCATTCCATGAAATCAGCATGCAAAGCCTTACAACATACTTTTACATAAATCAAAAATAATGATGGGTCTTCAAAACAGATTAAAGCGGACTTTGTACGAAATTTTCAAGATCAAACGGGGACTTTGTTTTGAAATTTCCCTAGTGCCAGCTCGTGCCGAGCCCTGTCTTTAAAGCTAGAAGTTCTGTGATTCTATCCTCTGAGCGATCCAGCTCAGAGATCATATAAATAAACCGGAAGCTTTTGACTGAGAAATGTCAAAACCTTTACTAAATCTAGTCGATGTTGGAAAACTTGAAACTTTGAAAAAAGTATTTTATATGTTCAAAATTCGCAATAATTCGTAAAAATCGTTTTTGTTTTTGAATTAAGTCTTGAAAACTTTTGATAACTACGGATGAAAGTAATTTTCCGAAGATCGATATGTGGATGGCATTCCTTACATAACTTCGCACCTTTGAACATGCCTGTGTGACTTGGTGCAGGTGCACCTGCATCGGCTCGAATAAAGAATTACACGATCAAGCAATGCGCGTTGTAGTGGTGCCATGCTATTCAACTTGTACAAATTCAGAAGATATTGAAACACACATGTAAATCTCTTTGAATTTCAAAAACACAATTTTTTTCGTTCAATATTTCTGGAAAAGTCTCTGTTTTAACACTAAACAATAATTCTATAACGAAAGATGGACATCTCGTTAATTTGTTCCACTGTTATTTGAAAAAAAAAGCGGAAATTTAGATTCATTACCAAGCTTAGTGCCGAACATTCGAATTATACATTTTCGAGTGGCATTTTCTCTTGAAGATTCATATGTGTGAAATTTATCAGCCTTCAACTGAACTGAAATCGGTCGAGTTTCACGTAATTTTCTGCTTACCCATCTCCACGCGTTTCTCTCTCGGAACTAGATATACAGGAATGTTTATGTCGAACAGCAGATACCGTTTTCTGTGGTATTTTTGACCCTACATTGGCTGATGATTTGCACTGCGGTCTTGACAAAGTGGCATCACATTGTTGATGGAGCATGCGCACCTGATTACAAGTGTATGTATCAAAAGAAACTTACATATAATAGACTCATTTTAATTCAATCGCTTAAAGCATTACTTGGGCTATACTGGTACCAAACCATTTTGCTTTAGGCACGTGGCATCAAAAAATACAAGTTATTGAAATCCGTACTTCGCATCTGCAAGAGATCTATCCAGGAACATCCAAACCATTCTGCATCATGGTTGATAGAGGAAATCGTTGACAAAGCATTTCAATGCTTATTGTGCTTATGTTACGAAGCAAACTTTTTGAATTATCCGGTTTTTTTTTCAAAAACTTTAAATTGGTTTTTAAATCGAAAACATGATAGCCGTAAATGGTCCTAGAATTATGAGTCAGACTAAAAATTCTGGAAAATTTGAGCATACCCATAAGTAGATAAACACGCGCTGATTTCAAATATTTAGTCAAAATTTCAGCTGGAGGACTTTGAGCCGAGTTACAGTAATACGGCAGTTCCAGTGCGACGTTGCCTTCAGATCGCCGCTGGCATGTAGCCAAAAAAACTTGTAAGCAAGATTTTGAAATTTTCGAAAGCTTTTTAGGAAGCTTATAAGTCACTGTTTCCAAACAAACTAGAATTTCATATGTTTGGGCTCAACAAAGTTATGGGGGATGCGGCGATACCAACGCTGCAATGCGTTTATAACTCCGATAGTCCTAAAAAAAGATCTTTGTGGAGGAAGTTTTGAAACTTTTGAAAACCTTTCAGATTGTCCAGAAGGCGCTGGTTTCAAGTATCTAAGCTAGAGTTCAATTGGTTGAGGTCCAAGCGAGCTATCGCAATGCAACATCTTCAACGACACAACGCGTTTATGTCGCAAGATTTCAAGGCGGCAGTGTTGGTACTGTAGTTTTTTGCAAATGTCAAGCTGAAAATATCGAGTTCTAACATCTCGTAGCAAAAAGCACAGCAAAATTTCAAACTTTTCCCACATTCTAAACAGTTTTGATATACTATTTGATAGAGCAAAGCTAGCTTTACAAATTAGTGCTCAAAGGTTTCAACCTTTTCTTTTTCCCCTCCCCCTTCCCCTCCTTTTTTTCAAGGTCACAACCCCAAGACTTCTAAAAACCGCAAAAGAATTCTACAAAATGCAAAAAAAAACAGCCTTTAAAAGTACAACCGTGCACTTTTACAACGGCTGGTTGACGAGAATTATTGAATTTTCGGCAGTGGCATGAAAAGTTTAGATAAGGGGAGTTAGATTTGATATTTCTCTACAGATGTGCAAGTGATTTTTTTATTCTTGTAAACAATTAGAATTATTTTTGAAATTTTCTTGAAAACTCAAATTAGCCTTTTAAAAAATTTTTCTCGGGGGCGTTGCTGACACTATGCCCCCTTCTTCCCGTTTTTAGGAGTCGGGGACCCTCAAAAAATTGAGAAGCACCCCTAAAAATTTTTCCGAGTGCGTGGTTATTACGTCAGGTAGATGCATATAGTGAGCTTTATTTACAAATTATTTCAATTCTTTGCGCTCAAAACCAAGAATCGTGATTAATCGACAATCCGCTCATCCAACCGTGTTATTTGTATCCCAATCGTGAACAAAAAAATTTTTCTTATAAGATTATCAAAACGAAAACCTTTGAACTGTCAGTTTGTGACGATGTCTTCAAGTGTTCACAAACAGTTTCATAAGTAAAACTGTAAAAAATAACACGGTAAGATTTAGATCAACTTTCCAGAATTACCGCGCAAAGCAGGGCACACCAGCCAGTTATACGTTAATTTTTCTTTTTCTTTTTTTACTTCTAACAGCAAAGAATACAGCAAATGCATGTACAAGTTTTGGTGTAATACATTAATATGAGTAAAAAGTAAGGATTTTGTAGAATTATTTTAAAGCTACGAATTTTCCTCGATTCTAAAAGGAAAGTCACATTACGAGATTAGTCTTAGCGAAGGAGGCACTAGGCAAAAGATGGGCTTACGGGGTGCATTTGAATTAGGGTGGACTTGCAAGTACTTGAAATAGCTTGCATCGGATAGAAAAGCATGGCACCTAACAAGAAAAGCAGATGCCTGTATAAGCGGTATTCATGCAAGGATTACAACATAAACCTACTCTACATTTTTTCTTCATTTAAAATAGGTTTTGTCCCAAACTTCCTCCTTTCCAAACCTTCAAGAACTCCTCCTTAACCTTTTTGTATCATCCGGGTAGCATCAGAGATTGGGCGGTCCTAAAAAAGAAAGCGCGTATAAATCGGACAAACGATCAATGGCGCGATCAAGGCCGGTATGCATGTACAACCCCGGGGGAGGAGGGGGGATCTGAGAGGAGATGCTTCATGTCTCGCCACTCTATTTATCTTTCTTCTTCTTTCTTTATTGGTTTTCTCGAATTCCTCCCCTCCCTGCGGGGATGTACGTGCATTGGGGCCCCAGGGAATAAATCGTAATTCTTAATCGCCTGGCGGATGGTGACCAAACAGTCTTTGTTTTTTTGAAATCGCTCCCTATATCTTGCAAGTGAAGCTTGTAGCTGCTCAACACATTGACGACCAAAGCTTTTTTCGGACCAACCAACATTTTTCAGATTAAATCACGTACAACTCTATCTACAGTACACCGTTGGTTGGCAAAAACAGTAGAGGTTGTATCTAGATTCAGCATAAAAGAAAACTCCCAGAGTTGTTTTGAAACATTAGTAGCCATTCCAATGGGAGTCAAGTCATGGTGTGTGTTAAGCGGTCCAATATGTTAATGCATGACTAAAAGAGTTTTCTAAACTTAACCAATGACGCAAGTGCACAGAATCCGCTGTCCTTCAAAAATACGATAAGTTTACACCCAATATGAAACATGCTTCCAACCTGTTTGGAGTTTCACAAAAGTGCTTGCAAATCATATTATTTTGATAAAGTTATGGAACGCTGGCTGTAGTTTTATTAAAGCATCAGATAACAATGGCGCTAGCGCGCTCTCTCATCTGCGAGTGATAGGGTATTATGGCATTTGCTCAAAAAGATTTGTTTGCGTTGCGCATTTCGTAAAACTGGCTTCTGGTTTGACGTAAGACTCAATGTTCTGCTGCTAGTCCTGCACGCATAGCTTCAAATCTGCTCTGTAGATTCTCTCCTTTCAGTTGGCAGAAAAACCTTTCTAGACAGGGTAAGACTGTAGTTTCCAGCAGTCTAGACCTGACTCTTCTAGAGGACTTTTGCGCAACAATTAAAGTTGCATCCGGGACAAATGCAGTGCGCGCGAGTTCCTGCTCAAGCTACATCACGTTTTTCACCCATGAGAGTATGCTCAGGGCTTGGCAGAGGCGGCTACAAAAAGAAGCAGTTCCGTTGATTGCAAAGCTAAGTTCTAAGAGAAAAGGTATTTATCAAAAATAAAATCGGAATAGACGGGTTTTCAATAGAGGTGGCGCTTCCAAACCCTGAATGTCGTTTTCTGAGAGAAGCAAATGAGAACTTGTAAAAGTCCCGATCCGACAAAATATTAGCAAGCACAGCTCTAACCCTTACAATTAGTAGACCAAAAAGAAGCCTTATTGCCATTTAACCACGAATGGGTAAGCTAGCATTTGCAAATATGATTTCGCGTAAACCTGTCCGCGCACAAATTCAACTAGTTAAGACGCAATTTTTACATTCAACAAGCCGTCAACTTTGATGCGTACTTTGCGACAAAGATCAAGAAGAAAGTCGAAGAAATTTGAGAAAGTCACGTAGTCGAAAGCGAATGTGTTTTTATCAATATAGGTTGTTTCGCGCAATATGGAGTCTCCCTGAGGCTGCGCGAGATTAGGCAAAGTACAATTATTTTCGAAATTCACATACACTAATTCTTTGGTTCAAACTCTGCTGACGACTACTTGCCTTGAACCAAGATTCGTCGCCTCTGCTTTGCTACCTTAGAAATATACAAGTTATCACTTTTTGCTGTTTCATTTCTAATTTTCCTTGCCTCTTTCACCTCTATTTGCATAACGTTCACTGCAGATTATTAGCAGTACTTGTACTTGCGCACGCAACAGCTTTAGTAATCTTTATGAAGGGAAGCTTTGTTTCTATAATTCAAAATGCCGTCTCATGCCGAACCCTGGAGAAAACGCAGGTAGAACATTTGAATCACAATAAAAAAAGAGAATGATGTATGTGCTTTTTGCACTGGCTGCATTCTTTGTCCGGCAAACACTACCACGCTTGGAGCGGGGTGGCCTCCATCATTCAGAATTTTTGGGAGTTCAACTGATGGAGCTTGAAAGCTGCCTTACATGAGGGGTGTAGGTAGAAGAGAAAATTATGCGAGGAGAACGAATAAATCTGACTTTGTCTCTGAACAACCTCGGCTGGTTCGCAAGGTGGCTCGAGCCACCTAAGCACAAGTAAGAAAATTTAAAACGCCTTTTTCACATAATTTTTATGATTACTCAAAAATTGTTCCAGCTCTCCATTGAGCACATACATTTCTTTACTGTTCGTTCAAACATCATTGTTTGTTTCGTGGCGCAACTCCAAATCCCGCGTTTACGCCGTGCCCACATTAGAGCTCGAAACTGTTGATTTTAAAGAAGAAAAACAATGGCAATGCAATGAAGAAGTGAAACGTTTATAGAAATGTAAGGTAGAGGCAAGAGTGGGGAGGGAGTGGAGAGGGTTGCTTTATATGACGAAAAATGGTGTTTGGGAGATCTTTCAGAGGGAGGAGGTGCAACAAATTTAGTCGGATTGAGGGAGGCGAAGTTGACCAGCCCTCCCGAATTTTCTTCTCCAGTGAGCAAAAAAATATTCTCTATGCTTCTGTCCTTGGAAACTTGTGTTTTGTGCTCTTCTCTGAGTTGTCAACTCTTGTAATGCGGCTGCTTTATAATTGGTGAGATACGCTGAAATTCGATACCTCCAGATCAGTTCATGGTAGCCCCTAACTCATTTTCTGTTAGAAATTCTCATGCGGAAGGCAGCTTGACGAGGTGCAGGGCTATCCATCGATATTGTAACATCATCGGACAAACCCGCTACCAATGCCCTAACCAATCACAGAAGTCTGGTACAGTTTGATTTAGCACTTTATTGCCAACAAACTACCGTAATGAACATGTTAAAGTGCATTCAGCGAAAACAAATTAATTGCATACGAAACCTTTGGAGCGGTTTGTAATTTCAACAACTGAATGTTTCCAAACCTCGAGAGCAACATTCGGACATCAACTTTCAAACTTAAATAAATCCTCGAAAAATATCAGCGCATTTTTTATCAATCCAAAAAACGATGCTAACGGATGTAGCGGAAAGACTGTTATGTAATGCGCGAGGCCAAAGGTAAACGGATTTTTCACTTATTCTTTGATTCAATTAGATTGGCGGCTGGAAGGCGGGGCCTCGTGACCTAAAAGGCTAGAAAATGATCAGAGACCACGTTCGCGAGGGAGACGCAGAATGCGTCGCGGACGCGGGCGGTTGCCTTTCAGAGCAGCATCTGGTTGAATCAAAGGATACATCATTAGCACAATTCTGCGCAGGTCTTTAGCCAAGCAATTGCATGATTCATTTGAATTAGAGTGTGGTACCAGATATCAACACCGCTTTTATAACTGACACCTTTGCAAAGGCACAAGTCTGGTGCTGCTTTTCAGAAGTCTCAGTGGTGTTCTCTGAGTTCTGTGCACAAGTTGGTAGTTAAATGGCAGAAACGACACTTATGATAATATATGAAGGCATGTGTTGCGCAAGATTTGCACAAATACAACTTAGTATGGTGAAGGTTCGACTTTCCTTGAATCTTGGCATTGTTGTAAGCACTTTTCGGTGAGATTGTTGAGCTTGACCAAGATTGGTATGATAACTTTATTGGCTGACGTCGACGTTTCGGCGATCTACGCCTTCTTCGGAGCCTGGAAAGACGAAGTCATAAGTGTCTATCCGCTCAGACGTCAAGTGCCAGGAACAAAATAAACCCGAAGAGATTAGCCAAAGACATTATCAGAGCCAACACATACTCACCTTAGACGCAGCACAATCGGTAGCTGGAGAACAGACCACCTTATACAAAACTGTGCCTCCAACCTCTATTTATACGCCTGAGTGACCTGACCTCAGTCAAACCCACAGAGGGCCTGATAAGGCGCGAGTTCGGTGGTGATAGCAAGGCACTCGTCTTTTCTGTTCATTTTAGGATTTTTCGCAGCAATCCAAAATGCTTCTAACGTTTTGCGTGCCAGGAGTTCGGGCTCAAACGATAAAATCTTTACTGCAATCTGAATTTCAGCACTTTCATGACGGCTTATTCGATGTTGCCCCAGTGGTGTGGAGGGCCTTGATTTATTTAGCCCATCTAGATGTTCCTTGATGCGAACACAAAGAGGGCGCCCGGTCTCTCCGATGTAGGTGTCTCCACATGATAAACATGTGATCCGGTAAATCACTCCTGACACCATACAATCACCCTCTCTGCTATATGGGCATATTACATAACCTGGAGTCAAACAATTACGGTCATAAATGCGGTTGCGAACCAGTCGGCGCTTCAAATCTGGGGGTGGTATATCTGGGAGTGGTCGATATATCTCTAACGGCCTCTTGCAAACCCACGCGTTGTACGCACCGCCGCACTGCCCTGCTAAGTTCATCCGAAACAAACGGTAAGCAGAAAGGGATCTTATCAGCTATGGAAGCTGAATTGATCCTTCTGCTCAAAGAGCCGCTTTGTTGGGCAGAGCAGCCACCGGAGTAACCATTTGATTTGGCGATCTGGGAGGCCATGCCCAAAGACACTGCACGCTCCTGGCTCCCAGATGAGACTCGAGCTGCTGTTCTGAACATATTTCCAATGATAGAACTTTTGGTTTTGCGAGGGTGTGCAGACAAATAATGCACCAATATATTTTTGCAGCTGGGTTTGCGGTACCACCTAGTTCTGTACTCCCCACCCGCTAGATGAATTTGGACATTAAGAAACGCAAGCCAGTTTTCGTGGGGCTTTTCCCTGGTGAACTTAATGCTGGAAAACTGCTCGTTAAGCGTGCGGAAACATATGTCCATCTCGGTCTGAGAAGGGCAAACTATGCAGCAGTCATCTATATAACGGCAGTACAGCAGCGGCTTGCGCTCTAGCACTGGCGCCTCTACCTTAGACATGAAAGCAATGGCAAGTGTTGGTGCTAAACGTTGCCCCATTGCTAGTCCCCTTACCTGCTTATAGTAATGGCCCGACCACCTAAAAACGTTACAGCTCAAGCACTCGCTTAAAAGGGACATCAAGGTGTTTATGGTAAATCCATATAAGCGCAGTGAGGACTGATGCTGAGATAGAAGCTCGCACACAGCTTGCATTGCGGCATCGTTTGACACATTGGTATAGAGCGAAGTAACGTCAAACGACTCTATAACGGAGTTAGAGCTAAACTGCGTATTGCGGAGGCGGTCGAGTAGCATACCAGTGTTATAGAGGTGTGCAGGGATGTACTGTAATAGCTGCGTTAAGATTAGATTAATAAACCACGCAATCCTATCTGTCGGACCTCCGACATTGCTAATTATTGGCCTTACTTTGAAATCGCAAGCATTGTTTGACGTAAGACCTGCGGCGGGAGGTTTGTGCGTTTTGATAAGCGTATACAAGACTGGACAGACAGGCAGTTCGCATTTTAAACGCGCTATTATACTTTTAGGTAAGCCTGCAGAGTGAGCTGTTTCTGACCAAACCCTATTTAGACGGCGATATTGCTTCTTAAATTCATCGGCGGAGGAAGGCTGGTAAACGCTGCGATCCGCCAGATGATTTCGTGTCATTGCCATGTCCAATTCACGTGAAACGACCACGAACTCCCCTCCTTTATCGCTCACAGAAATTTTGATCTCGCCTGCGTTGCAGAGATCACGGATCTCACGCAGGCCGCGGCGCTGTGAAAGTATTAAATTATGATTTGCGCGGTTTCTGCGGCATTTGCTGATGATAGAGAACACAGAGGTTGCAAACACGCGAAACTGTGTATCTACCATGCTATTAGGCTCTTGTGGTTTTAAAAGGAGTCGAGGAAAAGGCATGGCAGGAAAAGATGATGTTATTGCATTGTACGCGCCGTTTTCGCGCTGTTCCTGGTTCGCCCTGCGCCGTAGTGCTTCGTGAAGAGATTGCAGACTACCTACGATCTTTCTTGAGACCCTAGCCCCAATCGATTGAACAGGTGAGAAACTTGGACCGAGATCCAAGACTGAGAGTGCGTCATTCGAGACGATTGCGTCACCAATGATAGATACACGAGACCCACTCGGCAAGACATTACGGTTATCCTCAGGACAGTTTTGATTTTCGGTTCTAAGGCTTATACTAGTTACTTGTGGACTCTGATCCTGCCCATAACCAACCAGCCTGTCGAATTTAACTCGTAACCTAGCCTTGGCATTAGAGCGAATTAGTCACAAATGAACTTCGACTCACCCTCTATCCTCCTCCAAAGGTGATCGGGCAAGAGACGTCTACAGCACTGTTCTTTATAATTACACTTCAATAGCAGCGAGAACATATGGTTCTTCTTCGTTCGGAGAGCAGTGTATAGGAGATGTTGCTCGATGCGATGGACTTGACTAGATCCTTCGGGAAGGCCGCACACTTCGTGTAGTCGTTTCTTCGAAATGAAGTTCGGGATGACTCGATGTTGGTGGCAGCGGCAGAGGAAAAGGATGGTCTGTCTTTCTGAGACGATCTTTTGTCTCAAAGAAAGAATCTCCTTGACTAGTCGAACACAGCTTGCTGGTACATCTCTTAGTATGGTGAAGGTTCGACTTTCCTTGAATCTTGGCATTGTTGTAAGCACTTTTCGGTGAGATTGTTGAGCTTGACCAAGATTGGTATGATAACTTTATTGGCTGACGTCGACGTTTCGGCGATCTACGCCTTCTTCGGAGCCTGGAAAGACGAAGTCATAAGTGTCTATCCGCTCAGACGTCAAGTGCCAGGAACAAAATAAACCCGAAGAGATTAGCCAAAGACATTATCAGAGCCACAAGAACACATACTCACCTTAGACGCAGCACAATCGGTAGCTGGAGAACAGACCACCTTATACAAAACTGTGCCTCCAACCTCTATTTATACGCCTGAGTGACCTGACCTCAGTCAAACCCACAGAGGGCCTGATAAGGCGCGAGTTCGGTGGTGATAGCAAGGCACTCGTCTTTTCTGTTCATTTTAGGATTTTTCGCAGCAATCCAAAATGCTTCTAACGTTTTGCGTGCCAGGAGTTCGGGCTCAAACGATAAAATCTTTACTGCAATCTGAATTTCAGCACCTTCATGACGGCTTATTCGATGTTGCCCCAGTGGTGTGGAGGGCCTTGATTTATTTAGCCCATCTAGATGTTCCTTGATGCGAACACAAAGAGGGCGCCCGGTCTCTCCGATGTAGGTGTCTCCACATGATAAACATGTGATCCGGTAAATCACTCCTGACACCATACAATCACCCTCTCTGCTATATGGGCATATTACACAACCTGGAGTCAAACAATTACGGTCATGAATGCGGTTGCGAACCAGTCGGCGCTTCAAATCTGGGGGTGGTATATCGACCACTCTAACGGCCTCTTGCAAACCCGCGCGTTGTACGCACCGCCGCACTGCCCTGCTAAGTTCATCCGAAACAAACGGTAAGCAGAAAGGGATCTTATCAGCTATGGAAGCTGAATTGATCCTTCTGCTCAAAGAGCCGCTTTGTTGGGCAGAGCCTGTTTGACTCTTTTTTGTATAAGGTGGTCTGTTCTCCAGCTACCGATTGTGCTGCGTCTAAGGTGAGTATGTGTTCTTGTGGCTCTGATAATGTCTTTGGCTAATCTCTTCGGGTTTATTTTGTTCCTGGCACTTGACGTCTGAGCGGATAGACACTTATGACTTCGTCTTTCCAGGCTCCGAAGAAGGCGTAGATCGCCGAAACGTCGACGTCAGCCAATAAAGTTATCATACCAATCTTGGTCAAGCTCAACAATCTCACCGAAAAGTGCTTACAAATACAACTATACAACTGAAAATACAGAAATTCTTGACTATACTACTAAGGCTTTGTAATGGTACTGCAAGCATAGTATGCAATTGCTTTCAATATCGCGGAAAATGTATACTATAATATTATGTTAATGTATCACAGTGTGAAAAGCACTAGATGATATGACGGTAATGGAGGCCTATGTACTGTGAGGAATTTGGCTGCAACTATTGTAAATCGTAAACTATTGACTATATTGGGGTTCAAACCTCTCAAAATAAGAATTTTCAAAATATTCAGTAGACCCCTAAATGGCTTGCAGCTAATAAGGGAATGATCAAAAATCGAAGTGGTCAATTTAGACAAGCTGCACACCACTGTATGCAGCATAGCACGTTGACTTCGAATCTATTTTCTGTATCTGCTTAGGCCTTTGTAAAGGAAGTTATGAGCCGTTAAAAGCCGTTATTTTGCTAGGAAAACGTTCATGCAAAGCGCAAATTTGGCAGTACAAAGCCACGTTCGGCTCAATGATGGGCTAAAAAATGCAGCTAGGTTACTTTATATTCTTGAAGCTTGAAGGCTAGTGAAAGAGCACAATGAGCAAAATGTGCACAATTTCGCAATTTTTATTTAATTTTTCCTCAATAAAAATGCTCATAACTTCGTCCATAAAAAGAGCTAAGCAGATAAACTATACAGATTCAAAATTAGCGTTGAATGCTGCTTCGAATGGTAAGCAGCTTGTTTGGATTCGCCACTTCGACTTCTGACCATTCCTCGTAATTTTGGAATGTTGAACACCAGTGCGTCACCTCTGTTTCGCAGAGGCTCGCACTATCTGTACGCCTTACTCATTCCCGCACAATAGTGGCATTGAAACTCACCGTGCTATGCGGACTATCACAAATGACTTGTAAACAGCTATCCATTCTGAAAGCTTTTCGATAAGAGATCGGTAATTTCGCGTGAACGAGTCTTTTCCCAAAAGAACAGATGCAAATTTGAATTGGTTTTTGAACTTTTCACGCCTTGGTTACTTTTCATGAACTCCATAAGATGCAATAATCACTGTGAGCTACATCGTTCTTCAAAAATCTTGTCAATTAATCGGATATCTTGGCAAATCAAACATTTACGCAACCATTTTTTGGCGCCGTTTTTGCAAAGTAATAAACCTTAGTCTAGTATTTTAGGCTAAAGTTCATGGCTTGCACATCTTGTCGAACATATCCGTGACTTTACAAAAAGTTGTGCTACAGCCTCAACTTTACTGGCCAAAAGCCAAGTGGATCCGATTGAGACGCATTTTTTGATCATCCACTCATAGGATCCGCTCTTGCATTTGCATAATGGACTCTCATGTTGTTAGCGTGCGCTGTGCAAAATGTTGCCTCAGGATGTTTGCTGCAACACGTTCTACGAATTAACTTTCTACGAAGTATATATATATGGGGCGTCCGTAAAGTATGTATACACTGTTTGATCGTTAATATCTCTTTTCGCAAGAAGTCTTTTGACCTGCTTTAGGTACCATTTTGTAGGGCTGGCTTCAACTTAGATTTACAGTATAGAGCGAATTACCCAACTCTCTTCACTAAAGCAGGATTACGGTGGAAACTTTAAAGAGGTTTTTAAGCTATGAAAGGCCATATTTTGCCTCAGAAAGGGAACAAAACAGCCTGAAAACTTTTACACTAGGCTAATTAGAGTTGCTGATTCTAACTGTAAAGTTCCCAACTTATTATGATACTTCATTGAAGAGTTATGCCAGGTAAGAGGTAGCGGCCATTTTTTCAATGTTCCCAAAAAGTGCAGTTACACCGTTTAGAAAGTTTCACAATCTTGGCCGGTAGTAATCCCCCCGACCTGGCGGCAGGTCTCGTCGGCAGGTTGCTGGCACCTTTCCGCGAGGTGGCCAGAAACTAAGAACCGAAATTTAGGCCGTCCCAGGCCTTTTTTCAAAAAATTTTCTCGATAAAGTTGCCGCCTCGACTCTGTAGAAAACTTCATAAAAATCTGCGGCTCCAGAACTCCTCCTTTAGTGAAATATCTGGAATTCCAGGAGGAGCTGCCGGCAACTTCGCGATGTCAGTTGCCGGCAACCTGCCGGCAGGTTGCCGGAATCCGCGAGATGGCAGCTGCCGGCAGGTCAGAGAGCACGGGAAATAGCGCGCTCTTTTGAGAGAGCGAGCTGCCGGCATCTCGACGTGCCCCTACCACGTCGAGGTGGTGGCACCTTTGCCGACGGCGTCTGCGAGTTTGCGAATTGCGGCGATATCACACAATTTACGTCAGGCGAAAAAATCAAAAATTCTACTTTTCATGAAAAAACTATCGTTTTTCTCATTATATAGGTTTTTCTTTTTTTAAATGACGATTTTCTTACAGAGAAAAAATCGACTAATGTCTTAGAATCATATAGAACACGAACTGTTTTGGCAATCTCTTATAAATCTCAGTTTGCACCGATTTCGCTCCTCTCTCGCTCATATCAATCAGCTGTTCTTTTAGGTCAAAGTCTCTCACGCAATGTATCGATCCCTTTTATAGGCAGCCATTCACCAGTGCGTTCCTCCTATTGCTGGTGCAAAAGGCAATGGCTGACCGAATGGTCGAATGGTTAACGTGGTGGCACTTCAAGCTAACGCACATAGGTTCGACCGCGCGCAAGGTAGCATTTTGCGGCTGTCTGCGTCATCAAAACTTAATGTGCGAAATGATTGCGTGCCAAGGTTACATAGGATTATTGAAACCTACAATCACTCCGCGAGCTGCCGGCGGAGTTGGCATCTTTCCGCGATGTGTGCCAACTTGCCGGCATCTATGATGCCACCAGGTAGGGTAGATTACTATCGGCCCTTGTGAATAGTTGAGTATTGAACTCAGAATCCGTAAAAACCCTATTACACAAGTTTTCACATTTTTTTTTTTGAAAAATCTTGGAACGGCAGCTTTTTCCCCATTGACACCATATGTTTCAAGTTTCTACCGTAATCCTACAGTAATAGAGAGAGATGGATGATTCGCTCCATACTGTAAATCTAAGTTGAAGCCAGCTCTACAAAACGGTACCTGAAGCAAGGCAAAACACTTCTTGGAAAAGGAGATCCTAACGATCAAATAGTGTATACATACTTTACGGACACCCTGTATACACACACACACACACACACACACACACACACACACACACACACACACACAACACACACACACATACACACATACACACACACATACACACATACACACACAGCGAGAAAGACACAAATACACACATGCACACACAGAGAGGGGAATACACATATACACACATACACACATACGCACACAGAGAGAGAAATACACACACAGAGAAACACAGAAACACACACATACACACACTGAGAGAAATACACGCAGAGAAACACACATACACACAGAGAGAGAAGCACACACAGAGAAATACACAGAAAGAGAAACGCACGCACACAAAAACGCAAACATCCTCAGCCTATTGTTATAAGTTATGATTTTTGGTGTAGCAACTAATACGAATTGAAGCTATCAGGTTGTCCCATAATTTTTGCCGTTTTTAATGCAGCCGTCGTCGTTTTATATCCTTGCTTCAACTGATGTGGCTTGAATAATTATTTGAGAGGGCAGAGCAAGCTCTATAAGATGACTATCAAGAGTCTGCTCAAATCGTCTACCACGTAAGGTTCTTAGGTGAGATCTAACAGCAGTCAAAAACAAATTTTACTGTCAAAAATCGTATCTCCGCCCAAAAAAATCTAAAAAAATTCTTATTCAACCTAAAACACCTTAAAGGCACCGTCCACCCAGATTCTTGACTTCCACGTTTTTGTCGCTTCAGGGCCTTCTCGTGTCCCTGATTGTAAATATGAAGTCGAGAAACCGCGAAAACCCCGACAATGACCCTTCCGGAGAGCCCACAGGCCGGCTTGCAAGAACGGTGATTGGATGAGCGCGCACAAATGGGCGGGCATGGATGGAGAGAGGCGGGCATGGATGGGGGTCCTCGTGCATCTTCGCTATTCCGAAACGATTTTCTCGCTTCCGAAGCGGCATATTGCGCCGCGACTTGAGCATTGGCTTGATAGGATGCCCTACTGTTATATGCTGCCAAAAGCTCAACACCCTCAACTTAGAGTGGACGGTGCCTTTAAGAATTACAATCTTGATCATTTAGACTTTCAAAGCCAATATGTTTGCACGTATGCTCAGAAATGCTTTCGGTGTATGAGACAGAAAAATTTGAGAGAATTTAGTTTCACTTTGTAATTGTCTACAAACTTTGCTTCTCTGTGCAATCTGAATTCTTGTAAGTAAATTATTCGTAATTATCATAATTGGCGACCCTAAGGTCGCTTACAAGTTGGTCAAGGCAAACACATTATTAGCAAGTTGTGACTACAAATATCGCCACATTTTACACGTTTCTGAGAGTTACATTTGAAAACCCACTTTTATGAGAGTCTCCAAAAAGCGAACAACTTTACAACTCACTCAGTTTTCTTAGAAGTTCTGTCACAGTCTTACGAAAATTTGGGGAAAAAATGATATTTTCCCGAGTACTATGCCCTCTCATCCAGAATCTCTCTTCACAGAATTCGTTTAGAAAATAAGACTTTTGTGCAAAGGCAACATTTCAAAGAACATTTGGATTGGACTAGTCAAATTATAACGAAAATTACCAAAGAACTTTTTTTAAAAAAACGTGATTTCCTTCCGCTATCTATTAGGTTGCCCGTAAGTCAATGTCCTTTTTGAATTTCAACCGCGATAAGTCATACACTTCTTACTTCCGGATAGATTGCACGGTAACATTCGATACAGCAGCGCAAGCTCTACAAACGGCAATCTTGTTTTGCAGCAGCTCTCATTAAATTTGAATTTCGAGCTTAAAACTGAAAAGATCCAGCTGCCCGCAAAATCTAGAAAAATCGTAACTCGGGTCATAAAAATCTTGCAAAATTCTAACTAGCTTACGTAAACACTATCCACATAAGACATCTACACACACCGTTGCTGTCTTTTTCTACCTTTTAGTAATCAAGCAAACGGAAGTTTTTGTGCATTTGCCAAAGTGATGCCGTGCCGTCCCCACATGAGTAGTTGTATACTACAAACTTGTAGAAGCAAAAGCGTAAATTTTCAGCTCTCTACAAGCTTCAGTTCTCGAGAAATTTATATTTTGGCTTGGACCTCCTGACTAAGGAAAGCCATATTTGATATTTCTCGAGAACTAAAGCTTGTAGAGAACTGAGAATTTGCGTTTGTACTTCTACAAGTTTGTAGTATACAACTACTCATGTGGGGACAACACAACATCACTTTAGCAGATGCACAAAAACTTCCGTTTTCTTGATTTCTAAAAGGTAAAAAAAGACAGCAACGGCGAATATGATGTCTTATGTGGGTAGTGTTTACTTGAGCTAGTCAGAATTTTTGCAGGATTTGTATGAACTGATAAGGATTGCTACCTAACTTAACTCGGCCTTTTGGCAAGGTCATAACTCGGCCTTTTGGCAAGGTCATAATTTGGATCAGCTTCGAGCGCTGATTCCAAAAATGCTATTCCTAATTGCCGAGCATCATTCCGAAGCAAGTTAAAATTGGCATACTACTGAGCATGGGCCTTTAGCCTTTAGAAAAAAATGTGCAAGAAGGAGGTGCTAAGATATCGAAATAACACAAATACAATCCTTTTTCACTAAAAAGAAGATTAACGCAAGTGTATTAGCACCTTGACTGATGATGCCGTGATGCCAGTAGTCGATGAGTATGCTAATTTTGCGCAAGAAAAACACCATAACTCGCTAAGGAATGGTGCGCGGCAATTAGGTATAGCATATTTGGAATCAGCGTTTGAAACTGATCCACACTGTATATACCTTGCCAAAAGACCAGCTAAGTTAGGTAGCTTCCCTTGTGAATACGATTTCTCTCAATTTTTTGGGCAGTTGGATCTTTTTAGTTTTTGGCTCGAAACTCAAGGTTAATGAGAGCTGCTGCAAAAATAAGATTGCCATTTTGTAGAGCTTACTGTGCTCTATCGAATGTTACCTTGCAGCTACTAAAGGAATACTCGTCAAGAGTGCATTTTTGATCATTTTTGATCGGGATGGCTAAGAGATTATTTTAACTTTACATCTTGCTAGCCCGCTCCAAGATATCTCCTTCGTTTTCTGAAAACTGCAAACGCAACCCGTCCAAGCATAGCTGTACTGAAAAACTTTCATTCTTAGTATGATAGGTTGACGAAGGCGTATTCATCGATCAAGTTCTTGTCGTCGAAATCCTTTGGGTTTACAATCTCCTGCACAACATTCACGAGGAACATCTGCAGCATAAGCAAGTGTTCACTAAGTAGGGTCGATTAACATTGGAGGACACGCACAGTAAGCCTTTCCTTGTACCGTCGCCGCCACCATAATCTGATCGATGTTACGTTAGAACCCGGCTCAGCACAGTCAGCAACTTATATAAAGAAACTGCAGTCTTAGCGAAAACGCAAAAAGTTTTTTCATTCTCTCTACCCCACTACATAAATCTGGATGTGGAGGTGCTTGTGTAAAATTTGCTGGCTATGGTCTTGGCTGTGAAACATGAGGAATGAACTGCGACACGTTTTTCGAGTCGATTTCCAGTCAGTGCACATCATTTCATAACTTTGAGCCAAGTAACTGCTGATTTGTAGGGCTGGAAAACGTCAGCAAAAAAGTTGTTTGCAGGTTTGATTGTAGTTTGTGGTCTACTTAACAAACGTAGACTTTACCTACATCGCATACGTTAATCCTCAAGAAAGGTAAGGTATAAGGAATACCTCGCGCGATTCCGGTCGCTGCGCGATCCGGCACGACAGCGACTTTCCGTAATTCGTCGTTAATGCGCTGTCTTTGTTCAGAACTTGCTCCGTTTGCAACAACTTACACAAGCTATTCAAACATGCGTCCGAGAAGCGCGCACGATAAATCTGTAGAAATGTGGCAAGTCGCCAAGTCGCGTGAATGTGGCGATTTGGCCGAATCGCGTGAGGTATGCCTTAGGCCTAAGGCCTCGCTTATAGTTTACCCGATTTCGTCGCCTCGCGATTCGCACGAGAGACAAGTGTTACGACATTGCATTCCGATCACCTACTTCAGTTGTGATAATCAATCACAATTAATCGTGTCGAAAAACTTTCACAACCGAAATGCATGAAGATTGGCGTGCAGTGGACTTGTAGTAGCTGTCTTGTTGGAAGAATCGCGAAACGAGGAACTGAAAAGTGAAAAATAACGTGAAAACTATTCCTGAGATCTTACAAGGGAAGGATATTAACTTAGATAAGCCTTTTGAGATGAGACATATACATTTGGAATCGGCTTGGAACGCTGATCCCAAGTATGCTGTTTCTAGCTGTTTAGCATTATTCTGGAGCGAGTTATGGTCTCTTTTCTATGCAAAGTTTGAGTGCTCCTCGATTCACTGATGCTACGGTGTCGACGTCTAGGTGGTTTTGCAATTGTATAATGCTCCCTTTCAAGAATTGAAAGAGTTAATCTGGTGCTAGTTCAACATCCCGCACTTTTTTTCGAGCACATTTTAATGTACACGCCTTCTTATGATATTCAGAGATTTGTTGATTACTCACAATAGCAAACCCATAACTCGCTTCGGAATAACGCTAAGCAGTTAGAAACAGCATGACCGGAATCAGCATTCAAAGCTGATTCAAACATATATGTCTTATCTCAAAAGGCGAATCTAAATTAGTATCCTTCCCTTGTTAGAGGGTTTTTGAGAAGAGCGTGGGTCTGATTGACAATATTTTGTAGCTCTCCTCTTGATCTCTTCTCTCAACTGGTGATGGTTTTCACATAGGATGTGGCGGACGATTCAGATCTCGCAATATTGATACAGTATCATTTGACCGGCTTGACAGTATTACTTGACCGGATTGACGAAATAGATGAGCACCTGCGATAATTCTGAGTTTCGCTCCCAGCCCTTCATTTCTTGTCACTTTTTTGCTCTATCGCTTTATTGTCGAACCTAAATATCATTCTGTAACTTCTAGAATGGGCATGCAAGTTGATACATTATCCTAATCATCTCTTTTTCCTTCATGTTTCTTGCTGTTGACCTTGCGAAAGTTTTACCAGCAGTTATCGATTGTTGAACATGCACTTGCAGCATATCACCCCGCATTCTCGTGAGTGTAAGAATGTTGAAGACTCACTTCGCACTAAGCCGCTAGCGTTTTCGGCGGCATGAACTTGCGAGAAATTTTCACAAGGAGGTACAACGCCATGTCAAGCTTATTTATCAAATTTCTTTCTTCCGTTGAAAGCAGGCTTCAGCTTCAAAATGGCGGTACCCGCCGAACGAATGAAGGAAATGTTACGCTGTGTTCAGAAGGAGCGTGCTGTGCGTGTACCATAAACCAAAAATAACTGTGCGTGCCAGCGCGAGACGAGTGCCGCCCCGTGGAGTGGGCTGCGGTGGGTACCGACGAGTTTGAGTTGTATTGCCTAAGCCAAAAGCGCTGCAGAATGTGGCGCGCGGTTTTGAAAAGTCGTATCTAAATTTCGTTCAAAGTAGAATTTGGTGGGATGAAACAGGGTGAGAGAGGGAGGTTGAAGGTCGGGGCATATACATGACTCGACGCCAGAGGTAACAGCGTAAAATCTGCGACCGTAGTCATCTATGAACCCACTCAGGTAATCGCCGGGGGCAGGAGGACCGCAAACTCGCGTTTTTCTGCAGGCGGTCAGCAGAATTTTGGGGGGGGGGGTGGCCAAACCTTCAGCGGGCGGTAATTCCTTTACTGTCGCATGTTCTGCCAGCGGGCAGCAACACAGCAATTTCTGCAAGCGCTCGGAAAATAATTATTTTCAGCGAGCGCCGGCTAAACTTTCAGCAAGCGTTAGAACTCTTACGCAGTTTCGCACTTACGTCGAGCACAGGTAAGACTCTGTGTGGGAGGTCACCGTTGGTTTAATTACTCAAGTTTGAATTAATTTCTCTTAGCGGAAAGTACCTGGGGGCTGCGCGGTCTTCCATAAAGGGCCGTGCGGCTCTCAAAAATTCTGCATATTCTCGCGGAAAGTCCGCGAGAATGCGGCCACTGCGCCGCAGCTTATCTATAAAAAAACCGCGATTGTTCTTCAAGCATTCGTCTTCAATTTCGCCAACTTTCTTTCAAACTTCTGCAAGCGGGCGGCAAAAAATCAACGAACTATTTTTCCGGTGCGCGCTTGCTCAAAATTCGCATGGCCGCCTGCCCCCGGCGGTTATCTGAGAGTGGGTTCCGCTACTAACTCAGATAATTTCCGGGGCAGGCGGCCATGTGATTTATGGGCAGGCGGGCACCGGAAAAATAGTTCGCTGATTTCTTGCGGTCCGCTTGCAGATTTTGAAAGAATTTGGAGAAGTTTTAGAAGAATGCTTGAAGAACAATCGCGGCCTTTCATAAGTTCGTTGCGGCGCAGTGGCCGCATTCTCTGAGATCTTCCATGAGAATATTCAAAATTGTTTAAAGCCGCACTGTCCTTTGTGAAGGACCGCACAGCCCGTACAGGGCTCCTAAATTGCAGAGTCGTTTGCACCAGCATTCGCGCGACCGCGTCGCGCCCGGACGTCAATGGCGCCGGCGCCGGTAAAATGCCCGGGCGCGACGCGGTCGCGCGACCGCTGGTGCAAACGACTCTGCAATTTAGGAGCCCTGTAGGTACCTTCCGCTGAGAAAAAGTCGGGTAAGTGAACCATCGATAACACTTTTGCTATGTAGAGTGTTATCTTCGCTAGGCGTACGCCCGAAAATGCGAAAAAAGCGTCCGAGCGCGAGTTTGGTCCGCGCTTGCTGAGAGAGACTATTTGTGAGCGCTCGGAAAAAATTTCTGTATTGCTGCCCGCTGGAGAACACAGAAGTACTGCTCGCTGAAGGCTTGGCACCGCCTCAAAACTTTGCTGACCGCTTGCAGAAAAGCGCGAGTTTGCGGCCCGCCTGCTCCCGGCGATTATCTGAGCAGTGGGTATGCGAAAACAGTGCTACTGGGTCACAAAAAGCACTGCTGTTTCGCGAACCCACTAGCGTTAATACCAATCTTGTGAGTTGAGCCTACTCATTGGTCTGGAACCCACTGGGTTCGTTGATGAATACGACCGCTGGAGAAGGCACAATCGGTCGCTTGCTTTTGTATTCTCGCCTTCGGCGTGCCCCTCTCTCTAACCTCATTCGTCGTAAGATCGACTTCTTGGATCTTTGCCGACTCTGCCTACCTTTCTTCAATTATCCTAGGAGTGCACTCTTTGTATACAAGTGTTAACTGAAGCTTGAGATGTTTTGAATGCGGGAAGTATGTAAGTGCCATAAAAATCCGCGCTTCACGCCCGCTATAAAAAGAAAGACAAAATGTTGTTGTGCTTGCCGAGTAGCAGTTGTATCAGCTTTTCTGCTTGCTGTGGTCTTCTGCGTTGTGTTCTCGTTGCTTTAGGGGCCGCATGCTTTAACATTCGCGCACAAAGGAAATCGCAGTTTAAATAAAAGCTTCATAGCTTGAAGCTCCAGTTGTACGGATTTCACGCTGTCTATCTATCCGTGAGTATTCTTGCTATCCTTTAATAGGAATACATAGAAACAGAGTGAGAAGTTGCACAAGCCAGATTTTCCAGCTTCTTGTGTGATTTTCTGATAATCCCCGGCAGCCGACTGCTCTTTTTTAAAGTCATTTTTCTTTCTTCAAAATCAACAAAACATGTAAAAGCTGTACTGATTATCTTACAAGTGAAGGATACTGGAATGGCGCGGCCATTCATGATGAGTCATATACCGTTGTGGGTCTTCGAACGAGCAACTCATATCTGTGTTCCATATCTGCGAAACTGTTACTAGTGCAAAGTTATGAGCATTTTTCCCCATGGGACCAGTGCGTGGCACTTACTGAACTCGATTCTCGAGGCACACCTTCCCTGAGCGAGTGGCCGGGCGGTTAATGGGTTGGACTCTCTGGCACAACCTATGCAAGTTCGAATCCTGTTGCATGCATCGCTTCTGCATTGTACCAAATTACTTTTTCTTCCGAATAATTCAGTTCTGACCCTTCAGCATACAGATTCTCAACAATGCACCACAGCAATCCCGTTTGTTCACTGAAAACACATAATTCTACTTTCAAACATCTAAAGGATAATCCTCAAATCTCTGCTCGAATATGATGATCGATTACAAAATGTTCGAAGCACAGCAGGCGTTCGAAATAGGCACATCTGATGAAAAATAACTCATTACATTCAAGCTCATCACATTGGCCTAGAAACTCCCAGGCAAAGCGGAATTACATGACAATTTTAAAGTGATCTGAATAGATGTCTACATAATTCGCCGCCTACCACGGGTAGGCGAGAAAATTTTTGGATCACGTTGCACAAAATTGAAAGTATATGAGTGAAGGAAGTCGCGGAATAGAGTCTCTCGCATGTACGACAAAATCTAGATCAGGAGCTATTATATATGAAGTGAATCTTTTGCATTGCCTTAAACGGCAGAAAGAAGTACACATCCATATGCGCTTTTCTTACGGGACTCGGGACAGTATAGAATCATGCTCTGTAAATGAACTTCAGGAATCTATCAGCAGGAGTGCAAAATCTGCGTCAAAAGGACAAAACACGACTCCACCCAGTCTAGCAGAACTGCTTCGTTAATGATGTAAATTGTATGGATCCGTAATTGTAGATTCACTGCTGTGAGGTGGCCCCTGTCGGGGAATTATCCTCGATTCTCCCATTGAATATATTTTTATAAAAAAATTTGAAATGCCAAAGTATGACAAAGCAGCATGACTACGAATAGCTTTTTCCCCAAATGCACATTTGTAAACAGTAAATGATAAAAAAGTGTGCATTGGCAAAGTTGATTGTACCACTCTTGTAACTTTTTTCAAACCCTTCGTTGCCAAAGTACGGGCGGAATGTAACTCTTAAAACAGCCACTCAGGTAATCGCCGGGGCAGGCGGCCATGCAGTTTATGGGCAAGCGGGCAGCGGAAAAATAGCTCGCTGATTTCTTGCGTTCCGCTTGCAAATATTTGGAAGAATGTTGGCAACTTCTGGACGAAAACTCGTGGAACAATCGCGCTCTTTTCATAGATTAGTTGCGGTGCAGTGGCCGCATTCTCGCGAACTTTCCGCGAGAATATGCAAAATTATCGAAGGCCGCGCGGTCCTCTGTGAAAAACCACTCAGCCCGTGGTACCTTTTGCCGAAAGAAAGTGTCCCAAACTCGAGTAATTGAACCATCGATGGAAGAACATTAGACAGTAAAGTAAGTACGTTGAAGATTTGGCCACGCCCCAGAATTCTGCCAATCGCCTGCGATCGCAAATTTGCGGACCGCCTGCCCACGGCCATTGTCCGAGCGCTTTGGTCAACGTTGCACACAGCTGTCCGAGCGCTTTGGTCAACGTTGCACACAGCAGACCAGCGATCCATTTCTGGAAGAAAACTGGAATTTTGAAGTGTTTCAACAGTTTACAGTCTTTCATCCCTTCGTATTACGTGTACAAATGTTTCGGCTTCAGCGACAAGACGATCGCAATTTGGGAAGTTTTTTCTGGATGTAAAGGTGGTCACGCGCCTCAAAACAATCCCATTGCGTTTTATAAATTTCTGGAACCATCTGTGACTATTTTGAAGTTGCTGATATGCAACTCTTCTCTATTATTTTCAAGGCCATAAGATGTAGATTATTGTCGTGCAGGGCTTGCCCTAGCTCGAACTTTAACGCAACGGATGCCTTGAGTTTTTTCGCTAGGGTCTGAAGTCGAACTACTCAGATAATTACCGAGAGCAGGCGGCCATGCGATTTCCGGGCAAGCGGGCACCGAAAAAATAGTTCGCTGATTTCTTGCGGTCCGCTTGCAGATTTTGAAAGAATTTGGAGAAGTTTTAGAAGAATGCTTGAAGAACAATCGCGGCCTTTCATAAGTTCGTTGCGGCGCAGTGGCCGCAATCTCTGAGATCTTCCATGAGAATATTCAAAATTGTTTAAAGCCGCACTGTCCTTTGTGAAGGACCGCACAGCCCATTATTTTCCGCTGGGAGTAAGTATCTCAAACTTAGGTTATTGAACATCGATGACATCTCTGCCACATAGAGTTTCACCTTTGCTCGGCGTACGCCCAAACTGCGTTAAAAGAGCCCGAGCGTTTGCTGAAAGTTTGGCCAGCGTTTGTTGAAAGGAACTAATTGCCGAGCGCTCGCAAAAAATGCTGTATTGCTGCCCGCTGGCAGAATATGCGACAGTGGAGGAAGTACCACCCGTTGAAGGTTTGGCCATGCCCCAAGATTCTGCTGACCGCCTGCAGAAAAACGCGAGTTTGCGGTCCGCCTGCCCGCGACGATTGTCTGAGTAATCTTGTAGCGGTGTCTTACATAAGAATTGTTATTATATCAGTAGCTGGCATATGCGGCTGCGCCCGGCCCTTTCAACTCACTATGATAATCATCATTTATGTTTTCGTACTATATTCTCTAGCCCCGTCCTCCTTATGGCAGTTCCCTGCCCCTATCATGATTTCGTAATCTGCATGCTCACCTATACTCCCGCCCAACACCAAGCTACTGTGTCTCGAAGCTTGCGAAAAGCAAAAAATCGATGAATGTAGTCAGTAATTTTTGAAAATCAATATTTTATCCGTAATCAGCATGCTCACCTACCTCCTCCCCCCCCCCCTCCCCCCTCTGTGCCAACTCCCAGTCTCGTAGCTCGAAGTTTGCAGAAAAAATCGACATCGCTATCGATCGATAACGAGAAATAGCCTAGGACGCCCGTTCCACCCACTTTCTACGATTACTACCTATCATTAGATCGTTGCATGAAACAAGATACGTTACTTTTAAACCATTTTTGATTTCTCGTTTGAAAATCAACAAGGCATAATCATCAGGGTCAAGCGGGTGTGGCATGCCACACTGGGGTTCGCATCAAGGTGTAGGTGGGGGGGGGGATTGAGAGGTGGTCCTGATGTTGACGATAACATTATATTCGTTAATATTGTCGGTTAAGCTCATTAGGCAAAATACAGCACAATAATGATTTGCTTGCGATCGTGTACGAACAATCTTATATTAGGTTGTGTAATAAGTTCGTTCGCATTTTTTCTCTTAATTTTTTCTCAATGTTTTGTAAGGATTTGGCAAAAAGTTAGCATGCGTTCGAAAGCTTTAAGTCTGTTATACCAAAATCCCGTTATTGTATTCTATTTTCAGGTCTCAAAAAGGTGAATAAAAAATTCGATTACAAACTCTGAGAAAAATCTGAGAAGGCAAAAAAATCCATTTTCGACATTTTTTTCTTTCATAGTTTTCCAGTTGTTCATTGTTAAACTTATTCAAAAACTTGACAAAAAAAACAACTGCTAATTCACTTTTGCACTTACTGAAAATGTATACGATTGAATGCAATTTTTGCCGAAGCAGGTAGCAAGATTTTGCAGCGGCGTTCGTCTTTTCGCATACTTAAAATGTGTGTCCCCCAAATTCTAAATTTTTGAACATGTAATCCATTTACTCGATGATTTAAAAGCATAGACCACATTGCCTGCCGACTGGATTGTTCGGTTGTCACTCTCTATCAAAGGTGCCTTCAGGTGCTTAACGTTGACGCCGAAGAGACATCAAAATACATATCTATCTTTGAGCTTGCAGTTAAAATTTTTGAAAGATTTCAGCACTTACTAGTAATTTGTGAAAGCTACAATATTCTTATCATACACGTCGCAAAATTTCCGAGCTGTTTCTTAAGCGTTCAAACCCATTTGAGACGCAGCGTAACAGAGTTGTCGAAAATGCGATTTTCGCTTCCCCAGATTTTTCGGTTTTCAATCAAATTTTTTTATTCAATTTCTCAAAAGCTGAGAACATAATGATGGTATTTTGGTGGAGCAGACTTAAAGCTTCCGAATGCATACAAACACTTTGTTAAATGCTTTGTAAGGTACTGAGAAAAAATTAGAGCAGAAAATGCGAACGAACTTATTTCACAACCTAATATATATAGCTGAATGTTGTTTGTCTGCCTGTATGTATGTCTGTCCGTCTGTATGTACGTATGTTCCGAATATAAATTTTTATTTCTGGACCGATCCGGACCAAACTTGGCACACATACACCTCGGGCCCCGGCGGATGTCATAGGCTACTTTTCGTCATCGATCGATAATTTTATCGATCTTTTCGCAAAGTTTGAGCTACGGGGCTGGGAGATGGCACAAGGGGGTACTCGAGCATGCTGATTACGAATACAATATTAGTTTTTGAAATTGTCTATTACTTTTATCGGTTTTATCGATTTTTTTGCAAGGTTTGAGCTGCGGGGCTGGGAGTTGGCACAGGGATTAATCGAGCATGCTGATTACGAGTACTATATTAGTTTGAAGCTATTCGGCTATCCGGGCCCCAAATTTTTTTTGTCGTAGAGCTTGCTCAAACTTCGTGTATAAGGGTTATCTTACATGCTGATTACAGATATCACACTTTCTCCGCAGAACGTCTCCCCGTGTGTTTACGGTAGGTGTACGTAGGAAGTCAAAATCATGAATTCGGCTGGAGTTCGGTCCAGAGAACTTATTCGACATGCTCATTACGAATTTCATACTCTCTCTGCATATTGGGCATGGGATCGAAAACATAGAATTGTTTCAAACTTCGTTTAGGGTGGTCATTTAGCGCGCTGGGCACGAATATCACGCTGATTTCGCCGGATAGTGCATTATCTTGGGTTACGGTGGGTGTGTATGGGTCGAAGTTCCAGATTTGCCCGAAACCTTACCTGTAACGGTTCACAAGTATACTGCTTATAATATGATGATTGCTCGCTGTCATAACGCATTAGTGAAGCCATGGTAAGTTGCAGGGATTAAATGAGCATTTTCTCGCTTTCGGGCCAATTTAGATCCCAGATATTCACGAAAGGAAACGGTTGTTTTGCATGGCGGTCTCCAGCGCCATCCCGATAACCTGTCCCAACGTGTAACGCACGCGGCAAATCTCCCTCCCCTGTTTTTGCTTAAAGACAGTGTCTCAGCAAAGTTGAGGTCGCGCGGATCTTCACATATTCGATTATAGGGACCTCTAAATAGGCCATTGCAACAAGTCCCACTCAATTTGACCCCCTCCACGCTGAGAAAAATTCGCTCGAAGTGGTACGCGGAGAGCGACTTGGTACGCGCGGACGACTCCTTCGGTCTCCCCCCTTACGCGTTTGAACATGTCCCTCCACTTGGCATCCACCTCCCCTCTGTTGCTGCCACTATGGCTGAGGCTGAAGTTGGAAGGTACAACTCGTCCACGTTGCTTCCGCGGGGCCTCCAGAAATCGGGGTTCTTGGGAACTTCGTGCGATTTTAATCCCATACAGTGCTAGACAGGGTCCGACAGGCTTGCAGAATGCAAAAATCTGGGCAACTAATTTTTGGTGAGACACTGCCTTTAAGGCAAAGGGCAAAAGTCGCCGAAGGGTGTTTCGCGCGCGGCAATGGTCCTATAAGGAGAGCATTACAGTCGTGGGAAACCTTTATACCACACGAATTGTCATTATCATGGGTATCAAGCACGATTTTCTTGAAACAGCACTTTAGGTAATTCCTCGTTAAGGTTTCAGGCAGGTTCATGACTTTTACCCGCTGCCATGTACCTACCGTAACTCTGCGTAAAGGTCTCAAAACTCAACGAGAGTATTTTAGACGTGGTCAGAAGGTCGAATCTCTCTAGACCGAGTTTCAGCCAAGACTGAGATTTCGCCCCTCTGCAGTATACCTACCATAACTCAGTGAAATCGCCTCAAAATGCTGAAGGAGTATGATATTCGTAATCAGCATGTCGATTAGCCCCTCAAGGTTTCAGCGAAATCCATGTTTTAGCTTCTTATGTGTACCCAACGTAAACCCAGAAGATACTATCGCGCGAAATGACTACGATATTCGTCATGAGCGGCTTTAATTATCTCCATGTACCGACTTTGAGCAAGATCCATCACAAAAAGATTTTGGGCCCCGATAGCCGAATAGCGCCATCAGTTTTCAGAATTATCCTTACTTTTACTGGTTTTATTGCTTTTTTTGCCAAGTTTGAGCTACGGGGCGGGGGTTGTTGAGGGAGGTAGGTGGGCATGCTAATTACTAACCCAGCGGGAATAGGGAAATGCATGTAGAAGTGGGCACAGGGAAAGGTTGTATAGTAATAAGAATGAAACCTTTATCGTTTTTGACAGGGCCGGGCGGAGCCGGGTAAGCCAGGTAGTAAACATAATAAAAGAGTCGTAAAGCATAAGAGCATAATTTCGTGGTTAGCATATCAATCAATCTCTGTGCGAAAATTTTCAGCGAACTCTGAGATTTCCCAATATTGGACCATCCAAATGAGATCGTGATTTGCAAACAAGCTATCTTTGTTTGAAAAGTGAGTTAACGACTCTTTTTGCAGTCAGTACAAAGAAGTACTACTTCTTTGCTCACTTTCGAAATCCCTCTTTGATAACCTCTCCTAACCTATCTCCTTTGTTTTTTTTTCGCTTTCTTCTCCTATCCTCGCAATCATACAAATTTTAGCAATTCAGATTATTCCATTATTTTCGCAGTATCTTCCATTTGCATAGGTAAAAAAACGACTATACGACTATATCTTTTCCTAGAAAAAACGATTTCAAATTAGACTTCTCCTATGTAAAGAATAAGTAAGGCAGTAACAAAGATATAAAAAACATAAATTTATTAATGATGTGCAAGTAAGTTGATAGAGTCTGGCGCAACCCCTTAAAAAGTGTGGTAGCCACAGCAGCTTTTCTGGGGTTGTGCCGCACCCCGTTAACTTACCTCCAAAGAGAATTTTAGGGAATTATTTACAGTTTGATAGTCAAAATCTCGTAGTTTTTGTGGAAGTAATTAGAGCTGACTTCGTCTTCTCTCGTTTGAACAATAGTCAAAGAACAACCACTGCAAGCGAAAATTGGGACAAACGAGTTCATGGCTGGATCCTAATTCTATAGTTTGATGGCTATTTAAAGCAGGATTTTTGGTATGGGCAATAGGAAGTAGTGCTATGTATCGGTTACAAAAAACCCAGCTATTCCAAGTTGGAATATGGTTAACCATGTTTAAAAATGCCAGTCACTTGGAGAGCCCAGTGTTGGGAACCCTCCAAATTCGCTAAAACTTGGCCCAAGGGGTTATCTGACATGATGGTCATGATATACATGATAGCCTATTGCTTTTTTCTCGTGATCATTTGTTTTAGCCGACTTCAGGAGAGGAATTTTTTGCCGAGAAAGATGCTTTTCTGTCCGTCAGTGGTCAACTACATTTAGAGGCCATGGTAAGCTTCGTTGTATGTTATGAAATGAATAATTAATCACAATGTCTGTAAATGAGAATTTGCCTACGCGGACCAAGTCCTAGTAGATTTTTTATGTCCTGAGTCATGTCTCTCTTCCGTTAGTTCGTGCTTTCGTACCGTAAAAAAGTTGTGATTGCGCATTTATGCATTGTCTGCTGCTTCGTTGTTATTTCAGCGGCATTTCTCAAGTCCACACGTTAAGCACGAGATGCAGAGCTGATAAGCAGCAAAGCAGGAATCATCTGACTGAATTCAGGATGTTAGAAGCAGAGGTCGCGTTCTGTGACGTAAGTATAAGATGTGCTTAATGCCCTAAAAAAGCTCAGTAGAGCTACAAAAATATGCATTACGAAACAGAATGCATTTTTTGTTGCTTAGTCTCACCACTGTTTGCTTTTAGGATCTCAACATTTTATTGAAAATTACCGAGGAATTCCTGCGCTTTTGTATTTTCAACTTGCTGAGTGATCCGGTGATGATGGACGACTTCGATTCACTTGGACAGTTTTCTGCAAAGGTTCATCACTAACACCACAAAAGGATAATTGTTAAGAACCCTATTACAGGACCACATGTTCGTCTTGGGATCCATTATGGATGCTCCACGCTTTCCCAGATTACCGTATGCTGATGCCGTGAAGCTGTTAACTGACAACAATCAAAAGCTTACCCGGAGGGGCGTCCGAGCAAAAACCGTTCTACATGTTGCGGTCAGCAGACGGAAAATTGGTAACTTTTTGTTGCATTTTTTTAGTTGATAGGATGGGTTTCATCTTACCTTATCATCTTTAAACTGAATCTTTTGATCTACTCTGTCCCGGCAGAGTAGATCAAAAGTAGCTGTTTGTGAGCTTGCTGGTGGATCCATTCGTGAGCCGTCGCCTGAGATCTTGCGGGAAAGGAATCCCTCCGTTGAGTGGTAGGTGGATTGAGATCGAATGATTTGGAAATTTGCGGTAGAGTGTTGTCGTTTCCAGGTACGCAGAGATTCGAGAATGAGGAAAGCCCATGTCAGGTGGATTTGGCTTAGGCTTTAAGAGGT
>CATQJL010000223.1:60103833-60190394 GCA_958299035.1 Cylicocyclus nassatus
GTCATGATATACATGATAGCCTATTGCTTTTTTCTCGTGATCATTTGTTTTAGCCGACTTCAGGAAAGGAATTTGTTGCCGAGAAAGATGCTTTTCTGTCCGTCAGTGGTCAATTACATTTAGAGGCCATGGTAAGGTTCGTTGTATGTTATGAAATGAATAATTAATCACTATGTCTGTAAATGAGAATTTGCCTACGCGGACCAAGTCCTAGTAGATTTTTATGTCCTGAGTCATGTCTCGCTTCCGTTAGTTCGTGCTTTCGTACCGTAAAAAGTTGTGATTGCGCATTTATGCATTGTCTGCGTCCATTAATTAGCTGTTAGTTCTCGAAATTCAATGTTTCTTTCGTCTAATGAACGAGTTAACTGCTTCGTTGTTATTTCAGCAGCATCTCTCAAGTCTACACGTCAAGCAAGGGATGCAGAGCTGATAAGCAGCAAAGCAGGAATCATCTGACTGAATTAAGGATGTTAGAAACAGAGATCGCGTTCTGTGACGTAAGTATAAAATGCCCTAAAAAAGCTCAGTAGAGCTACAAAAATATGCATTACGAAATAGAATGCGTTTTTGTTGCTTAGTCTCACCATCGTTTGTTTTTAGGATCTCAACATTTTATTGAAAATTACCGGAATTTTCTGCGCTTTTGTATTTTCAATTTGCTGAGTGATCCAGTTAAGATGGACGACTTCGATTCACTTGGACAGTTTTCTGCAAAGGTTCATCACTAACACCACAAGGATAGTTGTTCCGAACCGTATTACAGGACCACATGTTCATCTTGGGATCCATTATGGATACTCCACCCTTTCCCAGGTTACCGTATGCTGATGCAGTGAAGCTATTAACTGACAACAATCAAATTACCGGCAGGGGGCTGACCAAGCAAAATGAAGCATTTCTTGTAGGTATCATATGACGCCCAGAAATCTTGAACTTATCGTTAGCTTTTAGGTGGACTATCATAAATCTCCTGTCTTTGTCACTCATTTCCCGTCCGAGCAAAAACCATTCTACATGCTGCGATCGCCTGATGGGAAATTGGTGACTTCTTCTTTATTTTCAATAAATAATGGATCTCTGATACGTGTGCTTGTCATTTTCAGACTGAATCTTTTGACCTGCTCTGCCCCGGCGTATGTGAGCTTGCTGGTGGATCCATTCGTGAGCCGTCGGCTGAGATCATGCGGGAAAGAAATCCCTCCGTTAAGTGGTAGGTTTGGATTGAGACCGAATGGTTTGGAATATTTCCGGTTAAAGTATTGTCATTCCAGGTACGCAGAGATTCGCGAGCGAGGAAAACCCATATCAGGTGGATTTGGGTTAGGCTTTGAGAGACTGTTGCAATTGTTATTAGGTGTGCCAAATATTAAAAATACCAATCCATTTCCTAGGTGGTTCAAACATTGTCAGTGCTGAGCTTATTATTGTCATGCACACAGTCTAGGATTAAATGTTTCATATTTTTTTGATTTTTACTTTGTGCAAACTCATGAATACTGCCATACATTGCATCATAATAAGATATAATATCAAAATGATTTGGTATGTCTGGCGTCTATCGCTTTGCATTTCCAGACGAGGCAATACTTCTATGTTAACACTTTGTCCAAACACGTAGGATTTGTTACAAAATTCTTAGATTTTGGTTTGTATCTCTGTATCGGAATCCTATGCCAATGTTTGGAAGCCATTTTGTACATTTTGTTTGCTCTGTCAAATAATTACAAAGGATATTAACAAGGTCAACATGTCCTCTTTGAATTTGATAATATTATGAGACAACTCAATTAGTGGGAAGTTCTTGAGGATTTCATGGAACGAAGATCCCACTTGGTGATTACAAGTCTAATTAGGTAATCGCTCTTTTTTTTCTGCGCACGGTGTTTATGTAAATGTTTAAAGGTTCTGTAGAGTTCCGTTCATTCTGTAGAGCTTGTATGTTTCATAAATCTTTTGGGTTGTAAAGAAAGTGCCCGGGCAGTTTTGGAAACCCCATTTTAGACTCATTTTTTCGCACTCAGTTGAATCATAACGACGAATATTTTATATGATTATGTAGGAAAAAGCCCAAGCTTTGCGGACTTGCATTCAATTTTTATCGATGACGAGCCGTTTAGACCTGCACACCAAAAAGGAAGAAGATTGTGCAGCAATGCAAATTTCACGTTTTTTTCCTTTTTGCTGCCATTTTTTCGCGGTGAACGAAAAAAAAACAGAGGTTGGTCAGTCTGAATAAGGAGGCTGTCTACTTTGAAATCGCGACTGTGCTTGGATTTTACAATACGCGCACAATTACAAGATCTCAAACTTGCCTTTGATCGTACCTGTTTTCGCAGTCGGCGTCGATTTTGTAAAGATTGTCACGCCTCGGTAATGGGTCCAGAAGATGCGCGAGACGTTAACCCAACAATATTTGCGGCAATCAAAGATTTGATTCCTTCCGTGTGAAAAAGGAAGACTTCAAACTCATTTACTCAAGACTGGGGCATGTTTGAGGTACAAAAATGGCCGATTTTTTGATTTTTTCGATTTTGCACAGGCTATGCTCTAAAATTGTGACACAGTCTATAAATAACCTCACCAAAGTTTCACCTAACTACCGGATACGAGCTCTCCAGCTCTCTTCGTGCCTGAGAAATTCCTGCACGAGCATGCAGGATTTTAAGTCCACTTTCTTCCTTACTGCGCATGCTGGTGGCCCGAAATGAAGCGCTGAGGTCAATGGATTGAGCATAATTTGTAGACAACATTGCCTTTCCAGCGAAGTTTGCAGCTTTCAAAAAGGATCAATCTGCTTGAAGTTACAGCAGTCTGAAAAAAAAATTTCACAAGTGCCCGGGAACTTCCTCTACAACCTAATACAACCAGCCCGCCATCAAGTTTAAATAACTGAAAAGATGGATAAAATTTTTAGGAAAACTCAATATATAGAACCTATTCATAACATGGTAAAGTTCAAGAGTCGTTATATCCTTTTGGAGATGGAGAATTTTTCTGGAAATAAATTATCCTTGACTCGCGCAGCCTTATTTACAACCATAGCGGAAACTGTCGGAGATTTTCATGGTGATCGAGGATTTGCTTGGGTCAGAACTGGACTTGTGGTCAGTCCTAATATAATTTGAATATTTTATGAATAATCGCTGAACTTGGATATATTGTTGATTCAGGTAAAAGTTATTGATGGAGACATTGCATTGGTTCGGGTGGAGTCGTCAAGCGAAAAATTTGTAACCAGTGTTATACCATTCATCACCAACATAAATGGAACTGAGCTCTTTCTTCGAACCCTCTTCATCGGTGGGTTCCAGGACAGCTTCCCTGCTGAGCCACTTCATCAGAGCTTTCCAGGCCGGAGCATCAGAGCTTGTGAAAAATTCCTTATCAAATATCGACGAAAGGAACTTTATGGTCTTTTGAGAACAGCTGAGACAGGAGGTCAGTTTTTAATGTGCGATTTTGCAAGACGTGATAGCTGTTTTACAGTTGAGAAGAATGCGATACTGAAAGCTGTGAATTCCGTTACCGGGAAGTTGGAGTGAATGCAGTGCTTTGTTCTCTGCGCTGTATATAAACCATGTTGTCTGTTCTTGTTAGGCTGAAGATGATGATATGCCATTTCCACCTAGGCTTTCAAAGCAAAAGTTTATAAAGTGAATGTTAAGAGTGGAATAAAATAAAAAAATCATCGCCGTTGATTAGTGGTCAAATGTATGCCTTTTTAGAAAAAGCAGTACTGTTTTTTTGGATACTGTCTAAGCACATCGTCATGTTGTCAGCCCCTCTATGTTCTAAGTGTATGTACGGTAGCACACATTACGGTAAGGAGAAGGTGCTATTTGACGAGTACAGGCACTGGTGGCAAGCGGGTTCAAGTTAGTCCTTCGCCAGACTTTTGCACCGCCTGCCGAAAAGCTGGACGAACTTTATAGTCGTTTACAGTCTCCCGATAAATTAGGACTTTGTAATGTTCACAAAAAAAACAGTATTAGTGAGTACAATGGTCACTTCTCCTGTGGCCGCATTCATCAACGAACCCTGAGGGTTAAGCTCACCCTCCAGGGTTAGTTTAACCCTCAGGGTTCATTGGCCGTATTCATCAACCATAGGCTAGGGTTTACCACGGAACGCGATCTACCCGTATCGATCAACGAACCTGTGGCCGTATTCATCAACCCTGAGGGTTAAACTAACCCTGGAGGGTTAAGGCGTCAGTTACGCGTGCGCTGTGCAAACTCACATCACAGAATGCCTAAGTACGGGCTAAATTCACTTTATACTTCTATTCTTTCACTGTTATAGTAGTATCGTCAACGAATAAGCTTCTAACACTAGTTTTCATAATGCGTCTCTAGCATACTTGTGCAGCATCCAATTTTACAGCGTGAGTTTATTTTCATGTGTGCAATTGTGCAGTGTAAGTTCTACTTTTGCGCAGTGTTTTATACCGGGCTTGTGCTACTCTTTTAGGGGTCAGTGCGTGTTATTATAGAGGGGTTCTTCTGTTTTGGCACTTGTCAGAGTGGCATGCCATTTTTCCTCGTCGCATTCATTTGTCACCAAAGCTAGAATTCCTTTTCTCGCGAAGTCAGTGTTTCATGTACTTCGAATATGAACATAAAACGAAGTCGAAACTAAATACTATAACAACAATCAATACTAAATACTACAATACTCGTTGATCGTTTTCCATAAACTATTAGATGCGAGTAAATGTTTGTATGAAGTGTTAGGGTAGAGTTAACCTTGCTCTGAGCTAGGGTTAAATTAACCCTGATTAATCACGTAAGTTTAACCCTCCAGGGTTAGTTTAACCCTCACGGTTCGTTGATGAATACGGGTTAGTGGCTTTCGGGGTAAAACTAACCCTCAAGGTTAGATTTAACCCTCCGGGTTAAGCCTACCCTGTGTTTTATGAATACGGGTTAAACGCTTTCCAGGGTTAAACTAACCCTCCAGGGTTAGTTTAACCCTCGGGGTTCATTGATGAATACGGCCACTGGTAATTGCTAGTGCAAAGGCTGTAGAGAGAAATCATTTCAAATCGCAATTTTAGTGCAGCACTATTTTCTGCATTTCATTTGCAGTAAATTCACCTTCACTTTTCATTGCTGTAACACCTGTAGGAACTTTCAGATTTCTCGTTTCAATTATCAATAAGTCCACTTCTGAAACTGAATCACATACTGGGTGTTTGAAATATATTTTTGGTGTTCATAAACTTGCTGACATGATCTAATGAACCACAAAAATTCTTTTATTTGTCTAATCTCTACGGTATGCCAGTCGTGTCCGTTTTACTGGAGAAAGCACTATGGCGCCCTGAAAAGCTCATGATCTACAGTTCATCTTAAACCTTCCGGTATTAATTTAGCAGATTGCCTAAGATCTCACTGCATGCTCCATGACGAGTGGTCGTACCCGAGCTCTGGTGGAAAAGTCAGTGTTTTACTATAATTATAAAATAAAGTCGGTTATTTAGTAACTACGCCGGATGTAAAAAGCGCTGACAGTGATCTCAAAAATCAAGTGCTTTGGAATCCTATAAAAAAAACCCGTTTATCGAGCGTTTCGATTTCTTAATTGAATATGTGGATTCTGCAATCGCTTCCTGTAAAACAGTCGAGAGCTGCTGTTTCACAAGATTCAAAGGCTTTTTCCACTGGTTCCAAAAAATGTTGGTCAAGCCTCATTTACAAACGATTTTTTCTAATCACCGCTTTGGCATACACAGCACTACTTAAGCGGTAATTTTTCTTCCTTTTTTTTCGTATAGAGGACCCGTGCATCGTCAACTTTTCAAAGATCTCCGAAAAATGACTTTGAAGTTAGAAATCATTCTAGTGAATGAAAAACAAGTAACCTTAAAGTGAAAATCTTTTTTGTAAATGGAAATCAAATAATTGCGAAGTTGGTTGATAGATTGTAAATAGAATTTAAATAGCTGTGAAGTCAAAAATTCGAAGGACTTGTCCGCATGCGGGCTGCAACATTTTATGTACGAAAAGCTATGAAGATGTAACGCCATGAAGTGATTGGTAGTGCTGTTTGATAGATGTAAGTTGGTTGCAGTACATAACTATGAACCTTTTATTTTATCCTCTTTCAACTAAAACGAAGGCAACGACGAATCTGAAGACCTTACCGTTCCAAGACTCAGCGAATGATGCTATCGCGGGCCATAACAGACAGCAAATCTATCGATCTGTCGTTTTATCAGCATGTGTTATCGCGTTCTTTCAACCCCGTTCTCTTTCCCCGAGTTTGCCAACGTTTTTTTCTTTTACAGATTCTGTCTGCAAAAGATAACGTCTTTTTTTTTCACGAGCATTCTCTAGCACTCAAAATGTTCTGGAAGTCTAGCGCAAGAGTGAGAATTAACAACTTCGTCTTGGCCAAAACACAACTAGGAGAATTAGGGCTCCTTCAAAAGTGCTGTCATCCAAGTTTAGAAATATCTTTTGATTAGCAACATACAAACTCTTACCATCTTTCAATCAACTACTAGAAAACATGTAACAGTGCTATGGCACTGCTTTCTAAAAGTTTGCACCCTTTACAATATTCCCATACGAGATTTGCTACATATCTGGAATTTTACCTAATCTTCCTGCTAACTGATAGCTGAAGTTACGTCTGGAGTCGATGTATAGTAGATTTAGTGGGCATTTTGCAAAATTTGGGTTCTGACTATTACATGCATATATGAATTTATGCAGATTCAGTATCCAACAAAAAGTAGAAGAGATTATTCTGAGTTGAAGCCTTTGCTTATATGTATTTTGACATAATTCAAGCTGAGAAATTGTTGAGAACCCCTAAGAATTTTCCTTGAGTAGCGCGTAACAAATCCAGGCTCAGAAAGAAGAGTGAGGCAACCACGTAATCTATTATAGTTGCTGTTTCATGAGCCTTTCTTTTATCAGTGGTGTCTTCATTTTTCAGCAAGAAAAAATGGAATTAAGTAATATGCCATGCCTACTCTCCCAATCGCACTTCCTTCACTAAATCTGTTGAAACTTAAAGTGAGCTCGATAATTATGAAAAAATACGTGCTGCTTTAGCGGTGGCTCATGAATACTCGTCAGTTAAGAATTAATTTGAGCTCAAGCAAACATTCTAAAGGAAAAGCTTTGTTAGAAAGTGGGACTTCACTTATCTTGATATGCGCTATATTTTTTAGAAATAAGTCATTGAAACAAAAGCGTGCATTATTTTGCATTAGCCTAAGGATATTTGATCTGGTAATAGCGATGGTTCCTATGTTTGGTAATAGCTGTTTGATAAGAGCAGTTTTTTGGAAGCATTCATCTCCAAGGCTTGAGCTTTGATGCCGTCAAGGAGGAGCACGCTCGAAAATGCTTGTATCAGCTGAATGAGATAATGATTTGTGCCTGATGATAAGACGCGACACCGATCAAAATTTGTTCTGAGAAATTGAGCTGTTCGTAGCTATATTACAACCTATTATACAGCCTACAACCTATTTTCTTAGGACAAATTTCCGAGTTAAGGAATCCTTAGTCAATTTTTTAATAGGCCGAATTCATAAGAATTTTTGTCTTAGTGGTTTAGGGTTGGTCACCTTGTTCAATTTTATTTGAGTTGCTCGAGATTTGTGAAGGCTATCTTGCCTGGCATGATAGTCTAAGGTTCCTTAGTTTTCTCGGTTCGCAAACCATTTAATTAGTTTGTCAGCACTCTAAAACAAATAAGGTCAAGTGTTCTCATTCTCAGATTTTACAAGCAAAAGCTGATTATCTCGGAAAATCATTTACTTGCTCTAAGCTACATTGGGATGGAAAAAAAGCGCTCATTTCGTAAGATTTGTTCACCATATCATTTACGTTGATCGTGAACAATCTGGTTGGTACAGGACCATTAGTCCCTTCTATTTATAGATTCTGATGATAGTCCGAGATACCTGTAGAAACTTTTTGTCATTTTTGCATTTGCTTCGAGATTTGAAGGCTATTTTTTATCTTATCTCGTGCTGCTGGCACTAGCCTTAACTTTGAACTTTTAATTCATGCAAATTCGTTTCAGAAATATTTTTCTACTATTGCAAAGATGAGCCTTTTCAACTCCGAAGAATCGGATGCATCGCTCAATGACAAATTTCTGGCCGCTGTCGAAATAGTTCAGAATATGCCCAAGGAAGGTATGTACATAATAATTGGCAAAACATTTTTACTTGCCTTTCGATATGTTCAATGAGGTGCGAAAAATGTATCGGGTTTTTCTCTTGATTACCTTATAGATCTTCAGGCCCCTCAAGAAGGCTAATTGAAAAATAATGCGAATTATTTGCCTGAGCACAATTCACTTCATTGTCATAATTGCCAGAGCAGATTCTTTATGGATATAAGCGTCACATCAGATATACTGTAGATAAACAATGCCACATTTGATAAAATCGGCTCTAACAGAATTGGGGTGATTCTGTACATTCATCTAGAACACGAGTCTTTCTCTGTGCCTTTGTCTGGATTACGCACTTTTCCAGGACCGGTCACAACAACAACGGATGAAAAGCTTATGTTTTACTCTCTGTACAAGCAAGCTACACTTGGTCCGTGTACGGTTCCTCAGCCTGGCTTCTGGAATGTTGTCGAAAAGTTCAAATGGTCGGTCGATGATTGTTTCTTATGTAAAGGAAATTCTGTTTTGCTAAGGAAATATTAATGGTGACATTTTTAAATGTGAAGCGTTGAAGTACAATTCAAATCTATTTTTTAGCTGAGTATGTCGTCAAATGGAAATTACCAAAGTATATCATTACAGGAACGCGTGGAAGGAGCTCGGAAATATGGATACTCACCAAGCTAAAAGTACTTACATTGACAAGCTGGTACAAAAAATAATGTCGGCCAATGAGCACAACTCGGTAAACATTTCTTTACATTTTCTCTCACTCACTGCAGAATCTTACAATTAGATGGAATTCCAAATTATAGCGAGGCAGAAGGAAGTGTGGAGGGAGAGATTTGAAAGCACAACGTATGCCGCTTTGGGAATTGGTATTAGCTTCTCTCCCCCCCTCCCCTCCCCCACCATTGACAAGATTTGTACAACTCTCCTCTCCCTTAGGGGTAGGGACTATATGTCCAAAACTGGGAGGTCCCGCCGGACATCTGCAGCAAATACACATTCAGGCTGAGTATCTGCTGCATTGTCCGCGCTGGACCGTCCTAGTTTTCGGTGACAATAGTCCTCTTTCGCTGTCATTGTGGTCAGTGAACATCATTGCAGTGCATTTGATATGGTGCACAACGAAGTACAAGATTCTGTTACTTTCGTTAAGAAAATGTCTTTTTTGTTCAGGAAAATCCAGCTTTAATGCGACAGTTAGTAAATTTTTGCGGCTCAATAGTTTCCTTGAAGCGAAACCTTCTGATAATTTTTGTGTTGCATACAAAACTGGTTTTCTGAAGAGTGCTTCACTTTAACAGCGCTGGAAATGAAAAATGCAAAGACTTGAAAAAGGTTTCGCTTCGGTGCTCAGAATAAAAGGCAAGACCAGCCTTATCACAAGGTTAGAATAACTCCTGTAAAACTGTTTAGGCTCTGCATTTGCGGTCGCGACAAATCGAGGAACTTTGTCGACATTATAATAAAAATGAGAAATTTCCTTGAACATTACTGAGACTAGCGAAAAGTAAGAGCAAAATTACTCGTATTATCGTATTATTCCTATTTATTTTTCGATAACACAACCAATATGCCAAAACTTTCCCATGTTTACTTCATGGGGCCAAATACGGAGGATTTTTCTGGTTTTGCGTAACAAAGTCAGCTTTTTCGACGTTCTAAAATGTGAGGTGCACAGCTGGCACCGTGTCAAGCTGGATATCGTTTTTGAGGCAAAAAGCAAAGGGGGTATCGTTTTTGTAGTCGAAAAGACACAAAAATCGCGACGTTTTTTTAGTCAACGTTTCGTTTTTTTGAGGAGTCAAAGGGAACTTTGTACAAAATTTACAAGATCAATGGGGAATTCGCTTTGAAAGTTCCTGGTGCCAGCTCGTGCCAAGCCTTGGAGGTGCATCAGCCAGCAAATCTTTTGTTTTTACTTCTCGTTAGCTTCAGCGCAATGTTTGAAGAAGATGCTTCTTTGCTAGGACATACCATGAAAAAAAGAACGGTACCGTCGGAACATCTTATTATTCTAGGAATGGCTGCAGCATGAACTTTTTGACAAGCTGTTGCCGCAGTTTGCCGTCTTGGGATTACGGCCATCTACTTCAAGAGAAAATGCCATAGCGCGAGTAAACAAAACCCATGCTCCTGGCGATCAAGAAGGAGAGCAGGATAATAGTCATTGCGATACTCGTTCGCATACATCTTCACCATTTGCTACATCAGACATGGATTATATGGATTGTGATGAAGACGGAAGACAATCACGGTGCGATATTGCTTCAAAGTTGTTTTTGTGCGTGCTCAGACAACCGACCGGAACTTCCGCAGCGCTTTCGCAGGATTTCCGCAGGTGACCCGGCGGAAATCCTGCGAAAGTGCTGCGGAAACCCTGCAATCTCAGGGTACAGGGTTTCCGCAGCACTTTGCGGTTTTCGCATTTGATTCGCGATCCGTTTCTTCCAATCAAGCTTCCTCTTTGATACTAGGTTTTCCCTTCCAGTACTAGATTTTCGCTTTTTACTAAGGCATTATTCCCTTGATGGATCCTCTAGACTTTCTAGATGCTAAGATACGTAGACAGCGAGATAGTTTTGATGAGAAAGCAAATGGCGGACTTATCTGTTGAGCGGACTTATTGGCGGGATTTTAGGGTACGTAAAATCAGAGAAGCATTTTCGTGTATATATGCATAACCGAATAAGGTTGGAACAAATCGGCATATTAAGAATAAAAAACAATGTTATACTGATGGAAGAGCAAAGAATAATGGAAGAATAAGATAAAAACAAGAATAACAATCTCATTCACAAAGGATAATATGCGCTTCAAAGGGAAGATGGTCCTGTGGGGGAAATAAAACGTTTCCACTTATCGGGTGTCATTTTACCTTGTCCGCGCGACTGAAGCCGGCTTCGGCCTCCCTTCCTTTCTGTAATGAGTAATTGAAATCTCTTGATGTAAATCGTGCCTTGCCGCTAGTGTTCATCTTTGCAACTCCTTCGCCAAGAAATATGGAGCAAATCTGGGCGACTCATTTGAAATTTTCGGAAATTTCGAAATTTCAACAAGAGAAGCTCTGAAACACATTTGAAAATTACAAGAGTTTTCTGCAAAAATCAAGGCTTTACTTGGACTTGAAATTTTTTAGAATTTTCAAATTTGGAGTGACAGAACTTTTGTTTTGATCTAATATTCCAGCATTTTCCACACAAAACAGGTATGTGTCAGACTCTAAGGCAGGTATGTGTAAGTGAAAGTTATTATAAATTATTGTTGAATTTTCATAAATCAATACTTAGTAATGAACCAAAAGCTCGTCCCCATCATTTTCAAAATTTAAAACTTTTTTCCTTCACATCCGATCTGCACATGTTTATTTTGAAAGAAGACACGCTTTCTAATTGTACCTGGGGCACTTTTTGATAACTCCAGAGATCGAATTTGGTGAAGAAAATTACTCCATTTTAATTTTCCCCATGTTTGGTCGCAAAAATCTGCTTGCAGAAAATCGGAGTAATCGGTATAATAGCTATTATTACCTACTCTTTTTGAGTATACAAAGATTGCGCTGATTGAATTCTCTTAAAAAATTATGATTTTTAAGGAAGCCGTAAAAAAGAGTAAATACGATTTTTCTGGCATTTGCTTCGAAAATCATAACTTTTCATAAGGAGGTTAACCAGCGCAAATTTGGCACAGTCAGAAAGAGCAGGCTATAAAACCTATAATGCTCCGATTTCCGTTGCGAGTTTCAGTTATGCGACCAAATGCAGAAATTCTGAGAATGGAGTAATTTTCTTCTCCTGCTTCTATCTCTAGAGCTTGCTTCCATTGAAAGGTACTTCAGGTAGGTACTATTGGAAACATGAATCGAAAATAAACATGTGCAGATCCTTTGAAGATGTAGGAAGTACTTGGGAGAGAGAAAGGCATTTAAAACAGCAAAAACAGAGGAGCAGAGAAGGATAGATAAATTAAAGCAGTGGCGGTGCAAGAAACTTTTTCGAGAGGGGGAGGGGGAAAAAATTATTTGGTTTTGTGAGCGTGAGCAAGAGAGGGAAATTTAGGAGTGAATTTTCGTGGTTCCAATTTTTGTACGCCCTCGATTTTTTTTAGCAAAAAGGGGCGTGAAGTGAGCCACACCTTCGAAGATTGCCTAGACAGACTACTTTAGAGTTTAGAAAAGCTTTGATCTTTCATTATCTATAGTCGCAGACTACTATAACTATTCTTGAGATCCACCATGCCCCGCCCCTTTCTTCTGACATATTTCTGCCACATTTCTATTTTATTCAATCATTCAACACTGTTATTAAAAAAATTTAATTTGGAATTTCTCGAGCTATTGTTTCAAATCGTAAGTTTTGAACTTTTTATCTTTGAATCAAAAATTATTATTTTGTGATATGTGCGGTATTGTGAGAGGGAAAAGATTTGAAAATCAAAAGCAGAGAGTAGAATAGGATAGACACACGAAAAGCAGTAGCGGCGCGAGAAATTTAATTGAGGGAGGGGACGGAGGGATTGAAACTTTTGGGTTCGTGGGCGTGTGGCCACTTCCAGCAAATGAAAATTCAGGAATGGTTGAATTTTTGCGGTTACAATTTTTGCACCACCTCGATTCTTTTTAGCACAGCTCCTCCGAAAATTGTCCACAACTATTAGGTGGGACCAAAAGTACGTTCGCCACTTTTCAAAAAATCATAATTTCCTTTCGACTCGATGGATCTCTTTGATTTTATATTTTTCTAAGAGAGAAAATCATTCTCTTTACAATAATACCTCTGCCATAAATTGGCTCAAGAAAGTTCGCGAGTTAGAAGCAACTAAAGATTACTCAAGATTGGCATTTCAAGCAGGGTCACCAAAAAATTCTGAAATTTTTCGATAGAAGAAATTATGTTCTTTACTACAGTGCCTTTTCCAAAAACAAAAAGGATAGAGAACTAGAAGCAAATAAGAGAACTATTACTTCAGTTTTGCAATTGAGCATGCTCAAAAATGCCCAAAAACGTACAGAAAAGGCGGGATATTCATGAACATGAGTTTTGTGATCTCCTTCTAGCTGAGAAAAATTCGTGCCAATCGAAAGCAATTTTGATTTCGTAGAAAATCAGATCCGAATTCGGTAATATCACGAAAATCAAAACTGCTCTCGATTGGCACGAATTTCTCTCCACTAAAAAGAGAAGGTCACTAAACCCATGTTCACATGAATTTCCCGTCCCTCCCGACGCAAAACTGAATATTTCTCTTCATTTGCTTCTAATTTTCAACCTTTTTTGTTTTGGAAAAGGCACTATAGTAAAGAGCATAGCTTTTATCGAAAAGTACCTTCAGAATTTTTTGATGGCCCTGCTTGAAAAATGCCAATTTTGAGTAATTTTCTTCAGTTGCTTCTAACTTTCAAACTTTTTTATGCCAATTCATGGCAAAAGTACTGCTGTAAAGAGAATCATTTCCTCTCTTAGATGAATGTGAACGCAAAGAGATCCATTAAGTCGAAAGGAAGTTATGCTTTTTTTGAAAAACTGGCGAACGTACTTTTGACCCCAAATTTGAATCTGAAAATTTTTGAAAATTTTTCAATATTCACCAAGAGCTTGTAGATCACTTTGAAATTTCGGTGACCCATTCCCCCCCCCCTTAGTTTTGATATATTTCTACTTAATCACTTCTGCTTTATTTATATCCAGTGCATATTTTCTACGAAGTAATAGTTTTAAATTATTTGCATTATTATTCTAATCAAAGCACATAAAGCAAAGAAGTTCGACACACCTGAACAAGAGCGTTGTGCTTAGACGAAGTCCCTCCGTTGAGTCCTTTTCCAGCACTCCAGCAGCCTGGTGATGGTTGTTCACACACCTGCACCGACGCCTGAAAGAATACTTAGATTATAGATGAGAATAGGTTTACTTACGCCAACATTGAAGAAAGAAAGAAAAAAGAGAAAGATTAGAGGAGGAACAGAAGCGAAGCACTATGGAAAAGAAGAATGCGCTAAGCGCTGTTAATGTTGCGTTCGCTATTTCGCAATCGCGAATGCATGCACTCTCAAAGTCCTGCGGAAATGCTGGCAGGTCAAAGTGCTGCGTAAACCTTACGAGCCCCACTGCACTTTCGCAGCGCTTTATGGAAAGTGCTGCGGAAGTTCCGGTTTATGATCGCTGTGACGTCAATTTCCTGCATAAACCTCGCATTTTGGAGCGTGCACTTTCTCAATGGTTAAGAAAGTGCTGCGGAAATGCTGCAAGTCCTGCTTGTCCTGCGGAAGTTCCGGTGAATTGTCTGAGTGTTGATCATCAACTATTAAGTGAATCGCATGCAATGGAACCATTCACTGGAGAGCGGTCTCATTCTGGGAGCAGAAGTGATAGCGCATTCAGAAAGTACTGCGAAAGAATAGAGAACGAATTGAAGGTGAAATGACTTTCAAATCTAAACGAATTCGGCGCAATTCTTTACAGGTAATCTCTCGACAAATTACTAGCCTTGCAAGTGCTGCTGAATCACGTCATTCTACGCTTTTGGATATCCTTAGCCGAACGGTAAGCTTCTGACACATCAAACTGATTGAATACAGAGATTTTCATTCATTCGTTGTTTTCCAGCTTCAAAAATTTTGAATGTTGATCGATGTTTCTGTTTCTCTTTCAAGTGGGCTAACGTAGCTTTTACACTGTTTTTCTCCACACTTATTGCCGTTGGCTTTAGGTTACCATTGTTAGAATGAACCTTCTCACAAATCAAAAGTAAAGAACGTCAGGATGTGATCCCTCTAAAATACGTACTCCAAAAATGTGCACACTGCTTGATCGTGAATAATCCTCTTCTGATGGTTTTCGCGAAATTTGAAGTGTCATACATAGAGGGGCGTGCTTTAGCTTGATTTAGAGTACAAAGAATTACGGATCGGTAATTGGGAGTGTAAATTTACGGTAGCAACTTTTTTGCTGCCCTACTTCTACGTCTTATTTCATTGCGAACTCCTGTAATTCCAAAAAAAAACTCTTTGAACTCAACTTTTAGGTGGGTTTCAAGCTTACTGCAGTCCCATATCAGCGGCGGACCGAGGGGAGAAGACACCCTACCCCTCCCCCCCCCCGAAAATGGCTCGCGAAATTCTTGAAACTTACTTACATAGGTTATAAAAATGTGCAAACTTGTTTATCTTGTAAGTAATCAAAATAAATTTCAAAATTTTTCAAAAATTTCGGGGGGCGTGGCTGGCTGCCATGCAACCTTTTCCCAGATGTTAGGGTTGCTGGACCCGCAATTTTAAGAAGCACCAAATTTTTTTCGGAGTGCGTGGCTAATGCCACGCCTTTCACTCGAAATTTTTTTGCGCCTCCTTCCAGGAGGAAATTCTGGGACCTCCGCTATCCCATACGTATCACTTGAAGGGTTTAAACGGTATGGTTAGACACTTTTGATTGACCCTTGAGAAGCCGGCACTATCCCTGCCCTGCCGCAACTTCTGCACTGAGATTGTGTTTGAGGGTAAAAATCATACTTACAGCCAGCGTCACTAACTGACATAGTTATAGAACCTGCAGCTACTTCGGAGTGTTTTTTGAGCAAGGCTCGGTTGCTGTTGGTACGAGGCCCTCATAAACGTTTTGGCCATGATAAAAAAGGGAGATTGCTGTTTTTATTTTGCACTGCAATAGAATGAAGCCAGCTTTTCATAATGAAATGATACCTAAAGGTATGCGAAAACTCAGAAGATTAGAGGTTGATCATCAAGTATTGCTCACATTATTTTGTAAACTCATGCTGCGTTTACACTCTTTGTAAAAGGGACGGATTTTTTATGCTTTGGTCTTGTTCGGAATAGATATTTTGGTATGACGAATGTAGTATAGATTCACTCAGTGAGGCAGAAATTCGAATTATCTCACTAAGGCTTTGTAATGGTACTGCAGGCATAATGAGCGAGTGATTTCTATGTCGCGAAAATGTATATTACTATAATTTGTAATACTTTATGTTTTCGATAGCTCAATATCACTATGTAAAGCATTAGATGGGAAAACGCCAATGGAGGCCATTATGTACTATGAGGAACTTTAGCTGTAGCTATGGTAAATCGTAAACTACTATCTATAAAGGGTTTGAAACTCTCAAAATAAGGAGTCTCAAAATTTTTAGTAGACACACTGAATGGCTTGCAGCTAACTTGTTTTGGATTATTAAAATTTTTGGTGTAGCAACTAATACGAATCAAAGCTATTTCAGTGTCCCATAATTTTTTACCGTTTTTACTACGACGGTCGTCTTTTTGTATCCTTCCTTCAATTGATGCGGCTTGACCATTCGACAAGGTAAAACAACGACAACGCTCTACGAAATGGCTATCAAGAGTCTGCTCGAATCTTATTCCACGTTAAAGTTCTGAGCGGAAATCTGATAGCAGTCAAAAACGAGTTTTAGTGTCTCGTATCTCCACCCCAAAAAATTCCTTATTCAACTTAGCATATACTTGACAAATCGAACATTCAACTGTATACTTTTCGTATTTTTTGCCATGGCTAGAAAGAAAGAAAAAGATGAGTGGAGTAAAATGGCAAACTCCTTCGCTAGGCGTCTTGAGCCTCTCCCATGCACATGATCATAAAGCTCATACATACGGTCTGCTCCAATCGGGATCAGGACGGACCGTCGGCCTAAATTTGCGCTCGCAGCGCTAAGCGTCTGCGCTGCATATGCACGCTGTAGGAGAAAGCAAAAGGATTAATGAGAGAGCAGAGAAGCAGGCCGTAGGCGTGACCGCGAAACCCTAGCGACGCGGACTTCCGCCATCCCAATTTGGCTTGGTTGGGATTGGGGCAGACTGTACAGAAGTACGATCGTGTATACCCTTTGTAAATACCCCAGTTATTGAGAGGCGCTGATGTTTAGGGTAAAAACGGTAAAAAATTGTGCGACATCCTAATAATTTTTACGTAAACTATTATCTATAATGCTACTTGAAATTTTTTTGCCTTATGGTAATCAACATTTACGGATCAGAAACATATTAAACAAACTGATCTTTTTTTAACATTAAAAAATTTGTGACAGGATATCTCCTTCTCTCAAACAATGTCTCATACCAGTATAGGTTAGCCTTGAAAATATAAAATAGTCTTTCTAAACATCTCAGATACATATTTCAGGCCTTCCGCGTGCTCATACCACAGAGGATCTCTTGGAAGACAATTATAATCTTGATCATTTGGCCTTTCATAGCCAATATGCTTGTACGTATACTCAGAAATGCTATCGGTGTATGAGACAGAGAAATTCAGTTCTACTTTGTGATTATCAAATACGAGCTTTGTTTATCTGTATAATTTGAATTCTTGTAGGTAAATCTTTTCATAACTATCATATGTAGCAACCCTAGAGTCGCTAACAAGTTGGCCGAGAAAACAAATTATTAACCGTCTAGTTGTGACCACAAATATCGCTACATTTTATACGGTCTCTGATGGTTACATGTGAGAACTTACTCTTACCAAAGAGTTTCGCATAAAACGAAGAACTTTACAAGTCACTCAATTTTCTTGAGAGTCCTGTCACAATCTTACGAAATTTGAAAAAATTAACATTATCCCGAATACTACGCCCTCTCATCCAAACTCCCTCTTCACAGAATTCGATCAGAAAATAAACCTTTTGTACCGAAGACACTTTAAGAGAACCTTCAGGTTGGATTTTGTCATCATAATGAAAGTTACTATGAAAACTTTAAGAGAAAAACAAACATGATTTCTTTGCGCTATCTTATCAAACTATCTTTCGAGTTCCGGGCAACATAAAAAGATGAATTGATTACTTTTGATTCCTTTCCAAGAATCTTCTTTGGGCCAAATATTCCTAACAATCTCCCTTGAGAGTCACCTTGAAAACAGTGGAATCGCAAAACGACGATGTCCCTACAAAAGACTGGGTGTATGCCAAGATGAATGATAGCTGGCAATAAACACACTGTACTCCTGCGGTTGTTAATATGCCGCGCATAAAGTTTTATTTTTTGAAGCGATGTATTCTTCACTGGATCGAGAATGATGTCGAACGATAACAGTTACTGAGCTCCCGGCGTTTTTTTCCAAATTTCTAGATATCATAACAGGGTAAATATAGAACTATAAAAATACTTGACCTACACAAGGCATATGGCTGACACAAGCTACCTTCATGTTGGCTCCCCCCCCCCCTACAAAAGACTCAGCTTCACTCAAAAACGCCTAAAAAATTTTTGCAACAAAAATAAACGTATTCTCGTGCTCTGCTTGCCGCCTACAGGTATTTGTTTTGTAAAAAAGACCTGTTCCACAAACCGTCCATGGACCGATATTGTAAGAGAAATTATTAACTAGAGAGTGCGGGCCGCTTAAACGAGGAAGAACTGCCCTGCGGGCTGCTACATATCGATATTTGTCGAAAAAAAATATTTTTGAAAAATTGCCCTACGAACTTGCTACGAACCAATTTTTGAAAAAGTTGTTCTATGAACCGCTTAACCCCGGAAGGGCTGCCCTATAGGCTGCACATAAAGCGGCACCTCAAGGAAGGACTGCCCTACAAACTTTCAATATTCTTTGAAAATGTCCCAAGAGCAACTCTGAGACCGATATTTTGAGAGGAGGCAACTGCTCTACATATCCCCTACAAATCAATATTTTGAGTAAAAAGTCATATAAGACGCTTACACAACGATATTTTACGCCCTTCAAGCCAATATTTCGAGAGGGAACTACCTTCGCCGCCTACAGAAAGATAATTATAGTAAGGAATTACCCTATCGGCCGCCCACAGACCGATGTTATAATAAATAATTGCTTTAGCTCTACAAGACCCGCACAGACCGATACTGAAAAGGAGAATTGTCCTATGAGGAGGCACTTACACACCGATGTTTTAGAGAGGGCTGCCCTCCAACCACCCTACAAAACCTTATGTGAAAAAGAACCGTCATCAGGCCACTTATACTGGTTATTATCAAAAAGGAAGTGCCCCACAGACCGCTTGCACACCGATACCCTGAAAAACAACTGCCCCACAACCCCTTGCCCAAAGCATCATGATTATGCGAAAAAACTGCCTTATGGTGAGCTCTGCCTTACGTCTCCCAAAAACTATACTGCTCTAGGGACCGCTCACGCATTGGAAGATCCTCTACAAGGAAAGCCAACGGACCGATTGAAAAATAAACAAAAGGGCCATCAGCTACTCGGAGACCTATGGAGACTGCATGCGGGCCCCTTGCACATCGTTTGCCACAATTGGGCAGGAGCCTGACTGTTTACTGACTTTGTTGAACGCCATGAGCAGCCATGAATATTTTACTAAGAAGATGAGAATGTGAACAGATTATTACAGCAGTATATGAACTTGTAAGAACTGCCACAGCCACTGTCGAACAAGCTGGCGTGCTTTCAATAGAAAAAACTCAAAACGACAAGGTTCGAAATCACTCATACCCAGAAAGTACAGACTTGCGAAACACGGAGGGGGAACTGTTAGCAACTCAACGAGATGTCAGCACCCCAGAAACATAACTTGCACTCCATAGCCCACCCATTTCAGGAACACTGCTTGAAAGAAAACGATATTTGCCCCCTCAAAATACGCTAGCCTTGTTGACAAATCTGTACTCTCACACCCACCGTAATTACCCGCCCTATTACGCAACATGTCATCATGAAAGTGCAACGCCTTTGGGTTCCTTCATACTACGCCGCAGGACGCGGCGTGCACCGCTGCAGTCGCAGTGAGAATATAAGCTTGCTCGCTGTGAAGGAACCTTTCGGAGAACACGAACGTGCAGGAAATATAGATGTACATTCATAACGGGCGAAGCTGTGCTGCCATAAGCGCACATTTCCACTGCGACTTCAGCGGCGCACGCGAGACGCGGCGTGCTGCGGCAGGCTGCTGGTTCTGCGGCGTAGTATAAAGAAACCCTTTCCATTCTTTTTTATGGAATGATTTAGTACCACAATGGGTCGATAGCAAAATTGCAGATTGCAACTAAACTTATCGAATGTCCTTACTTCCTTGATTTAAGTCACTGACGAGGTTCGGAGGGTTTTGCAAAGCACGAAGCTCGGAGATTTAATTGGCTAGACTATATTACTATTTCGAAATTCACCTTTCTTATCACCCTTTCAGACACTTGTATAACACGCATTCACGAAAAGCTACTGCTCAGATTTCATGCTCAAACTATAAATCATGTCAAGTTTGATCACAATAATCTTTAAAGTATGATCACGGGCGCAGAGATTAGCCATGGGGTTTGAGGTGTAGTCAAGTCTTTGCAACGGTTCATCGCTGTTTGTTCATCGGTTTGCTTCATATGCTATGAAGTGGAATTGTCATCTGTTTTTGCTGTTTATGGCCATTTTCTCTGAGCGAGTGTGGTAAAGCTATAGAGGTATACGGTGCGCGAAGCTTCTTAGGCCTCGGGCGGTACTTTGAACGATTTCAACCGCGGCGCGATCGGCCAATTTGCCGAATGTTTTCAGATGCAACATTTGCGGTCTACATATGCATAGTATGTATAACTTTCGTTTAGTGATGAAACTCTCTATTTCTGTGCATTCAGAATGCACCTATGATAGTTACATACAACGAGTATGCCAAATCGCGTCGCAACTGAAATGGTGTGAAGTATACCTTAGGCCTTCCCCGGTACTATCAGCGCACTGTTATTTCTTTAACCTCTCTCTGCGTGTCTTTCTCTTTCAAAAGCTTCTGAAGAAAAACTTTGAAAATGATCCAAGCCAAAATTTGAATACAAACGTAAAGGGGGGGGGGTAAGGTAGGATTTCCATAATTTTTGATAGGTAACTAACGTATTTTTTTCCAGTTTCATAGGAATGAATGTCAGGGCCCGGCGGCAAATGACAAGCTCGAAATCGTTTTGGGTGAAAAAACCAAAGAAGATATCGTTATTGCGGGGATCGGGCTGAGCACCGAAAAAATGACAGTTTAGATGGCAAGCAAATCTGAGCTCCTTTCCCATAAATTGGGCTTTCGCGCTCATCAAATCGCGCCGTCGCTAACTGCCGCATGCGCGGCATCGCTTAACCGATGCAAATTGGAACAGCATATATAGGGTTGGGCCAGACTGCGCTGGAAAAGCGGCGTACGCCGCGTACGCCGCGTACGCCGCTTTCCCAGCGAAGTCTGGTCCAATCCATACACAACTACTTCTAAATGTATGCGGAACCATACGGCACCAAATCGCGTAATGAATGAACATAAGCTGCGTGAATGGAGGGAGTGCTAACGTTTTTTCCTAAATTTTTCGTAACTGGCGAATGAAGATGTGAACTAAGAGGGCTCAATGCAATGCGCATGTGACAGTATGGCATAAAACTCGACATATATGTACATGGACACGGGTCTGTAGGAGATAACCTAGAAATTCCATGGAAAAATGTATGATTGAAGGTTGTGTCAAGCTTTTCTTGAAGTTGCTCGCTACCAAATAAATAGAAGAAATGGCTTGTTTGCAGGCTTAGATGACGATATGGCACTAAATTTGGTCTGTGTACGCGCAGTGGGACTAAAGCACAGAATATGTACAATTGAAAAATTATGTAATAAAGAGCGTGTTAACTTTTTCCCAAATCAGGTGGGCAATTGTCCACCCAGTGCCCACCTGAGGTAGGCAAAACTTCCATTTCATATGAGTTCTTCAAAATTTTTACGTGAATCTGTTTTACACCTAAGGTTTAGTATGTAGTGACTTGGTTCCAAAACCCCTCCTCTCCTCCTTGTTAGAATCCGGGATAGTAATAATAGCCGGTCCCTTGCAGGAAGAAAGCGCGCCAATCGAACAACTCACGCACTTGGAGCCAAGTAGAAAATCGTAAAAAAAACCATGGTGGCAAAGGCAAAGCCGCTTCACCGATGTCCATTTGCTAATGCACATGAAAGAGTTTCTATACAGAAGGGTTTATGTATGTGTGTCACGAAATCTTATATATAAAGCTGAATGTCTGTTTGTATGTCTGTCTGTCTGTCTGTCTGTCTGTAGGTCTGTCTGTCTGTATGTCTGTACGTATGTTCCGAATAGAAAATTCTATTTCTGAACCGATCCGGACCAAACCTGGCACACATACACTACGGGCTCCGGCGGGTGTCATAGGCTACTTTTCGTCATCGATAAAATCGACATCAATCGATAACGAAAAGTGGACTGTGACACCCGCCGGGACCCGAAGTGTATGTGTGCCAAGTTTGATTCGGATAGGTTAAGAAATGGAATTTTCTATTCGGAACATACGGCGGAGCCGGGTAAGCCAGCTAGTCAAAAGATATTCTAGTAAGCTAGGTCAGACTCCAAGCTTGCTCTTTTGAAGGCAGTGTCCGGGCAAAAATTTGATTTCGAGATTTTGTGCTTATATGAGCCTATTCGTCTGCTGAATCCAAATTTCACCTTGGAAAGCGCGAAAACGGCGAAAAAGGGCTCTAACACAGGAGGGAAATCAGCAGGTGGGCGGGGCTTTCCCCACTGCGATTTCATGCTCGCAGCTCCCGGAGCGATCTTCTCGATTCCCCCAGCCGTCCTAACATCGCTACCGGCCAGGTGCGAATGATTGACACGAAACCGGAAGCGAGAATGTCGCTCCGGAAGCTGGGAGCGTGAATTCGCAGTGGGGAGGACCCCGTCTACTTGCTGATTTCCCTCCTGTGTTAGGGCCGTTTTTCGCCATTTTCGCGCTCTACAATGTGCATTTTCGAATTCAGCAGCGATTAGGCCCCGGTAAGCCTAAAATCTCAAAATCGAGTTTTTGCCCGGACACTGCTTTTAAATGCAACGAAGGTGAGAGGAAGCTGCAACAGCTTGCAGCTGATGTTTTTGTTGCCATATTTCACTTTACTGAACCGATAGGTGTCCGTTGGCTAGGTAATTGATTAGCAGGCTTCAAAGATTTACACTCAAGGTTGATCAGATCATGTCATTCTGTATAATATCTAACTTTTGCATTTTTTTGAAATTGCGACCGTCTCAATAAAAGATACATAAAACACAGTCTCGTAAAACATCTCTTGTTTATGATTTATTGTACGTGTCTGCATGTTACAGCAGCTGAAATACTATGCGACAAGCTCGAAAAAACGAACTGAGTAGCAACGCTCGTATGAAGCAGTATTCAAAAATACAATTTTCCTTCGTGAGGCTTTCTCCCATTTTGATAGTTGCCAAGGATTTTCCTTTGCCAAGCAAAATGCGGAAGCTGAAATAGAAACCAGCTTGTTTACCGTACGCGAAGTATAGTATTTCTTGAACTTAATGGACACAGAAATAGAAAAAAAACAAGAATAATATATGGAAAACACTTCATGCGCATTTCTTTTTTTCGATCAACACGACTTTTTCCAAGAGAAAGTCATTCATTAAAAAAGGATTGAGCTAAGCAGGACGCAGTTGAAGGTTTTGGCTATACTAAAGTTTTGCATTTAGTCGCTTGTTCTACGAGAAAATCTGTTAGTGAATCCTACTTGAAAGTTTCTCTATTTATTTGTTATCGCGCCATCTGAGCATTAATTTTTCACACTTTTTAGGTCAGTAGTGGCTCAAACGGAGTTCATTTCCAGGGATTATAATATTATGGTATGAGATTGATTAGATCGTCCTCAGAACTCTAAATGATCCTTTGAAACATGGATGACAGAAGTGCCTGTTCTGTAATACAAAACCCAGAGAACTCTACTCATTGTTGTTTACTAAGAAACTTTGCAAAGTTTTGAAAAACTGTTGCGGCAGAATAAATTTTTATAACAGTTACGTCAACCATAACTTCAATTTGAAGCGGAAGAAACACTTTCGGGCGGCATATCGAGCAGGTGTGAGCAGCTGGCGCTGGTTCAAGTCTAAATATAATATTGATGCGGCCCGAGCTTTAGTCGGAGTCTGGAGTTTTTCAAGCTGAGGATGCTTTGAGAGCTCTCAAGGCCATAAAAGATAATTTCATCGTAGAAGAGAGTTGCGAATATAGATTCTCACGAAAATTACAATTACCACAAACAGACGGAAGTTAGTTCTTTGTTTTGAGTAGCGTCTTGTTGCTCCAATATGAAAACACCAGCATGTGGTTGATTTTCCTTAATCTAATCTATTAGGTCGTTTCATAAGTTCGTCGACTTTTTATTTTTGTCGCCGTTTTTCGATGAAGCGGTTTGTTTACGGCAAAGTACCTATACCATTGAAAAGAGAAAATCTTGCTCTACAAGAACTGTTGTTCCTTCTTTTACGACTTATCAAAGCAAAATTTTTCGAGAGGCAAAAATTGGCGATTGCGGCAACTGCAACTTTCGATCCGTATACGGAGCCACAAGTGGGAATTTTTCGTCTGAAGTTGTTATGAGTGATGAGAAACGACTGTTTGTGGTACTACGGTGCATATAAAAGTAGTCTCCATATCCAAAGAGAGGCTATAAAGAAAGATTAAGCGCACGTTTACCATGCGTGTAGATGTTTTACGTTTGGCACAATTTTAAAAAGTTCCCACGTCAAAAATTTTTTTTGAGAAAGCGTAAAATGTTGGTCAGAGCTTGTACTCATACATCTACACCACTTAGAAGAACGCATCCATTCCTCAAGTTCCGATAGGAGGACCGACACATTGTGTCGCTGAACAACGCGCCAAACTCAAGCGGCAGCAGTCAAAGACAACAACCATTGGGACCTTGTTCAAACGGTTCTATGCATATTGGCATGCTGGAAATTTGTCAGTGTTTCAGTCTTGCTTGCTACTATCCATCCCGCCTACCTATGACAGAAACATCTTGCGGAATACGGACCAAATGCGGAAAGTGCAGTTGCCGCAATCGTCAATTTTTGCCTCTCAAAAAATTTTGCTTTGATAAGTCGTAAAAGAAGGGGATTCAAGTTTGCTCCAAAAACGAACAACAGTTCTTGTAGAGCAAAATTTTCTCTTTTCATTGGTATAGGTACTTTGCCGTAAACCAACCGCTTCATCGAAAAACGGCGACAAAAATAAAAACTCGACAAACTTATGAAACGACCTAATATTTCATTTATGAATTTTATCGAGTGAGCACTGTGCCGATTGTAACCACACTATTCGATATCTTGCCAGAGCAAAACAAAGATTCTTCCCACCTTTATTCAAAACAGTAAACTTATGACAAGATTATTATTAAAAAAAAGAACTATAAAGAATAGAGAAAAACTAAGGCAAATTACCATTAAAATAATGAACTACTGAAGGCTAATTGATTACGTCGCCTCCAGAAATGGGGGATGACGAGTTTACATTCAAACGGATTTTATAATTTCTTGATTTCGTGAACTTTTGTTTATCCTGAAAGGAATGCTGTTAAATCGCAAGTGAATCAATAAGCAAATAATAGCTTGGCACATAAGTGGCAACTAAGTCCACAATTTTTCCGCCCTTGATATATAGCGCTCCCATTTTTTGGCATAATGTGGACTAGATAGTGGTCTACAGCAGTGGCGTACCGAGGGGGGGGGGGGCGCGCCCCCCCCCCGAGAATGGGTCGCGAAATTTTTGAAAGTTACTTATATGGGTTATAAAAATGTGTAAGTGACTTGTTTATTTTTGTAAATAATTAAAATAATTTTTAAAAATTTTTAAAAATTCAAATTAGCCTTGTAAAAAAATTTTTTTCGGGGGCGTGGCTGACGCCACGCCCCCTTTTTCCAGATTCTAGGGGTCGGGGACCCGAAAAAATTTTGGGAAGCACCCCCAAAATTTTTTCGGAGTGCGTGGCTGACGCCACGCACCTTCTTTAGAAAAAAATTTTTGTCACGCCCCCCCCCCGAGCCGAAATCCTGGGTACGCCACTGGTCTACAGATATGTGCAAACCATTTTGTTTCTGGTGGTAAAGCGGGGAAATTCTGAGTATTTTACAAAAGCTGATCAAATCAGAGATTTCACCGGGTTAAAAAAATCAAGTCGTTCTTAACCTAAATCAAGCGCATCGAACCGAAAGTGTACACAGATTGTTCGGTTTATGTAGCAACCACCCTTGTAAGTCTCATCTTGATACTTAAACGTTTGCGTAGATTTGTAGCACTCTATTTAATCTATTTTGCTAATTTGTCATCATGTAAGAAAGTGAGAGCGCTACATCCAAGGTCAGAAACATGGACAAGTTGCAAAACTTACGTGCCAACCCTGTACATATTGGCTCTACGAATGTGAAGCCTAAAAGGAAGGTGCATTTGCGAGACAGTATTGCTATACAGGGTGTCCCAAACAATAACACTGTTTGATCGTTAATAACTCCTTTGTCATGAAGTCTTTCGAGAAGCTTGAGGCACCATTCTGTAAAGCGAGGATCACTTAGACTTACAGTATAGAGCGAATCAATAACCATTCACTCTTCAGTGCTGTAGGATTACGGTATGAACTTTTAGCATACAGCGCCACCCTGTAAATAAGCTTTTGTTGGAAAAAAATCCAAAAAACCGGAAATTTTGTGTAGCGGGGTATTTGGACGTGCCAATTTACTACTTAACCTTCTACCAGTCTGTCTAACTTTTTAAATGCTGTAATCGCACTTTTGATGATCATTGGATAAACAGATTCTAATCTAAACCTGAAATAACTTATAGAAGAAGCATTACAATAGAGTGCAAACGTCATATTTAGAGGAAGCATTACAATAGAGTGCAAACGTCATATTTAGAGTCAGCGACTTCGACTAAACCAGTACAAAAGTTTTTAGCTTGTGTTATCCTTCTGAGATAAAAATCGCGTTTAAAAAATCCCCCGCAAAGTTCCTACCGTAAACCTACAGTGATGAAGTACGATTGATGATTCGCTCCATACTTTGAGTCTAAGTTGAACCTTGCTCTACGGAATGATGCCTCAAACTTCTCGTAAGACTTCATGACAAGAGTGTTATTTACGATCAAAGAGTGACCACATTTTTTTGGGACACCCTGTATAATGTAAGTAGTGAGTAAGCAATATTTGTTTATATACCTAAACATTATCGCTAAATGATCGCACTTAGGTCAAATGATATTTGACATCTGTCGACTGTTTTTCTCCATGCAAAGAATCACATCCGAAAGAAAGGCAAGCATCCAATTAGCCGTCATAGGATCAGGCTCACACTTAGAATAGCTCATAACTTTCGCGAAATGATCATACGGAAAAATATGATATTACAAATGCTCAAATTACTTTCAACTTGAGCGCTATGCGCTAAGGTAAGCTGTATTGCAAGTGCGGGAAAAGCTTAAAAATAATTAAGGTAGGAGCTATGCCCGACTTACCTCATCAAAGCTTCCTGGAAAGTATAATCCGTGATCTAATAGCTGCACGCCCGTGAACGAGAGTGTTCCCACTCCTCCCTCATATGTGACGGTGGCATTTCTTGTTTTCTATAATTCTGCCTAAGAACCGTCATTTTGGTACAAGTGTAATCGTGGGCAATATCGCGCTACATGCTTTTGCACAAAAATCATGGACAATATCATGCTCTATCCTACAGGGTGCCTAAAAGTTTTTAAGCATGTATTTTCTCTTTTAGAATCTGAATAAACATAGAAAAATAAATTTTGGTTCATAGCTTGTTTATACAATACCGCTCACAGAATGTGCAAAATTTCCCTGAATATCGCAAAATTCCGAAAATTCCGCGAAATTCCTAGAATTTCGCGAAACTTCGCGAACTTTCAGGAGTTTCGCGAAATTCCGGAAAGTTCGCGGAATTTTCGGAATTTTGCGATGTTCACGGAAATTTTGCACATTCTGTGAGCGGTATTGTAGAATGCAAGACGATGCCCAACGATTGTTACAAGAGCGCAATGATACCAGTGTGGAAGAACAAGGGGGATATAACAGACTGCTCTACATACAATACCGCATAATTCGTCAAAAAAGTCGCCGGACTGCGGCGGAGTGCGCTAGAGTGCGTCGGAGTGTGGCGGAGAGCGGCGCAGTGCGCCGGAGTGCTGCGAGTTTTTTGACGAATTATGATCGGTATTGTATATGGAGTGAGTGGAAGGAAATATACATATATTAGGTGTATAATCTAATATATAAAGAATCGTAAACGCAATTCAAAAATGTGCACATAAGCGGGGAACCACGTGGCGGTCTCGTAGCGCGCACATGCTACTAGCACCTTCATTTGCTGGTTCACTAGTAATATCAAAAGTGGGAAGGGCTTACAGTTCACAGTTAAACAGCGATAATCGATATTTTGAGGTTAGAGAACTATCAAAACCTCAAAAATCGATAAAATCGACATTCTGGAGGTTGCGAAATCCCGAAAATCGGCAAAAATCGATAAAATCGATATTCTGGAGGTTGCAAAATCCCCAAAAATTGTCAAAAATCGATAAAATCGATATTCTGGAGGTTGCGAAATCCCGAAAATTGGCAAAAACCGATAAATTCGATATTCTGGAGGTTGCAAAATCTCCAAAAATTGTCAAAAATCGATAAAGTCGATATTCTGGAGGGTGCAAAATCTCCAAAAATTGTCAAAAATCGATAAAATCGATATTCTGGAGGTTGCGAAATCCCGAAAATTGGCAAAAACCGATAAATTCGATATTCTGGAGGTTGCAAAATCCCCAAAAATTGTCAAAAATCGATAAAATCGATACTCTGGAGGTTGCTAAACCTAAAAAATCGGCAAAGTCGATAAAATCGATATTCTGGAGGTTGCGAAATCCCGAAAATTGGCAAAAATCGATAAATTCGATATTTCTCAAACTCCAGAACCTCAAAAATCGTTAAAATCGATATTCTGAAAGTTGCGAAATTCCGAAAATCGATAAAATCGGAGATCTGGAAAATTTGGAGATTTCGCAACCTCAAAAACTTCGATTTTGCCAGTTTTGGAGATTTACACCCTCACCTTTAGATCCCAAGGCTCCATCCACTTCACAAGACTCCGCCCACTCAACCGCAAGACCCGCCCACTTCACCCAAACACCTTCAAATGAAGCTCTACCCCCTCTTCTTCCCAACTCTACAAAATTAGCGAAAAACTAAGCGAAAGATTCGAAAAAGCGAAAAATAACCTCACTTTCAGCGCTTTTACACAGCTAAAACTTCCCCAAACAAGCTCCGTCCACTTTATACCCCCACATCACGATCGAAATTGAAGAAAATAAGAAAAATTAAGGAAAAATGAGGAAAAAAAGGAAAAATCGCGTTTTTCTAAGCTTATTTACCCCCTTTCTAGCCAGTTTCAGCCCCTAACCAGGTCCAGATGGCCGCGGGTAACTATCACACGCGCTGCACAAATAAAGAGAGGGGAAAATGAGGGGGGAGAAAGAGGAGAAATTGCGAGACCCCGAACTAAAACGTCCGGAAAGGTTTATAGATGGGCTCCCATAAGCGGAGCCCCTGCATTTTCGCCGAATTATATGTGATGTCCCCCTCAAATTCAAACTGAAGAATGGCTATCCCAGCCTGTTATCCCTACTCTTCACGGAGATAAAATTTAAAATATGCATCATCGCCTTCATATAGCGCCTCCTACGGTGGAGCTACAGCCATGGTCTACCCCTAGGAAAATAGAGTTATCAAAAGTACATATCAGTGACCACATGTGATTACCCCAACCCTACAACTTGCAGAGATATAAGGGCGCAAACTCGCCTTTGTTGACAGATTTCCCAAGTTCAGCTGTCAATTAGGCACTTTTATTGGAAACTTTTTATTCTACGACCTTCTCTCTAAAAATTATATTTTTAGAAATCTGCCCAATAAAACAAACTACAGCCTCATATCTGTAATATTCGTAGAGCTATTAGCCCCCCAACATGCATGCTCAGGCCGTAAAATCGGCTCTCCCAAAGTTGCTCCGTAATTCCCCCAAAAATCATGTTAGACACCTCTCTCATACCTATACACCCCATATTTTTTCCAGCTTCTTAGAAGCAATACACACTGATATAGCGCGCTCTTGACCTCTCGCTCCTCTTGGCCTCGGCGCAAGATTTGGTTAAAATATTGAGGTTCTCGGATTGACCGTAAACTTCACTCATAGTGGTTTTTGGTCCCGATCTTTACGAAAATCTTATTTATTTTGCACTAGAGAGTCTTACAGTAAAGCCAAAGTGAGATAGAAGTAGCTAAACCAATCAAGATCGCAACTTCGCCTGCACTTTTCGCCTACCTGTTGCGGAAAATGTCCGCAAATTTTTGTGAGTTCAACTTTGTGAACACCTCTATCGGACCATGCTTAGCACAGATCTTTATTTGAATTGTTCATCAGATTATGATGTTACAAAATCGCCTTCTCATGAATTGTCTTTCAAATTCGAAAGTCGTGTAATTTGGCAGATATTCTATCCTACAATGTGCCACCAGCAGCAAAACAATGTAAGAAATGTTGTTAGCACGTCGAGTGCAATACCGCTCACAGAATGTGCAAAATTTCCCTGAATATCGCAAAATTCCGAAAATTCCGCGAAATTCCTGGAATTTCGCGAAACTTCACGAGCTTTCAGGAATTTCGCGAAATTCCGGAAAGTTCGCGGAATTTTGGGAATTTTGCGATGTTCACGGAAATTTTGCACATTCTTTGAGCGGTATTATATGTACAGCTGAAACATCTACGCAAGGTCGTACTTCGAATTGTCTTCCGCTCGACTTTGAAAAGGTCCGCCCTTGAGCAGCGCGCCCACTATGGTAGAGGTATAGTTGACGTGGACTATGTATCACGCATTCTGGAGCAAGCGCTTCAAACAGCTCAAATTTTAGTGGAGGATAGTGCAGAATGCTTTACAAAATTGATCTCAGGATAAAAGAGTTCCAACTCAACAGTTGAAGACACCGAAAATTTGAGAACTACTTCTCTATGATTCTGCAAAACGGTTGAAACGTTGCAATTAACTTCTTGAACATTGAGAAAGAAACGATTATGGTGTACGCAATGGGACTATAGAACAAAGTTTTGGTGAAAAATGTGTCTCATACCTTGAGTTAGCGACTCAGACTGATTTGATATAGTGTTTTGACTTTTGTGGATTTTGCTTCCAAAACCTTTCTTTCTCAGTGCAGGTCACCATTCTAAACTAAGAATGTTTGTGTAATCCTACATTGAGAAACGAAATACGGTGCTTTGTTTTACACTGCGATTAAGTCTCTACAGTGCGAAAACTGAAGATTAGCAAAAGTTATTTAGACAAAATAGTTGTACACATTTAAGGATTAGTAATTTTCAGGTGGATACCTCGAAATCTTAGTAATGCTTGTTACAAGAAACACCCGTAAAATTACGATACAAACAGCATGAGTGTTTGAAAAAGTAATGACATCTCTACGCTGAAATTGTTTGCAAAATTGACTTTGAAACGACGAATAGTAACAAAATTACAGCGTTGGAAAATTAAGCTCGAAGACTTCTCGAACGCCCTTTATGAACTCCACATGTATTTCTGGTTTAGTACTCAAATGCTTGCGCTCATACGCACTAAGCGGGTTTATAAAATTATGGGTTCTGGTTTCCAAAATTTATATGTAATGAAGCCGCAGGTGAGAACGTAGTTCTCAAACGTTCGAACATGCTGAATCCAGTAACAATTTTGCTGGATCCAATGACAAGTTCTGCTGCCCTGTAGCCTCTGAGATGGTGCAAACAAGTTTTTGAGCACTATCGACGAAAGCGTTGTTACGGTACACCCAGATGACTTTCAGAAGAAGAACTGTGGTAAAAAAATTTGTTTTCGCCCATCAACCCTGACTAACTCCAAGTTGTATGCGGTGAGCTTTCCGGTTTCCACCTTTCAGCAAAACGTACTTCCAGAAACGTTTGACTTTTGTTTTTCGAAAAGACAGCGTCCGGGCAAAAGTACGAACAAAATTTTTTTTTCGCCTATCTGGGCTACCCTTTCAAATTCGAAACTGCAGCTTGAAGAGCACGGAAATGCTGGAGCTTTTTCAGAAGTCTCAAAAAAATTGAATTTAATTTGAAGCGCGATGCCAACAAGACGCAGAGTCGTTCTGGGACTCTACATTTCGACTGTGTGCTATATGGCTTCTGGCTTGTTGATTTTAGGGTGGACAAGTTGCCGTGGAGTGAAAGTCGCCACATCTGATGCGGTCTCCTCTCTCTGAAAGCAAATCGTTGCAGTTCTACTCAGGCAGGAGCTTCGTCACGATGGCACTATTACGCTCTTCGTTTTCATATCTGGCCGCCACTAATCTTGAAAAACTTTGAACTGTTTGAGCTCGCAAAAATCAAGGCCCATAGTAAACGGGGGCGGGCCCCCAGCCGTTGAACGTAGAACGACTCAGTCCGGCATCCGGTGATCCATCGCTACGGATTCGATCGCTTTGGAGATTCCGAGATCTTCTACGTTCACAAAAAATAGGCCCCTTGAGCGGTTTGGTCGAACGGCTAAGTGAATGGATTTCAACGCGGAAGTCCATGGTTCAAAGTCGTCCAATGGCTAATTTTTGCGCCACCGAAAAACAACCTTCGATAGCGGCCGTTATCGAGAAAAATCGATGGTGATCGCTATGAAGGATATCGCCAAAAAATGATGGAAAAACAAAACTACCACATTTTGACAAGGAATTCAGAAAAACGAAAATTTTTGAACATAGAGCAAATAAAAAGAATCCAAAAATCCTTGTTTCAAGCAGTTTTTGAAGGAAAAACGCAATCAAGCTCTGAAAAAAAAGAAAAAAATCCAAGAAATCCTGTTTTCTCGTTTTTTCGCCGCAATCAGCTGTTTATCAATTCTATCCCATTTAGGCCGCCGAAACTGTGCATTTTTGGGAGTTTTGCACCGCAAGAATACGTCGACTAGACTGTCCCGTAAGTTTCCACGAGCAACTTGCGGGAAATTTGTCTGATCCTCCTCTTAAACACACTATTTCTCTCGGATCACCCCAAAATTCAACCTCAGATAAGTGGCATTCTGGTGAACTGATTGTGACACTTGACCAGACAGTCTTCTGACTGTTGAACTGACTATCCTAAAGCAAGGGAACATGGGCGGGATTGGGGTCACCCGAGGAAGTTCTTCTGAATGACTCTAAAGTCACCTGAGATGAATGTGGGTTTACTACGGGTCAAATGTTTAGGTGAAAAGATCTGCTGTTTGCAGGTAAAGGCGCAGGAAAGATTGCCTTTGCTATAAATGATTTTTTACTTTGGAGAACTAGTGCCTTTTAAATTTTTTCTCTCTAAAAAATTTTCTTTAAAACACAATTCTGCAACAAACTCTAATTTTATCTCGTATTGCTTTTGTAGCCTCCTATCTCGTTCAATAATTAAACGATACTTTGGAATAATTCTGCGATGTCGTGAGGGACTCTGTCTTAAGAAAAGCTCGAAACCAGGCTCTGGCCTTTATCCGGCTGAAAAGGATGAATTCTGAGCGAGAAGTTTGCTTTGAGTGAAGAGAGATGGACAAGCTACCATCTGTTACTTCTCAGCGATCTCCTAATGACTTCTGAGGTGGCAAGTATAGTCGAGAACATGCTGTGTAAGCGCGCACCTTTGGATGGGATAGAATTCTTCGTTAGTACTAATGGACAAGTAAAGAAGTACTCTTTCAAGCTTTTCAACAGAACCCTTAAAAGGGGTTTTTCAAAACTTTTACGTTTTTTGAACCTCACTTTGAAATCAGGGCATTGAGAGGATAGGAAAAGAAGGACGAGGAAGTTGAGAGTAAATATGATTGAGCCTTTTATTGAAGCGTTGCCCACCAGTGCTCGACTGATTGTCATTTCCACCCCATTTCATGATCCTGATTACAGATTCCAAGCTCAAAAGGCCAATAACTCCACTTCCTCTCCCTTTTGCGGAGATCTTCTAAAAAGCTCAGACAAATGTTTACTTTGATCTTATTATTTTGATGGAGCAACCACATTAGAAAAACCCTCTTCAACATGGTAGACCGCTATGGTGTAACGAGATCTCCTAAGTCATAATCATGTTGCGGAATGGCGAACTTCTTGGAACGCTCCGACCTTTCGCTTTGAAAGCAACACTTTGCGGCGCACCGCGTGAGTATTTGATGAGGGGCACACTATCGTACGCTGTTAATATCTCCCCACTCTCAACTTGGAGTGGAGGGCGCTTTCAAGCAACTAGCAGTCTATTCAAAACAAGTACTTACCGTTCCATTGTGAAAGAATCCGTGACAGGCATCCAGCTTGTCATCTGTTCCAGGACAAAAACGGGCTATTTCCGTGATTCTTTTCGTCCCGTTAGCTGTGTTCACAGTCACTCTACGCATCCACGCGTTGGCATTAAAAGACAAGAGACTGACTGATGAGCCTACACGAACCCATACAGTTGCGTTGGGAGGAATTCTAGTCATGTTATCCCGGCCAGTCGAGTTGGGAGGTTGAGAGCGTTTCGCTACACAGACGCAGTAAATCGCACAAGATACGATCAGAAATAGCTGAAACATAAAGGCTAAAAAATGAAAAGATCGGAAGCCACAACTTGTTGTAGGTGGAACTCGATGGGTTAGTGTCAGAATCAGTATATCTACTCATCTTATAATTCCAGTCCTAGAAAACCAACGGCTATTGGTCCACTCCCATGTATGGCTATAACATATTTTGAATGCCAATCGCAAAAACCACGGCACATTTTTGGACCAGGGGAGGTGCGATGATGACGACAAAAGCGTACAGATTTGAGCGCTGCGAATTAGTTGGACGAAGCGGACGCTTTCTGTTGCTGCAATTGCCGTGCTAAATGAGCAAGGGTGTGCTAAGTGCGGCAACGTTACGTTGTAAAGTTCCGTACGAAACAAATTACTTGCACATTTAACCCGTTTCAACCCCTCCCTCCCCCCTCTCCGCCTCTTCCTCGGTCAGCCACTGTTGTATTGAGACATGCAACGAGGGCCCGGTGAAGATGGTTTTTGAGATCAAACTGAACTTCGTTTTTGGGGTAAAAACAAAGAGTGTATCGTGAAAGCTGCTAAAATTACATACAGGGTGTCTCTCAAAAAGATGTGCACGTTTGATTGTTAATAACCCACTTGCTTCCATGTCTTTCGCCGAGTTTAAAGTACTACTCGGTAAAGCGAGGTCGATCTTAGATTTACACTACGGAGCGAATTACCAGTTACGTTCCATTACCGTAAAAAATACGGGAACTTTCAGCATACAGCGCCATTTGGGATAGGCCTTTTGCTAGAGAAAAATTCCAAAAAAATCTGTAAATTTGTGTAGCAAGGTTTGCAAGCGTGCTGATTTCACTGCACAACTTCCTACCAGTTTTTCGAGCCTTCTCAATAGCCTCTGCAGAGTAGTACTTCAATAATATAATCACATTTCTGACGAGCAACAGAAAAACAGTTATCACCCTAAATCTGAAATAGCTTATAAAAGAAGCATCACACTGAAGTGCAAATTTCATATTTGAAACTAGCGACTTCGACTAGCCTACTACAAGTTTCTGGTTTGTTTGGTTCTCTTTCTGAGGCAAAATATCGCTTCCAATGGTTAAAATTCTTCTTGAAGTTCGTACCGTAATTTTGCAGTGTTGAAGAGAAATTGACGATTTGCTACATACTATATATCTAGGCTGAACCTGGCTCCACAGCACAATGCTTCAACTCGGCGAAAAGCATGGAAAAAGAGAATTACTAACAATTAAACAGTGTGCACATCTTATTGGACACCCTGTACAAGTGACCTCCAGTATGCTTAGCATTAAGTTGGTACAAGAATAGCATGCTCTAACGCGTTCTTTCTCACCGAGCGCGCTAAATTCAAAATGATGCTCAAATGGGCAAATGGCTTGTTTACAGCGCGCAAGCATTACATGATACCGAATCTGGGATATATGTATACATCATCACTACAAGGTACATCATATAAAAAGTTTCAAAAATTTATGTGTCCTAATACCCGTTCATTTTGCTGGATCTAGACCATCACCATCGAGTAGGTTGACTCGGAGCGTAAATAATGCAGAGTTGACATAAACCTTGGACCTCTCCAAATTGGACGATTGAAGCGCTCAAAAATCTATCGTGTGGTGAAGGGAGCGAATCAAACCAATGCCTTTGGTTCTCCTCTTTCAAGCCAAAAATATATAGATGAACGCAGATATGGCGCTCCAGTCACATGCCTGCCAAAACGTTTTTTGACTGGCGACATTGTTTTTTGTTCCTGTTGCTATTGATGTTTCAAAATTGTTGTTGTTTTCCTACTAGTTTTACGTCAGTGTGGACTACTTGAATTTGCAAAGTCATGGGGGATTTCGCTATCAAGGATCCTTCAGACCAACGCATGCCGGGTCCTGTATGCATGTGTTGATGGAATGTTGAGTACGAAAGCATAGCAATTATTGATTTATCAACACATCTTCTGTTGTATTATACCCTCGACCAAACTAAATCAAATTTTGTGGACCTCGGCCGGGACGGTCGTAACTTACTTTCCGTCATCGATCGATATCTAATATATCAATGTAAATCTTGAGCTATGAGGCCGGGAGTTAGCACGAGGGGTAAAGCGATTACGAAATGTTCTGCTCTGAGCAACAAGGTTCGCACAGAGCATACCGATTACAAATAACGTTACTGTTCATGATTGTCGATCACCTTTATCGACACAACACATTGCCCCAAACCAGGACTGATTCGATGACCTTCAAATCTTTAACTAACGCTTTCCCTGAGCTAAAGGAAAAGCTAAAGGAAAAAACCAGTACTATTACGTAAAAAGGGTTGTTTTGGCAGAATACTGATCCCAGCGACCAATATAGGTTCTATATACAAAGCTAAAAAGCTGCTTGTCTGTCTCTGAATATTTAAATGTATGTTCAAAACTTGTATGTGTGTACATATGTTCGCCGGACCAAAATTTGCACACACACGCTTCGGTGCGGGCGACTGTCGTAGGCCACTTTTCTTATCGATCTGTATCGGTTCTACCGGCTTGCTCACTTTGAGCTATAAGGCTGAGCGGTAGGGGAGCTGGGTTATCTCTAGGTGAAGGGATCTCGGCTACTCTCATCCTTGTAAGGTGAAAAACCCAGTGAGCCATGGAAGCGAAATGCCCTAACAATCTACATAGCATTCGAAAACTATGGTCATAACGAATCGAACGACACTGTCTTTTTCCTAAATGTTTTGCGCCGTGAAAAATGAGCGATTTTATCTGGCCAAATATCTACCGATGTGGTGTGCCCACTTTCTGCTGTTATGGCAATCAAGATGGAAGCAGAGAAAGTCGACGCCATGTTTACCGACGGAGACTTGCTCTGTAATATAGGTAGATAATCAGCGGTAGTTGGTCTTCAATGGACAAAAATCGGCTCTCAAAAATGGACATAATTTGAATAAAGTTGGGCGTATCTCTCGTTTCAATGGGGCTAGGAAAAAGCCAACGGTCTACCTCGAATCCCTGTTTCCTAAGCTTTCGAATGTTATATAAATGGGGCAAAAAAGTTCAGATGAGAATTCTTGAAAATGGGGTGAAGTTATCTATCATCAGCTCGCTTCACCCCGCCCTTTAATGCATTGGCTTTAATGGGTCACCAGAGTAAAGATTCTTTAAAGCCAGGAAGCGAAAGTCCTCAGTATGCTTTACATCATTCGAAAGCTGAGATTATGGAGAGTCGAAACAGGTCCTCGAAATTTTCCTAACTCTTCTTAACAGTAAGATATGAGAGGTTGATCGTGACCGATATATTCACTCGCTTCGGGTGACAAAAATTTCCCTTCATTCTATGAAAAACGTAATTTTACTAACGTAATCATTTATTAAATACAATAATCACTGTATATCACAATGAGCTGTTTTCGCAATCTTTGGCAAGACTTTTTTGGTTTTTATAAGCATCGACAACTCGGATATAGCCTTACATTGGTTTTTTTTCTTGCCTCGCTACAAGCAAAAGCGTCTATTTGTCTATCTGTCCTACAAAGCTGTGACAATCCTTAGAAAGCCTTAAGGCTTGAAAATACGTATGTTTATAAATTTTTCAAAACATGGAAGAGAAAGGCAACAAACACGCATCAACCATTAAGTTTCTCGAAAAGAAAATTCAAATGTTTCTGATTCTTGTATTCTTTTTTGAAGTGTTTAAATTTTCAAGTTACTTTCATTTTTCAAATCAGTTTTATACTATCTATGGTAGGCTTGTGGTACAATAAATGCAACTATTGCTGCTCTTAATGTGACTGATTGAAATAATTTTTTCACGGAATATGTGGTTGTTGTGTTTCACGATTAAGGTGCTAAATCTCCTAGTTTTTTGATCATGATTCAAGCTCAGTCGTCTTCCCATCAGTTTCAAGTAAAAGGGGTCATCCGTTTTGGCTCAAACGTGACAGGGGTAGGAAAAAAAAGTGCTCTGCACACACCGTAGAAACAAGCTTGGTCGTATGTTCGTCTATTGTGAGCTATCTAGGGAACGGTCGAAAGCAATAAATAAGTTCAAACTTGTTTTGCTACTTTTGGGTTTCAATTTGTTACCCTTCGCTACACTTTCTGATCTACGGACAAAAATTCGGAATCTGGACGCCTTGCTTTTGTAGCGGACGGATGCAGTCTGGCGACAACGGACCGAAACTCTGCTTTTCGACATACACTCAAGTTATCTAATCTAGAATTATCTGCTACTTACAAGGGAAGTACTTTCAATGGCCGTGGCCTTTTGATATGATATGCATATCATCTGAATCAGCTTCGAACGCTGATTTCAAATCTGCCTTCCGTTTCCGCGAAACTTTTTTCTGAAGAGAGTTATGGAAGCCTGAAAATCCTATTTTGGGGGCGCTTCTTAAGTTTCAGAGCGCTGCTATGTGCGTTGGTGATGCAGTGGTGTATTGGTTAGTTGTAAGCATTGAAGGTGAAAGGTCACTGGTTCGAATCCGGTGCAGAGCGAACCGTTTTGCACTATGAATGTGAGTTAAAAACCACTCTAATTCGTCTACAGACACTTACTGTTGTGCCCTTGGCAAATGTGACCTAAGGAAAAAAATTCCGACATAACTGCTTGTAATGAGACCTTGAACTCTACTTGACTATATTACTAGTTAAACAGGACCAAACATGATGAAGCATGTTCATCACCATATAAGGCTCAAAAAATGCGAATTATCATTATTATCGAATTATCAATCGAGAAGATGTTCTCTCCTGCCTTTTGCTCACAAGCCTGTTGAAGGAATTTGCTATTCTGCGGGAGGCCGAATGGCATGAATTGGACATAAATTCGGAGGAAGAAAATCTGGTGGAAGAGCGCGAAGAGGACCCCACATGGGCGATAGAAGACGATAGCATCCTCCCTTGCGGTTCGAGTGGTATTCTCTATAGTGGAATAGAAGTGTCGAAAGATGCGGTGCGTGTAAAATTCATTCAAAAATTTTTTTTCAAGATTGTATATAGGTGTGTAGAGCTATCGACTTCTACCGTTCATGTGAGAAAGGCAGCCGCTCATTGTCATCCATAAGCAAATTTCGCTTTATCAATAGCCCCTGGCATCTTAAATAGCTACGTCGTTTGGAAAGGGAGCGTAAATTATTAGCTTGAGTATTAAAAAAAATTTTTAGCATTTTCATCAAAATAATTAAATCAGGTTAACTTCAAGCTGATCGCAAACTGCGCTTGATTACTTTAACAGAAAAAGTGAAAGAAGCGGTCCTCCTCAAGTTTGGTGCTGGCATTTGTCTCCATGATCGGGACATTCGTCAAATCGCCTTGAAAATAAATCAGGAGGAAACGTTTCTGACTAATTTCAAAGCCAGCCATAATTGGGTCCAATGCTTCAAGAAAAAGTATGGCATAGTGTCGCGACTCGTCATAAAATTTTTTTCGAGAAGAAACTTTTTGGAAAATGATAAGATCAAGTCTGAAGCGGAAACGTTTGTACGCTTGGTAAAGGGAGGTAATATTTGGCATCATCGAAATACACAGATAATTTTTACCCACACAGAGTTGGAGCAATGGCCTCACGGTAGCGTATGTAATGCTGACCAGAGTGGAATTTTGAAAGAAGTGTTGTCGACTCGTTCGCTAGCGCCCAAAGGTGTAAAGACTGTCGAACGAGTAGTACAGTCAACGGCATCGACGATTCACTCGATCACAATTATGCCTATTTTGTACGCCGATGGGCATTTAGGTGAAAAATTATTTGTGGTGATGCAGGTTAGTTACAAAGACTTCATCAATCTACATGACAGAATTATTTTGATATAGGAACCGCGCGGAGCCTTTCCGGACAAGGGATACCTCCGAACGCCCAACCTGGAGGTTCGGGCAAATACCTCCCACATGATGACCAAGCGCCTGCTTCTCGATTGGGTTCAAACTTGTGCCATGCCAGTGTCCTCGCAATCCCAGCTTTTAATCGTTAATTCCTGGAGTGCATTTAGGGACCATGAGGCTTTTTATCTTCCCCCCCGAAAAACAACTGAAAATTCTAAATATTCCACCCGGCGCAACGTCCCGCATTCAGCCCCTAGACGTCTACTTCTTTATACCTTTCAAAGTGTGCAAGCGCTTCATTTCTCATGTGGTCGCACACGACCTTGATTTCGTCGTCCACAACCGCGACTCTATTCTGAGGCTTTTGTCGCTGATATATCATCAATTTTCAGCTCCTCATTACAAAAATTTTCTAGCATATTCTTGGTATGCGAGCGGGTATTTCGATGAACATCCAGGTGCATTTGAAACGCCACTCCAATGTTGTTTTCCTAGCAACTTAATGGGTACTCGCGAGCATGAAATTTGCTCGGAGGTTTTCTTCATACGCTGTTCTCGTTGTGAGAATTGTCTGTGTTTTGCCCACTTTGTAATTTCGCTTCACCTCTGTACATAAATTTTTTACGGAGAAAACCAAATCTCAACAAGCAAACGGTTCTGCCAGAAAATTAAAAAAAAATGAAAATTTTTCCCTTAGGTCACATTTGCCAAAGGCACAACAGTAAGTGTCTGTAGACGAGCTAGAGTGCTTTTTAACTCACATTCATAGTGCAAAACGGTTCGCTCTGCACCGCATTCGAACCACTGACCTTTCGCCCATAGTTGCGATAGGGGAAGTGATGGATCTTACCCCCTTCACTTTGAGGCCAAACTCCCAATGACCCCCTTCACCTGGGCTGAGATTGGTACTCTGAGAATATGAAAGAAATCGTTATTGAAAGGTTTTGCAGGCTAAGTATCTCAAACAACAAGAACATTCATAAATTTACAAAAGAAATGGTATTTATGTTTATTTATATTATTTATTTTTCCTCGTAGCATTCGTTTGGAGAGCAGAAAGTGAGAACAAAAAAGCAGTTGGTTTTTGGTACATAAAATCCCTCATATCTTGCGGCACAGAAGACCTAGAAAATAGTCGGCGGTCTAGTCGATTCTCCATGATCTCAGCTTTCGAATGGTATACGGCATGTTAGGGCTCCTTTGCTTCCCGGCTCTAAAAATCATTTGCTCCGGTAACCGAAAAAGCCAACACATTGTATAGGTCGTCCCAAAAGTTCTTGGGCACGATTTTCAAAAATTCATAAATTCTGATTTTTCCAACCGATTTGACTGCTTCTATTTTCATATGAAATAGTAAGTCATGTTTTTTATAATGACATCTTATCTGCTTAGTAATGGTCATCTGTTGCATAGATAGGAGCGATAGAAGAAAATTGGTCAAAATTTGAATTTTCGTGTAGGGTCATGAAAAATCGGAGACTTGCAACAAAAATCGGAACAGTCAGTATTGTAGGTTCTTTCACCAGCTTTTTCTAACAGTGCAAAGTTTGCGCTGATTGAGGGTCTCTATGAAAAGTTACGATTTTCGAGCAAGCAATACAAAAGGGCGAATTTGGTTTATTTTGGCATTTTTCAGGAAAATCATAACTTTCCATAGAAACGCTCAATCGGTGCAAACTTCGCACTGTTAGAAAGAGCTAATAAAATAACCTGCAGTACCGACTGCTTTAATATTTGTTGCACTTCCGATTTTTTATAACCCTACACTAAAAATTTAAATTTTGACCAATTTTCTTCTATCGCTCCTATCAGATGACCATTACTAAGCACTGAGATGTCATTATGAAGAGCATAACTTACCCTTTCACATAAAAGTGAAAGCAGTTAAATCGGTTGGAAAAATCAGAAGTTATGAATTTTTGAATATCGTGCGCAAAAATTTTCGGGACGACCTAATAAGAGCGAGGTGGAGCAAGTTGATAGTAAAAATGTGTTGTGGATTGACATCGTTATTTATCAGCACTAACGGGAATTTGAGCGAACGCATCTATTTTAGCGTGCTTATCGTTGTTATATGTTTATGTTTTCTGGTAAAAAATGCGCTTTTGATTGACAGTTATGCCATCATTATTAGCACATACTCATAAAACTATGGGAGATTGGTGAATTTCCACACCTTCACACAAACCCGCCCATTTCTGGATTCTTTCTGGATTTCTGGATCTATACTCTGTAAACCTAATGCTGAAGAAGGTCACTTTCGTGAAAACGCTTTAGACTCACATTACCTAATTTGTAGAGAATGGTTGGTTTCAATGAATCAAAAACTTTAAGACATTCAAAAGAATAACATGCTATTAAAAAATCCCTCAATGTTTTGTAAAGGGTGGCAGTTTGAAAAGGAAACGGCAGGCAGAATACTTAAAAAACCGCAGATGACTCGCATGTGTTCCAGTTCAACAGCGAGACAGAAGGAGAATCTTACGGACCAAAATGTTGTCGACATTGATACAGAGTTGACAATTGAGCGAAACTCTCTATTTCGTGCATTAGAAATCCAAGCAGATTGCCTAGTTTCAATGAGGAAATGTCCAGGAAGTCCATTGCTGATCTTCAGGTTGCTGAAGATTTCAAGGCTCTAACTTCACAAACATGGATATGAACAAAAGGAAGGTGTTAGTACAGCATAGCTACTGCTCTTAGATCCCGACTGGAGTGCGAACCAAACTCTGTGCTTTATGCTTTTGGAAATTATTCGCTTTGTGACATTGACCTATGATATTGAAAAACCAACGCGCAGCATACTATCTACTTTTTTCGGCTATTCCGCAGATGTTGTTAAAGAAGAAGTTGAGCAGCTTTCTCATCAGCTAACAGGACGTATGCCAGAGGAGGTGAAGCCAGAGTTCGACAAGGCCCAAAAAAGTATGCAATATTTCCTTCCCGTGTTGCGAAAGCATATGCGATCTGGCTCTTTTCCCATTACTTACCGCAAAAATCTGATGGACTTACTAGCAAAGCTAGTTTCCATTCCGACTAGCACGGCAGAGGTGGAGAGAGGATTTTCTATCTACTCTGTTATCAGAGCACAACGCAGAATTCGCACAACGGTGGAGCATCTAAGCAATTAGTTAAGGTTGTCAACATTCTACTAAACATACTGTTATCTAAAAATTCGTTCAAAGGATTGCTATAAGTGGTCCAGACAGGATGTCACCGTATGACTTCTTGAAATATCCTGAAAGATGGTATGAAGAGAATGGTCACCTACCTGCTGACTTTCCTGGTGCTACCAGAGGGCGAAAAAAAATCACAAAAGCGCTTAGAGAAGAAGAACGTTTCAAATTTATTTTCGACTTAGAACGCAACGGCTTTTTGACGCAATTCTACTTCTAATCCGATGATCTTTTGAAGGAAGAAGAAGCTCTTTCAGGCAGCGAATTTGTTGTCTCTGACGTTAGCGATAGTGATATTGTTGATGATGACGTGCAGGGATTGTAAGTTGTACCTAACTTGTACATCTTTTGGGATAAGCCTTATTGCTTTCGTTTTTTGCTGATGCAATGAAACAGGAGCACAGATCTTCATAAAGTCAATTTTTTTGAAATTTTTTGATTTCTTTTAAAATTTTTAAATTTTTTTCATTTTGTGCCTAAATAAGGTACAAATTAGAGCTCTTCATACCACGCTTTTTTACCTTTTCTCTCTTCTCCCCACCCCACCCAGGCTCACATACCCCCTTCACCTGGAAGGTCGGAAACAGCTGAGACTCCCTTCACCTGGGAACAGCTCGGCTCCCCCTATCGCACCTATGCTTTCGCCTTCAATGCTGACAACTAACCAATACACCACTGCACCACCAACGCACATAGCAGCGCTCTGAAACTCAAGAAGCGCCCCCAAAATAGGATTTTCAGACTTCCATATAACTCTCTTCAGAAGAATGTTCCGCAGAAACGGAAGGCAGATTTGAAATCAGCGTTCGAAGCTGATTCAGATGATATGCATCTCATATTAAAAGGCCACGGCCATTGAAAGTACTTACCTTGTTAGGAACAAGAAAAACGAGTTCAATCTTGCATGAACCTTGTGTACGAAGCAGTTTGCGGTCCTTATTGGTAATCTCAGAATGAGCTAAGTGAAACAAGTGCGTTGCATTGTACAAAGAAAAGCGCGCTTGTGCAGCTGTAAGTGTGGTTGTTGAGTCGTATCGCAAAGTAACGTTTTCGAAAGAGATTTTGATGGCAGTATAGAGAGATTTTGCAGTATGCTGCTAATTTATCTGCAAGACTTGTATGCTACCAATAGTTCTTAGTGTTGCAAGTCCTACATATAAAGCTGAAGACTGTAAATCTAATAGGCCGCACTGTAACAGAATGTTGCCACTCTTAGCTGTAGATAATAGATCTCGTATACAAAATTGGTTACTACTGTATGTCAGTGACGTACACGGGATTTCTGTTTGAGGGGGGGAGGAGGAGGACGAAATTATTTTTCGAACGCACTCCAAAAAATTTTTGGTATGCTTTCTGAAATTTTTGCGAACGAAATTTCAGAAAAAGGGGGCATGGCGGCAGCCCAGAGAAAAGAATTTTTTATGAAGCTAAATTGAATTTCTAAAATTTTTAAAAATTATATTAATTATTTACAAGTATAAACAAGTCGTTTGCACATTTTTGTAATTCATATAAGTAACTTAAAATTTTGAACAGTCGGACCACACTTTACGTACATGCACATCGGACTTAGTGAGTGCCGAAAACTACAACGTCGTTAATTTCATAATTTCTGAAAACATCGAGCTATGGGAGTGGGAGTTGGGACCTGTTAGTGAGCTTGTTAATAACAAAAGCAACATCGTTATGGAAAGTGTCCATTGCACTCAAGAATGTTGTCGATTTTTGCAGACTTTCGTCTGATAGGAAGTGATAGAGAGGGGAGAGGGAAGTCTACGTTTGAGGTTCGCTAATATTGAGGAGCAAAGGTACATGCTTGCTTTTGTCTCCCATCTGTGTTGTTTTTACTTGTTTATGTTGTTTATAATATGAGAAACAGAAATGAGTGTGTACTTAATTTCCAAGTTAAGTAAAATCCACATACCATCATGAGAAAATGTTTCGCTGAAGTGAAGATGTACGAAATTCACTCATGTCGCATTTATATAGAGATTGCCAAAAATAAAACGAACAAATCAAGTGTGGATCTACATTGTCAAAGTTCATGTCTCGCACAACTTTCGAACAGAGTTTCACTGAAAAAGTGGCATCGTTCGTAGTACTGTATGGAGTTTCATGCAAGCGACGTCCTCTTCACCAGGACGTCATCGCGTCATTTTAACATTTGTTCCGGCAGTTATCATCGCCCAGGAGTATAGGGATGGAGAGATACACGGGTTCGTTTTCCGTGATTTCACTAGTGTTAAAGGAAGACGCACTAGTCGTCCCATAAAAATTTCTCTGATAGAACCTCAAAAATGACATTTTCAAACTAAGTAAGATTGTACTTCCTGGGCGAATAAGCTATACAGCGCTGGACATAATTACAAAGACACTTTAAAAACTGTCATAGTTTGGTTTTCTTGTTGATGAAACTGTCCGAAATTGCTGCATAATGCTGCGTTAGCCTACCATAACCCCTCAAAAGGGCATCCAGTTTTGTTTTCAAACGGAGAAAAATAGAAAAATTCAAAAAAACCCTTTACCAAAAGCTGGACAAAATTATGAAGATTCCTGGTTTTTCTGCTTTTTTTTACACTAACGCATTCACTGACTTTAAAATTTTTTTGTACAGTTACATACTAAAATATAAAACATCTGCAACCTGTCCTCCTTTTCAAAGAGGAGTGATCGCTGCATTTTTTTGCTTCTAAAAGCACCAAAAGTCAATCTGTTTCAACAGCTGGTTTGAGGAGTTTTCAAGCTTTTGTTCATTTCAAATGATAGTCATGGAGTCCACTGACCCTTTTGGATTAACAAGGTGAAAAAGTTTCTGTAAACTCTGCGTAGTCGATGATATGGACGGACAGACTCCAACCTCAACTTAGGCTGGTAATGCTTTCAAACCATAAAACTCAGTTTATAATGTCTATAAAGTGTGGACTTGATTTCTTGCATTGCCTACATGGTGATGCAGCTTTCGCAACAACTTTCAGATTTTCTCTAATGATGCGGCCGCGATTTAGACATGAAATATTTTCCACGGAAATTCTCTGCGAGCAGTGGATTCGAGATAACTATAAATCTCACTATTTTCCTCTCTGTTTCATGCTATATTCTACCCAAAGAGTGAGATTAGCTAAGATTTTGAAATTCTGAGCGGTCTCCCGTTCTATCTCGTGATCTGAGTTGGCTATGATCATGCAGAGTGCTCCCAACATTCAGCGGATAACAATTGCATCTAAACCATAATGCCATGAAATTCTTTTCTAACTACGTACAACAGCTTTGCTGTTGTTAGCCAAAGTAATGGCTACATTACAGTCTTTTCTATTGTTTGAAAATTGAGTTATGTGGCCTGAAAGTGTGACAAACCTATGTTGCGCTTGGAGTCTGTCCGTCAATATTAGCGACTACGCAGAGTTTACGAAAACGCTCTTCAACTCATTTATTGAAGAGGCTCAGTGGATTCCATGGCTACCATCTGATGAACGAGAGCCTAAAAACTTCTCGAATCCGCTGTTTGTAGGAGCAGATTGACTTTTTGTGCTTTTAAAAGCAAAAAATGAAATGAACATTTCTCTTTGAGGAGGATGACAGGTCGCAGATGCTGCAAATGTTTCACATTTTAGTATGTAACTGTACAAAAAAATTTTGAAGTCAGGGAATGTGATAGTGTAAAAAAAAGCAGAAAAACCAGGTGTCTGCATAATTTTTTCCAGCTTTCGGTAAAGGGTTTTTCGAATTTTTCTGTTTTTCTCCGTTCGACTCAACAAAATTGGATGTCCTTTTGAGGGGTCAAGAATAACATGCGCACTATACAGCAAAGTTTCAGACGCATTCATTGAAAAGGATGCAAATTACGACAATTTTTAGAGTGTCTTCATAATTATGTCCAGCACTGTGTAGTCGTATATCTGCAAAAAACAGAACAGCTATAAGCAATTTAGCGCATTATTCCTTCTTGAGTTCTAGTCATCAAGCAAATCACAAAAAAACGAGTTGAGTTGAAACGGTCCTGCAAAAAATTTAATGCAGCCCAATATGCTTCTCGTTATGAAATATCTTTGAAACTGTTTCAGCAAAGAGCTGAAAGCTCTTGCTGAAACAGTCAAAGCCTTCAGCTAGCCAATAACTCGACTATTATAAGTTTTAAGTTTTACTTAAGTGAGGCTCGCATGATTTCTAGGCCCAACATCCATGCGCAGTGTTTCTCATTAAGTTGAATCCAGCTGCTGAAAGAGGATCGCTCAGTTGAATCAGTTAAAAATAAACAATTTACTTTGTTCAGCGCTGCGAATTGGGAGCTAAATAAATGATGTATTTTTTACTGTAAAAAAAATTTTGTATTTAAACCTTTGTACACCGATAAAATTTAGAAATGACATTGTAAAGCTTATGCGCTTTTCTGCAGAATCATACAAAAAATTTGTCGTTAAGTTTCAACTACTAGATGGGTTCAAAAGTCGCTCACCAGTTTTTTGAAAATCATAATCTCTTCCGAATCGATGGATTTTTTGAACTTATATTCATCTAGCAGAGGAAACTATTCGCTTTACGGCAGTACCTTCATAAATTGTCTATGTCAGTTTTGCAATTTTTGAGCATGCTCAAGAAAGCTTAAAAACATAATAGTGAAGACCAAAGTGGTTACAAACATGAGCTTTGTGAGCTCTCTTTCTAGCTGAGCGACAATCGTGCCAATCGAGAGCAATCTTGATTTTTGTGGAAAAGTAGACCCGAAAATCCGGAAATATTAGGTCGTCCCGAAAGTATTTTCGCTTTTTTCAAACAATCGCCACGGTCCGCAGAACAAACATCCTTATAAGATGAAAGCATTCTATGCAGTTTTTTATGCTCTTTCAAATAGTTATCTTTATATTGCAGTTCAACAGGCGAGCTCTAAGAAAATTACCAAAAACTGCGACCCATACTTTTTACCAAGGTCAAGTTTCGCTATTTTTCTAAATTCTTGTACTGATTCTCCGAAGAAGCCCAATTCACCTGCGGATAGAGCAAACCAAGTAGGATACAAAACAGTTCCTTTCTCCCTCCCAGATTTCTCCATAATTTTTTGACAAAATTCCAAACAACGCTATCGAATTTTAGCAGACCCATACCAGACGAAGACTTGTCAAACTCTAAGAAATTCTCAGTTTTTGATACCCTTAAAGGCAGCGTCCACCCAGAATTTGGCCCCCCATGTTTTCGTCATTATGGGGGCTTTCTGTGTCCCTGATTACAGTTCCGAACTTCAAACTCTCTAAAATTCACAAAAAACCCGATTCTTGGGGACCCACTCTTGAGGGCGCGGACGAGTTCCGAATTGCTCGTCTCCGTCGGCAGGCCAGCGGGAAGGAGCTGCAACTGCATGGGTGCAGTTGCACTGCAATGTGCAGTGTGCAGCTTCTGCTCACTATCTTGTCAATACTTGTCGAGAGGCACGTATTGACAAGGTAGTGAGCAGTCCCTGGTGGGCGGAGTCTGATATCAGACTCCACCCAGCCAGGGATTTTCAGGCCCCTTATCTCCATTCAGAGACAACGTTAAAAGACCGGACCAACGCAGATGTCCCTTTTCTGGGGCCTACATTCAGGATCGACACTAATCGGAGGGGGTTAGGTTTAGCCTGGACACTGCCTTTAAAGATATAATAGATTGAGATTCACTACTAACTTTACAAGACAAATGAGCGTTTCCAGGTTCGAAATATCAAATTTTGAATTTTTCGGGTACATCTTGGGGCGCCATCAAGAACATGAATTTTGTCGATTTTGTCCTCTAAAAGTTTACGGATCAAAAACAAAAAACATGTCTCCGAAAGAGGAGAAGATGCTGCATCGAATAACACCCGAGTTGCTTCTCGAGTGATGCTCTATGATGTTCAAGTTGACGAAATATAGAATTTGATAGCATCAAAAAAATATTTCCAAAAATTTTGTAAAGTAAGATTTGGAAGGGGCGGAAATTGTTTTGTATTCTACTTGGTTTGCTCTATATGCAGGTTACTTGGGCTTCTTCGGAAAATCAGTGCGAGAATTCAGAAAAATAGCGAAACTTGACCTTGGTAAAAAGCGTGGGTCGCAGTTTTTGGTTACTTTCTAAGAGCTCTTTTGTTAAACTACAACAGAAAGATAACCTTTTGAGAGAGCATAAAAAACTGCATCGAATGCTTCCAAGATCTTATAAGGATGTTTGTTCTGCGGACCGTAACGATTGTTTGAAAAAAGCAAAAGTACTTTCGGGACAACCTAATATTACGAAAATTGAAACTGCAATCGATTAGCACAATATTCGCTCAGCTAGAAAGAGAAGGTGACAACACCCATATTTGTGACCGTTTGGGTCCTGGCTACGATGTTGTTAGGCTTTTTTGAGCATGCTCAAAAATTTCGAAACTGACGCAATTCTTTTTATTTGCTTCTAACTCTCAAAATTCTTAGTTCTAATTCATGGGAAAGCTATTTTATTGAAGAACATCTTCTCTGTCAAACAAAAATACTTTCAGAATTTTTTGTCACCCTGCTTGAAAAATGCTAATCTCGACTAATCTTCTTCAATTGCTTTCAACTCCCGAACTTTCTCATGCGAACTCACGGCAAAGGGTACTGCTGTAGAGAGAATGGTCTCCTCTATCAAGTGAATATAATTTTGAAGTTTATCGAGCCGGAAGCAAGTTATTATTTTTTTTGAAACTGGCAAACGAACTCTTGAACCCACCTAATATATACGAAAAAGATTGAATAAAAAGATGAAACTATCAAAACTGTCAGGAAACTTTCTTTGCAAACTATTACATAGCTGCATTGCCGATGACATAGACAAGCACCAATAAGAGCCCATTGCGAAATCATGGCTTTTCTCGTTTCGTGTGCACATAAAAATTACGTTCAGATTTTTTTTTCAGATGATTCTGCCAAGAGCAGTTGTGCGCATATTCTCCTTTACTCTCTAATTGCTAAAATGCTCGCACCCACAGTCGTAAATTTTTAGATTCCCAATATGCAACGACATACAGATCGCTTTTCATTGCCATAACCCGTAAGGACAATATGCACAGTGTTTTCAACGCTCTGATTTCGATAATGAATGTTGTATTGTCTTTGATTAATGTAACCAAGTTTGTCCATCGAAAGAAAAGTGCATTTACAGTATGCGTGAAGCAACTCCTACATCCAGCTCACTCCTCAGATTTGATGTCAGCAACTTTGACAAGCCAACGTTGGCGTTCACAGCTATTCCGACGAATCCTATACTCCGGTATGGATCCGGATATACATTTTACGTCCTCTGTCACCACCCATTTGCATATTGATCACGTCAGAGCGACCCTGCCAAATCGCAGCCGTCCAGAATTGGTATTGCCAAATTTGTTGAAACACTACTGTAAGAATTTTAAACATTGATAGCAATGCCAGAAGCCGTTGAAATCGCGCTAGGTGTACTGATGCCTTTCTAAGAAGGTTTCTGCTTTATTGAGGCCCTTCTAAAAACAAAATGATTATTGAGCGTAAACCCTTCGTAAGCTTTAGAAAAGTTTTGGCTTACGAAGGAATACTAAGAGTGTAATTCTAGGACAGAGTATATATAGCTTATGTTGTCCACCATCATCAAAAAACCCCGCGCAAACATCTTTTGTTCCCATCCTTGAAAGAGTTCTTGTAATCTAATTACACGAAATAATCGTCCTCGCTCTTTCTACAAAAGGAGGGATCGAGTTGCATCGACATACATGCATCATTTATGAACGATAGTGTGCAGTTGGCCATAAGTCAGCCAGCCATAAGTAAGGGGCTCGATTCTTGTGTGTGCCCATAGCTTTGCGTTTTTGCAAATTTTCGAATACATTTGAAAATTTCTCATAAGCAGCGTCACCCAAATATTGTCCCGCCATATTTTTGCCTTTCTGGGGCCTTACCGTGACTCTGATTACATCTATGAAGTGCAAATTGTGCAGACCCATAAATAACCACCTTTCTGAGAACTCTATTCTAAAGGAGTAAACGATTTCCAGTGCTTGGATAGCTTGATAAGTTTAGTGCGGTGCTAGCGTTTTGTGGGTTCCACGTTTTCCAGGTATTCCATTTAGAAAGAACATTGAAGGATCATTGCATATGCCTTTCTCATGGGCTTTTGAATAGTCAAAATCAGGGTCGGTAGTAAACCTGTCGAAACGCGCGGCTCAGTCTAGAGTTGACTCCGAGATGCAGACAAATGTGCAGATGAAGAGGTGCAGCTAGCAAAGCTCCGGGGTACATTTTGCTTCGAGTTTCAGCAACCATGATGGGGGGGGGGGGTATCATGATACACTGTTGAACACAAAAGTTTAAAATTCCCTAAAATTTTGGCCTAAGGGGTTATCCGACGTGCTGATCGCGAATACGATGCTCATTTTTTACTGCGGGTCCATTTAGCGAGGTTCGCTAGCTATACGGTAGTTGGACGAAAGTTACGAAATTGGCTGAGACTTGGTACAGTGGAGCTTCTCGGCAGGCTGATTACTATGACATTCATTTTCCGCCAGAGGGCCAACAGAGCGGATTAGATAGGCTTACTGTAGACAGTATCACGGAATTGATCGAAACCTGATCTGGCGGGGTCATTTGGCATGCTGCTCACGAATATAGCGTTCATTTTTCATCAACGGGGAATGGAGCGGGGTTACGGTAGAAATATGGTAGCCAGGTCAAAGTCACCTAATAGATCCAAAAATGGGTCAGTGGCGTTATGCGGTGTCCACAATCGTGTCGCCCTTTTCATTACAGTGTTGTATAGCCTAGTTAAGGCTATGGCATACTTGCCAAAATCACAGCATATAGTAAGTTGATCTGATCCATTGAACTTGGTCTGGGGTTAATTCTACATGTTGATCTCGTTGATTCTGCATGATAATTCTGCATCACGAATATCAAGCCACAAAGAAATACCTTCCATGGCGGTTACGATGGATATATGGTAAATAGATCAGATCAACTTGTTTAAAACTTTGTTCAGGGGAATTGTTTACCTGAATACTTAAATATGTGCTATTTCTTTTCCCAGGACCGCGATGGGGTGACAATAGGTGTGTGGTAGACTGGCTGAGCTGCAGAAATCTGCCCGGTGGGCTTACCTGACTGTGTAATCATGATTCATGAAGACACTCCGTTTCCAATGGGAATTATTGAGTCAAGGTGGGCACATACGTAAGCAGGGAGAAAATCTTGGGTTGAGTTGATTATCCAGCAGAGTAGCAATCACATCAAGCAGCATTTCTTGGTGTTTGAGTTCATGATTTTATTATCCTAATAACAGAAATACCCTTAAGAGAATTATTCAAAGCCTGTTTTTATTTTGTCATACGAAATTCGACTAACATTCGATTTCCAAATAACCACTGATTTTGATTATCATTGGAATGTCCATTTTCTTAAAATTTTTTTGGACAGTCTGAAATTACATTTTGGACCTAGAAAATACAGTTAAGTTTTTGAACCTCCTTGAAAACACGACTTATAAAAAAAGAGACAGGGAGGGGGATTGTCGGTGTACCATCTATGTTCATGTTTCATTCTGCTACTGTGTAAGATTTTATGTAATGCTTCAGTGGCTAGGCACAGAGGCAGGCCTAACGCCTCTCGACATGTCTTGACATGTGGGGTCTTGATTACGGGTGTTCATTTACCGTTCGCGGAAGTTGCGGAATAAGTTGCTCGGCGTAGTGGTCTAATAGTAAAAACTTCGCGACAAGCAACAGAGGTTCGACTCTCGACCTAATCGGGCTGTTTTGCGATGAAGCGTGTGGTGGATCCTCAACAACCATTGCGGCTCCGCAAGCTCCGCATACGCTGCTCCGAGTTTCAGAAAATAAACTCGCAGTTAACTCTGAGTTTCAAAATGAAACTCAGAGTTAACTCTGAGTTAACGCGCAGCTTCAAATTCGGAGTTTCTGCCAGATTACCACCGACGTAGTTTTTTTTGTTATGATTTGATTGCGAAACATATAGCTGCAGTGACCACGGATTTCACTCTTATTCGTCTGTAAACAGGGCAAAAGCGAAGAACCAGAGGGTGTCCGTCACTTCTGGAGACCCGCTCTGCAGATCTGGAAAGCGGGTACGTCATCAGTGTTCCGGAGAGACCATAACGATGGGGGTTTCCTTGCCAAATGCCGGTGCGATCACACTTCGCACAATCTCGATCGTAGCCGGGGTAAGCAAGATCTGATACGATTGTTTCACTTATAAAAACTTATAAAAACTATGCATTTTCGTGATTGCGCGCGGTCGACTAGTAACATCTGCCATCTAACATCTGAAAATTTTTTGGAGTACGTGGCTAACGCTACGCACCTTCATTGGAAAATTTTTCTGTCCCCCCCCTCCGGTCCGAAATCCTGGGACCGCACTGGCTAACATGTATTCGTGCTCTCCCTACTCACCATAAATGATGAGAAGATATGGATAAGAATCACAAATTAATCATCAGGTTGTGACTTGAATGCACAGCATTGCTGAGCAGGTGCGCAGCACTCCTCCGGAAAACTACAACATGCCATTAATAGCTCAATATATATGTTGTTTTCACCGGCACTGTACATAGTTGACCATTTGAAACTTAAAGGAATTACTCCCAAGTTTCTACTATGCAAATTCGCCGCATAATCGTTGTATGCCTCGTATTTAGGAGAGAATTGGCATAGAATGATATAGCACTTTGTTCGAAATATGTGTTGTAGCATTAGAGTGGTGTTACAAAAGTGTCCTTTTCACAATCTTGCTTTTACTAGCTGTAGCTCCTTCTAATCTCTATCCTGGATGTAATCAAAACTATTTGAAACAGTAAAACTTTAAGATCTACGCACACTTGCTATCGATGTAACGGAAACTTTATTAAGCCTATTTGTGGTATGCCTTAAAGTCACTTGAAAGTTTGCAACCCTTCATGCACTGAATAGCCAAGTTTTTTCCCAAAACGTAAAGTAAAATGTCCTAATCACGCTTACAAGAACGAGCGAGGCTTCGGAGACTGCCTTCAAGAGAAGAAAAATCTGAGACAAAGAATGCCAGCAGCTAGCCGTTTCGGGGAGTCGATTTTTCATGCAAAAAATCGAGCGTAACTGAAAAATTTATCTCATATCATATAACTACAGCGTCGTACTGTGTTTGCAAAAGACGGCGTCCACCAGATTGTTCATTGACTGTGGCTAAGAAAGTGAAAACAATAGGATTCGTAGTTACTTAATAAATCACTGCACTTTGGACTCATTACGCACGCTATCGCGGCAAAAAATCCATGAAGGGTTTATAGCACACCACTAGGGGTGTTGAGCCCACCACGCCACAACACAGAGATCATTTGACAGTACCAGCACTACCGCCCTGAAATCCTGCGATATAAACGCATTATGGAGCCGAAAACGTCGCATTGCGATAGCTCGCTTGAACACCAACAATTGAACTCTAGCTTAGATATCTGAAACCAGAGACTTCTGGACAATAAAAATGTTTTCAAAAGTTTCGTAACTTCCTTCACAAAGATTTTTTTTAAATTATCGGCGTTGCAAACGCACTGCGGCGTTGGTATCGCCGCACCCCCCATAACTTTGTTCAGCCCAAACATATGAAATTCTAGTTTGAATATTTGGAGACAGCGTCTTATAAGCTACCTAAAAAGTTTTCGAAAATTTCAAAATCTTGCTTACAAGTTTTTTTTGGCTCCAAGCCAGCGGCGATCTAAACGCAATGTCGCGCTGGAACTGCCGCATTACTGTAACTCGGCTCAAAGTCTTTCAGCTGAAATTTTGATTAGATATTTGAAATCAATGCTGTTTATCTACTTATGGGTATGCTCAAATTTTGCAGAATTTTTAGTCTGACTCAAAGTTCTAGGATCATTTACGGCTTTCATGAATTTTTTGATTTGAAAAATCAAATTCAAGTTTCTGAAATAAAACCGGATGATTCAAAAAGTTGACTTCGTAACATAAGCACAATAAGCATTGAAATGCTTTGTCGACGATTTCCTCTATCAACCATGATGCAGAATGGTTTGGATGTCCCTGGATAGATCTCTTGCAGATGCGAAGTACGGATTTCAATAACTTGTAATTTTTGATGCCACGTGCCTAAAGCAAAATGGTTTGGTACCGTTATAGCCTAAGTAATGCTTTGAGCGATTGAATTGAAATGAGTCTAATATATGTAAATTTCTTCTAAATACTTGCACTTGAAATCAGGTGCGCATGCTTCACTAACAATATGATGCCACTTTGTCAAGCGCAGTGCAAACCATACCAGTGAAGCAAATTATTCATCAAATAAGTACAGGAGGAAATTGATTAGACATTTTGGAAATGGTGGCCGAATGAGAAGTGATTCCTAGCGATGTAAAATTCAGAATTTCCTGCATATAGATTTTTTAGCTTGATGTGCTTAAAGAAGTCTTACGGGCAAGATCAGCCCATGGAATCTACGTAAGGTAAGTCATATTTGCACCACAAATGATAAGTTTTTCTGGAGGCAGAAGATTTTCTAAAACCTTATTGAAAAAAAATTTCTGACTTTTTAAAAGTAAACTTACGAACTTTGGCCTTCATAGACATAAGTCATACCAAGACTGAAGTTTTATGGAGAATTAAAAAATTAGCCTCCTTTACTTCGAGTTTCTCAGTTAGCTTGTGAACATGTGATATTTAGGACATGAATGCAAAGTAATGAGAACCGCTGACTTTAACTCTCCGAATGTCACAGAGATTTTAAAGAGATTGAAAAACTGAAAAATCACTAGTTTAGCAAGTCTTGAATAGTCTCATGAATATTGAATATTGCTTATAATCATATATTCGTCATCTGAAAACATCCGGGCAACCGAAGTGAATTAGGCAGTGTCCAATCAGTAGAGGTCGGCATCTTTATCTTTCTTGAGCAAACTCACAAAAAATGGGCCACGCTGACGATGTGCTTCAGAAAAAGTGAATTTTTGGTTGAAATTTCGCTGATTTTAAATATTGACCAATCCTCAAAATATTTCACGATCTTTTTGACTTTGTCATTGCAGAAGTTGAAAATGTTAACCATACTGGCCTTGCTTCTAAAAATCTAACTTGTGTTCGTGGTCCAAATTAATAACTTCCAACTCTGCGTAAGATTTCTGAAACATTCTCACTATTTTAGAGTAATTCTGATAGCAAACTACTTTATTTCTTAGTTTCACGACGTCTTCCAACAGGGCTCAGCACAGCTGGCACCGGTCAAACTAGATATCGTTTTTAGGGCGAAAGCAATAGAGGCATCGTTTTTCCGGGGTCCTGGGCGGAAAAGAGCTGCACGAATGCCGCCGGCATGCCACCGACATTGTCCATCAAACAAACAAAGACGTTATTTCCAGCCAAAACGCAATAGTATGACACCAAATTTGGTGTATGCATGCGCGTTGAGAGACCCGAACTATGGCCCAAAAATTTATGTAAACTTAAGTGAATGAATGCTGTGCTGAACTTTTTTCTTAATTAGCTGGCACCGTGCCAGCTGGATGCCAGCTGAGCTGCCACCGACACTTTGCTCACATAAGTTTTCATACTTTTTTACATAAAAGTATCTACACTTCAAAAGTCTACATACAAAGAAGAAACAATTTCATAATGTTTTTTTCGGCGTTTTCTCAAGATGTGATTCAACCACTTAAAAAGCTCAGAAAGCTGTGGAAAGTCATTCCATAAAATCAGCATGCAAAGCCCTACTACATACTTTTACATAAATCAAAAATAATGATGGGTCTCTAAAACAGATTAAAGAGGACTTCGTACGAAACTTTTAAGATCAAACGGGACTTCGTTTTGAAATTTCCCTGGTGCCAGCTCGTGCCGAGCCCTGTCTTCAAAGCTAGAAGTTCTGTGATCCTATCCTCTGAGCGATCCAGCTCAGAGATCATGTAAATAAACCGGAAGCTTTTGACTGAGAATTGTCAAAACCTTAGTTAAATCTAGTCGATGTTGGAAAACTTGAAACCTTGAAAAGAGTATTTTATATGTTCAAAATTCGCAATAATTTGTAAAAATCATTTTTGTTTTTGAATTGAGTCTTGAAAACTTTTGATAACTACGGATGAAAGTAATTTTCCGAATTGATCGATATGTGGATGGCATTCCTTACATATCTTCGCACCTTTGAACATGCCTGTGTGACTCGGTGCAGGTGCACCTGCATCGGCTCGAATAAAGAATTACACGATCAAGCAATGCGTGTTGTAGTGGTGCCATGCTATTCAACTTGTACAAATTCAGAAGATATTGAAACACACATGTAAATCTCTTTGAATTTCAAAAACACAATTTTTTTCGTTCAATATCTCTGGAAAAGTCTCTGTTTCAACACTAAACAATAATTTATAACGAAAGATGGACATCTCGTTTATCCGCTTAGTTTAGCTAGCTAGTTTAGCTCAAGTATAGCTTGAATAAGCATGTTTTTTACAGCATCCCAATGGTTATCTATTGGAAGGTAACCTACAGCAAAGACGATGAGCAAGATTTTTTGCGCTAAAAACCAAGAACCGTGATTAGTCGACAATTCGCTCATCCAACCGTGTTATTTGTATCCCAATCGTGAACAAAAAAACTTTTTCTTATAAGATTATCAGAACGAAAACCGTTGAAAATCCTGTCAGTTTGTGATGTCTTCAAGTGATCACAAACAGTTTCATAAGTAAAAGTATAAAAAATAACACGGTAAGATTTAGATCAACTTTCCAGAATTACCGTGCAAAGCAGGGCACACCAGCTAGTCATATGTTAATTTTTCTTTTTTTTACTTCTAACAGCAAAGAATAAGCAACTGCATGTACAAGTGTTTAGTGTGTAATATATTAATATGAACAAAAAGTAAGGATTTTGTAGAATTATTTTAAAGCTACGAATTTTGCTCGATTCTAAAAGGAAAATCACATCACGAGACTAGTCTTAGCGAAGGAGGCACCAGGCAAAAGATGGGCTTACGAGGTGCATTAGAATTAGGGTGGACTTGCAAGTACTTGAAATAGCTTGCATCTGATAGAAAAGCATGGCACCTAACAAGAAAAGCAGAATGCATAAGGGAACCTCCAGACCGAGCCGGTTGCCGCTAATGCAGCCGTCAGCCGTTGTGCTGGTTGTCGCTTTTGAAGCCGAAGCGCATTGAGTCAGACTTCCTCCGTGGGGTGCGTAACGCGAACATATTCGCAGAAACAGAGAAGGTTTTGTAATTGACAGGAAGCTACTACGGTATGCCGTATGAAGGATATTCTACAAGCCAAGATCCCTTAGGTCCACTTTAGGTTATTAGCTGTTTCATTTACTGAAGTAAACGATAAAACGGATTTTATCACCTTTGCAAAACGGATTCTATATTTAGTTTTCGTAAATTGGCTGTTTCTCTTATGCTGGGTGTACAATGACGAGCCTCAAGACGAAAAAGACAACAAAATGACTCTGCCTTTAAAAGAAATTGTTCATTCAGCATAGTAAAGTTAAACCAAAGGCAAGTACATCAGAATCTCGTTCCACAACGACCACTCCTACAGTATGGGGAAAAACTTAAAATATAGGCCATTTATGAAGTCATGACGACGTTGGTCGCGCCATCGTCACAATTTTTTGAATATCCTACACAAAGCAAACGATACTGCTCACCCAGCATAGCAATATGGTCAAAATGAAATCAAGACGGTAGCACAGTGAAGTTCAAAAAACCTCGTTTCTAACGAAAAGGCTATTTAGAAAAAAGAGTGACCTAGAAATGGAAACTAGTAAAAAAACTCCGTTTAACATCACTTGCTCAATTCAGCATAAACGAATACCTCCGCAATGAAAGAAGGAAATCTCCTTTGGACAACTATCCAATCGCTCAACATCAAAGAACAGCGAAAGTGCGGAAGCCGGATCAAAACCACCTTAGCAAAAGAAATATTTACTTATACATAGAAGAAATTCAAACAAAAGAATAGCGACAAGATCAAAATTTCTGCGGATACCACTAGTGCAGATAAGCCCCGCTATGTGCTCCACGGGCAAGATCTGATCCAGTGCGCTTCGGCTGCAAAGGCAGCAACCGACGCGAAAGCGGCTATCGGCTGCAATGGCGGCAATCGACGCGGTCTGGAAGCTCTTTAAGCGGTATTTATGCAAAGATATAAAGCATAAACCTACTCTACATTTCTTCTTCATATAAAATAGGTTTCGTCCCAAACTTTCTCCCTTCCAAACCTTCAAGAACTCCTCCTCAACCTTTTCGTATTGCTCGGAGTAGCATCAGAGATTGGGGGGTCCTAAGAAAGGAAGCGCGTGTAAATCGGACGAACGATCAATGGCGCGATCAAGGCCCGTATGCATGTACATCCCCGCGGGGAGGAGAGGGAATCTGCTAGGGAACGCGTCATATCTCGCCACTCTATATCTTTCTTTTTCTTTCTTTACTTGGCTTTCTCAAATTCCTCCCCTTCCTGCGGGAATGTACATGCATTGCGGCCCCAGGGGGTAAATCGTAATTCTTGAAGGGTGGCAAAAACATGACTTCACAATTGCCATTTGTCACCGTTGAGCAGGACCTTGTTTCAAGTATCGGAATTTTTCGCAGCGCTTTTCAGCTCAGTTTTGCGTCTCCAGATTCGTTTGAACGTCAAAATTCAAATCACTTTTGATCATACGGTCTGAATTGCTGTAAATTGGGACAGAACTTGCTTTTATCCTTTGTCGTGGATATAAATTAGCCCATGAATGAAAAAAATTGTCTTCGTAGCTTTGTCACTGTACCGCCTGGCGGATGGTGACCAAACAGTCTTTGTTTTTTTGAAATCGCTCCCTATATCTTGCAAGTGAAGCTTGTAGCTGCTTAACACATTGACGACCAAAGCTCTTCTCCGACCAGCCAACATTTTCTAGATTAAATCACGTACAACTATCTACAGTACACCTCAGTAGCGTTGGAATGTTTCCAAAAACAGTAGAGATTGTACCTAGATTCAGCATAAAAGAAAACTCCCAGAGCTGGTTTGAAACATTAGTAGCCATTCCAATGGGAGTCAAGTCATGGTGTGTGTCAAGCGGTCCAATGTGTTAATGCATGACTGCAAGGTGTTTACTCCTTTTCTAAACTTTTCAGCCGATGACGCAAGTGCACAGAATCCGCTGTCCTTCAAAAATACGGTAAGTTTCCACCCAATGAAACATGCTTCCAACCTGTTTGGAGTTTTACAAAAGTGCTTGCAAATCATATTATTTTGATAAAGTTATGGAACGCTGACTGTAGCCTTATTAAAGCATCAGATAACAATGGCGCTAGCGCTCTCTCATCTGCGAGTGCTCATAGGGTATTATAGCATTCGCTCAAAAAGATTTGTTTGCGTTGCGCATTTCGTAAAACTGGCTTCTGGTTTGACGTAAGATTCAATGTTCTGCTGTTGTCCTGCACGCATAGCTTCAAATCTGCTCTGTAGATTCTCTCCTTTTAGTTGGCAGAAGAACCTTTCTAGACAGGGTAAGACTGTTGTTTCCATCAGTCTAGACCTGATTCTTCTAGAGGACTTTTGCGCAACAATTAAAGTTGCATCCGGGACAAATGCAGTGCGCGCGAGTTCCTGCTCAAGCTACATGACTTTTTTCAAGTTCCATGAAAGTATGCTTAGGGCTTGGCAGAGGCGGCTACAAAAAGAAGCAGCTCCATTGACTGCAAAGCTAAGTTCTAAGAGAAAAGATATTTATCAAAAATAAAATCGGAAGAGACGGGTTTCCAATAGAGGTGGCGCTTCCAAACCCTAAATGTCGTTTTCTGAAAGAGGCAAATGAGAACCTGTAAAAGTCCCGATCCGACAAAATATTAGCAAGCACAGCTCTAACCCTTACAATTAGCAGACCAAAAATGCAAATATGATTTCGCGTAAACCTGTCCGCACACAAATTTGACTAGTTAAGACGCAATTTTTACATTTAACAAGCCATCAACTTTGGTGCGTACTTTGCGACAAAGATCAAGAAGAAAGTCGAAGAAATTTGAGAAAGTCACGTAGTCGAAAGCGAATGTGTTTTTATCAATATAGGTTGCTTCGCGCAATATGGAGTCTCCCTGAGGTTGCGCGAGATGAGACAAAATACAATTATTTTCGAAATTCACATACACTAATTTTTTGGTTCAGACTCTACTGACGACTACTTGCCTTGAACCAAGATTCGTCGCCTCTGCTTTGCTACCTTAGAAATATACAAGTTATCGCTTTTTGCTGTTTCATCTCTAATTTTCCTTGCCTCTTTCACCTCCATTTGCATAACGTGCACTGCAGATTATTAGCAGTACTTGACTTGCACACGCAACAGCTTTAGTAATCTTTACGAGGCGAAGCTTTTTTATAATTCAGAATGCCATCTCATGCCGAACCTTGGGGAAAACGCGAGAAGAACATTTGAATCACAATAACAAAAGATAATGATGTGTGTGCTTTTTACACTGGCTGCATTCTTTGTCCGGCAAACACTACCACGCTTGGAGCGGGGTGGCCTCCATCATTCAAAATTTTTGGGAGTTCAACTGACGGAGCTTGAAAGCTGCCTTACATGTTTTGGGGTGTAGGTAGAAGCTATGTAACTCAGAAAATTGTGCGAGAAGAACGAATAATTATGACTTTGTCTCTGAACAACCTCGGCTGGTTCGCAAGATGGCTCGAGTCACCTAAGCGCAAGTAAGAAAATTTACTACGCCTTTATTTCACATAATTTTCATGATTACTCAAAAATTGTTCCAGCTCTCCATTGAGCACATACAATTCTTTACTGTTCGTTCAAGCAGCATTGTTTGTTTCGTGGCGCAACTCCAAATCCCGCGTTTACGCCGTGCCCACATTGGAGCTAAACTGTTGATTTCAAAGAAGAAAAACAATGGCAAGGCAATGGACAGGTGAAACGTTTATAGAAATGATAAGGTAAAGGCAAGAGTGGGAAGGGTTTAGAGGGAAGAGGTGCAACAAATTTAGTCGGATTGAGGGAGGCGAAGTTGGCTAGCCCTCCCGAATTTTTTTCTCCAGTGAGCAAAAAAGATATTTCCTATGCTTCTGTCCTTGGAAACTTGTGTTTTGTGCTCTTCTCTGAGTTGTCAACTCTTGCAATGCAGCTGCTTTCTTGGTGCGATACGCAGAAATTCGATAACTCCAAATCCGTTCATGGCAGCCCCTATCAACTCATTTTCTGGTAGAAATTCTCATGCTGAAGACAGCTTGACGAGGTGCAGGACTATCCATCAATATTGTAACATCATCGAACAAATCTACTACCAATACCCACTAACCAATCACAGAAGTCTGGTACAGTTTGATTTAGCACTTTATTGCAAACAAGCTGCCGTAATGAGCATGCTAAAGTGCACTCAGCAAAAACGATATAATTGCGTTCCAAACCTTTTGAGCGCACTCAGCGAAAACATTTTGATTGCGTTCGGAACCTTTTGAGCGGTTTGTAATTTCAACAACTGAATGTTTACAAACCTCAAAAGCAACATTCGGACATCAACATTCAAGCTTGAATAAACTGTCGAAAAACATCAGGGCATTTTTTATTAATCTAAAAAAAGATGCTAACGGATGTAGCGGAAAGATTGTTATGTAATGCGCAAGGCCAAAATTAAAAGGATTTTTCACTTAATTCTTTGATTAAATAAAATTGGCGGCTGGAAAACGGGGCCTCGGGACCTAAAAGGCTAGAAAATGATCAGAGAGCACGTTCGCGAGGGAGACGCAGAATGCGCCGCGGACGCGGGCGGTTGCCTTTCAGAGCAGCATCTCGTTGAATCAAAGGGTACATCACCAGCACAAATCTGCGCAGGTCTTTGAGCCAAGCAATAATTTTTATTTGAATTAGAGTGTGGTACCAGATATCAACACCGCTTTTATAACTGACACCTTTGCAAAGGCACAAGTGTGGTGCTGCTTTTCAGAAGCTCAGCGGTGTTATCTGAGTTCTGTGCACAAGTTGGTAGTTAAATGGCAGAAACGACATTTATGATAATAAATGAAGACATGTGTTGCACAAGATTAGCACAAAAAATACAACTATACAACTGAAAATACGAACCGGATATGGCAGGACCGGACCAGGAAGTACGAGACACGAAGATTTAGATTAGTTCTCGGTCTGGTTTGTATACGCATTTGTCGCAAATCTTTCAAATTTTCAATCTTTCGACACAAAAACATTTTTACTGAAAGAGTAGTAATGATTTTTTTTGCAAAAAAAAGAGAAGGCGTTAAGAAAATGTTGATTGGTTGATAACAACGCCCAAAAAGTTGGTGTACCGGACTTCCCGATTTAAGACTTAAGGCATGCCTCACACAATTTCAGTCGCCACGCGATCTGGCAATTTGCCAGACGTCCTCATATTCAATACTGATGGACCCCAAAAGCATACACGTATGAATTCGTAGATTGATAAAATGTACATTCTATTCTCCGTACATTCAAAAACTCCCTACTTATGATCAATTGCATTGCCAAGTCGCGTCGCGACTAAAATCGTGTGAGGTATGTTTTCAGCATAAAGGCATTCAGTCAAATCTGTTAAGTAAGACATCTTACGTGGAAATGACTGAGAGTCTAAGGCACTGTTTAAAAGGCAGCCCAAGTAATGTCTAAGTACTGCTACTTTGTACGAGTTTCATCGGTTTGTACGCGGGTATGCTTCGCGGGAAATTTGGGCCTGCTCGCAAAAGCATGCGAACTTACTCCTTCGCTGGTACGGTACAACAAGTTGGAAATAAATTCCTCTGCCGTCGATGACATGTGCTTTTCCGCCTTAGACAGTACTTTGATTGAGGGCCCGCAATCAGTTTCCACTCAAAGCCTCACTTGCCCAGTTTGTAAAAAAACAAAAAAGTTTTGTATTCAATCAAACTCTGGCTTTGCCCACAAATGCAGTGCATAGATTATACCCTTCTTCAGCCGATATCTTCCATCCTGAAAATAAAAAATCTGCAATTGGGTTTTAAAAGCTAAAATCGAAAAAGTGAGGTCAGCCTTGGGCCATGAAGTACTTCAATATTGTAAGCTCAAAAAGCGTTGTGAACCGTACCTTAGTGGATCCTGCTATCGTTTATATCACGAAAAGCGTTGAACAACAGACGAGGTGAGAGTTTGTCGGTTTACGAAAGCATGTGCGTAAAAACGCAGAAATTTGTTCACTTAAGAGTGATTAAGCGCCCCAACACGAGAAGAGATACGCTATAGTGATGAAATCGCAAAGTTGCGAGCATCATACTTTTACTTGACTGAAGCTTTTTTAAGCTTTGCCATGCTATGTAGTGGCAATTATTTAGTTTTACGCTTGATATTTATATTGAACCGTCAGATACTGAAAAGAGTGATTTCTAAATTCCAAAAATAAGACAGTAATCAGGAGCTTTCTCGTTATTGAAATCTGTTGTATCTATATATCTGTATGTAATCGCTAGTGTTAAGAAAGCAATAAAAAATAAGTGCTGAGAAAAGAAGATAAAGGCACACTACGGCTTTTAGTCATTTTGGAGCTGGCTTAGAGATTTTGAGTTTTTCTTATTCGCTAGAAAAAATGGTAAGTTCCGGCTTTGCCTATATAGCCATGTTTTCCTCCAGGCTTATACGGCTTACTTTACCTACTGGTAAGCTTACCCCGATGTGTGCCTTCGATACAGTCCAGAGTCGTCGTTTTGCACGTTCTCCATTATCAATCCCGCTTTGCTGTTCAACATCACTATTCTCGTTTTCGATTCTAAATACATCAGGAAGAATTCTTATTATAAATCATATCGGAAAGATGGGTTTTTTGCTGCTCATGCCTGTACATGCACTTTTTCCCAAAATGCAAGAATTTTTTAAATTTGGCTGAAATTTGGGCTGATGGAAACGACTTCGCAGAATTTTCGCGGTTATACGGAAGCTCAGGGAGATTATGGCTTGGAAGCCTAATTCAAAAAAAGAAGAGAAAACTGTGCCAAATGCATGTTTACGCCTTTACATTTTTTTAAGATAGCGTTCTGGCTAGAAAATTCCATTTCCCAACCGATCCGGACCAGTGGCACACATACACTTCGGGGCAGGCGGGTGTGATAGACTACTTTTCTTTATCGGTCGATATCAATTTCATCGACTTTTTTGCAAAGTTTGAGCTACGGGGCTGGGAGTTGCTGATTACGAATACAATATTAGTTTGGCGCTATTCGGCTATCCGGGCCTCAAAATTTTTTTGTCGTAGGGGCTTGCTCAGACTTCGTCTATGAGTTTATCTTACATGCTGATTACAGATATCACACTTTCTCAGCAGAACGTCTTTCCTTATAGTTACGATAGGTGCAGGTAGGAAGTCAAAATCATGAATTTGGCTGGAATTCGGTCCAGAGGGCTTATTCGGCATGCTGTTACTAATATCATACTCCTTCTGCATATTGGGACCTCTTCATAGAGTTATAGTGGTTATACGATATGAAATCGAAAACATAAGTTAGCTCTAAATTTCGTCTAGGATGGTCATTTGGCGCGCTGAACATGAACATCATGCTGCCATATAATATCATACCCATCTACTGTACACCCAACGTAACCCAAGAAATTAGCGCTATCCTATTTCGCAGGATAGAGCCATTTTGTTTCAAATTTGCTCAAAACCCTACCTGGAACGGTTTACAAGCATGCTGCTTATGAATATGATGCTTGCTCGCTACCATAACGCATTATTGTGAAGTTACGGTGAGTTGCAGGAGTTGGAATGGACATTTTTTCGCTTTCGGTCGACTTTAGATCTCAGATATTCATGAAATGGAGAAACGTCGTTTTGCATGGCAGTCTCCAACGCCATCCTGATAATCTGTCCCAACGTGTAACGCACGCGGCAAATCCCATCCCCCTGTTCTTTGCTTGGGCAAAAGCCACCGAAGTGTGTAACGAAAGCATCAAGGACATGGAAAACCTTCTATACCACACGAATTGCTTTATCGTGGGAATTAAGCACGAAATTCTTTAGACAGCACTTTAGGTAACCCCCTGCCAAGGTTTCAGGCATGTTCATGATTTTTACCCGCTGCCACGTACCTACCGTAACAGTGCGATAAGGTCTCAAAACGCAAGGAGAGTGTTTTAATCGTGGTCAGAAAGTCGAATCTCTCTAAATTGAGTTTCAGCCAAAACTGAGATTTTACCACTCTGCGGACCTACCATAACTCAATGAAAACGCTCCAAAATGCCGAAGGTGTATGATATTCGTAATCAGCATGTCAATTAGCCCATAAGCAAAGTTTCAGAGAAATCCATAAACTTAGTTTCCTACGTGTACTCCCCCAAACCCAGAAAATGGCGCTATCTCGCGAAGTGACTACGATATTCGTCATCAGCGGCTCGAATAACCCTCACACACCGATTTTGAGCAAGATCCATCAGAAGAGCATTTAGGGGCCCGGATAGCCAAACAGCGCCATCAGTTTTTAGAATTATCCCTACTTTTATCGATTTTATTAAATTTTTTGCAAAGTTTGAGCTACGGGATCGGGGGTTGTGGAGAAAGGTAGGTGAGCATGCTGATCACTAACACAGGTGAAGTAGGGAATTGCATGTAGAAGTGGGCACAGGGAAAGGTTGTGCAGGGATAGGAATGGAACCTTTATCGTTTTTGACAGAGCCGGGCGGAGTCGGGTAAGCCAACTAGTCTTACATTAGGTTGTCCCAAAAGTAAACTCCATTTTCAAATAGATTGAGCTGTTCTTGTTCTCCTAACAGACTTAAGGCACCATTCGATAGAGCGGAGCAAGCTCTACAAAAAGAACACCAAAGATCCAGTAAGTCGTAATCCAGATAAGACTTAGGGGCAAAAATCAAGATTTTTCAGGTACCCTAAAAATCGGATCTCCTTTCAGAGAATTCCTATGGGCTACCAATTTGGTCTTTTAGTACTAGTTGGCTTCCCCGGTCCAGCCCGGGGTATTTTTCACAGATGAGGTAGATGGTGCGGTTGCCAGCAAAACTACCGCACTGCAACCCCCCCCCCCCACGTTTTTTCATATGGACTTACCTTGCGGCGCCCATTTCGGTTCACTGCATCCTCGTGCTCCTGGGGTAGAAATGAACTTCACCGCTCTCCTTTACATGACAATGACAAAATGCTTGGTCAAATATGATAAGCCTTCCATTCCCTAGAAGAAGTAAACAAAACAATAAATCGATAGAAGGACCCAACGAATCGCCGCAAAAAGTAGCCTATCATCTGCGCAGGGGTCGAAAACGTATGTGTGCAAAGTTTCAGCTAAATCGGTTGAGCGGCGCGCCTTTCTATAGCGCATATAGCCTCCAAACTCACAATTTTGAGTTTTATATATTAGGTTGGCTAGAAAGTTCTTGCGTAATTCAAACAAAATTCAATAACTTTTCAATGACTAAATCTAAATTCACATTCTTGTTCTCTAAAAATATTAGAAGGCCTGCGCTCCAAGATGGATGTTTAAGCGCAAGATTTCATGAGCCAGTCCCCGAGAACGAAGCTCTCAATTATGGGACTTCAAAATTTGCAATTTTGAGTTTGGTGCCAGAAAATCGCAGAGTGTCGCTAGCTAGCCGAAAAAAATCTGTAAAAAATTACTTACATTGCAGAAGTCCATAGGTTACTTTGGAAGGCTTTGATCTTGCACGGTGAAGCAAAAACAAAATTCGTGAAATAGTCATTTTGCGGAAAAAATCCACTCATTACCGCAGTCTTTTGGCAAAAACTATTTTTTACACTCCAAAAAACGTCGCAAAGTTCTAAATAGGCAATATGTCTTATTTCTGGTTGCAAAGTGTGTTTTTGTGGAAAAATTACATCGATAAGGGGATTTATCCTGTAAAATGACAAATTCCACAAATTTTTTGTTTTCGCATTCCCATGCGAGTTTGAAGCCTGCTAAAATAACGTATGGGCTTTTGCAGTGTAAGTAATTTTTACAGATTTTTTTCGGCTAGCTAGCGACACTCTGCGATTTTCTGGCACCAAACTCAAAATTGCAAATTTTGAAGTCCCATATTTGAGAGCTTCGCTCTCGGGGACTAGCTCATGAAATCTTGCGCTTAAACATTTTTCTTGAAGCGCGGGCCTTCTAATATTTTTAGAGAACAAGACTGTGAATTCAGGTTTAGTCATTGAAAAGTTATTGAATTTTGTTTGAATTACGCAAGAACTTTCTAGCCAACCTAATATATAGATACCTCAGCCACGCCCCGAAAAAAATTTTTTTTATAAAGCTAAATTGAATTTTTAAAAATTTTTAAAAATTATTTTAATTACTTACAAGTATAGATAAGTCTTTTGCACATTTTTATAACTCATGTAAGTAACTTTCAAAAATTTCGCGACCCATTCTCGGGGGGGCGCGCGCCCCCCCCCTCGGTACGCCACTGATAGGTACATATAGTAGTACCCAAAAACGTATTTGTCGGATTTTTTCCGGGCCTTAAAATTGAGAGAAAAAGATGGTCCAATGCCAAAGTGCCCCTTTTTTCGGGTTTCATGTAAAACTCAGTATTTCTCGAATATAAGAGCATATACAGGGGTAAGTTTGAAATTACACTTAGTAAGGCTAGTAGTATCCAACGACCTATGTGGGAGGGGCTGAGGGAATAGAAAATTTTATTTCTCAACCAATCCGGATCAAACTTTGCACACATACACATTGTGGCCGGGCGGATGTCATAGGCTACTTTTCTTCATCGATCGATATCGATTTTATCAATCTTTTCGCAAAGTTTGAGCAACGGGGCTGGGAGTTGGCACAAGGGGGTGCTGAGCAGCATGCATGCTGATTACGAATATATTATAGTTAATTTTCGAAATTATTTTTTTATCCTTGCATCATCCCATTCACACGAGGTCTGCTACTCTTGTTAGTCTCTCCCATTCTTCTCGGTTCGATGTTTGGTTCTCATCTGAGCCAAGCTCTCTTAGCTCTGATTTGATCTTGTCCATCCATCTCATTCTAGGTGTGCCTCTTGGCCTCTTCCCGGGAACATTCAGCGACATGGCGACTCCTGTCATATGGCCTTCTTCTCTTCTAGTTACATGTCCATACCATCGTAATCGCTTCTCTTATAGTTTCTTGATGATCGGAGCAATCTTCATTGTATTTCTGATGGTATCGTTCGAGGCATAATCTAGCATGGTGATTCCAGTGGCCCATCGCAGCAATACAAGTTGGCGTGCTGCCAATAGAAAAAACTAAAAACGACAAGGTTCGGAATTACTCATACCCAAGTACAAACTTGCGAAACACGGAGGGGGAACTGTTAGCAACTCAAATGTCAGCACCTCCAGAAACATAACTTGCACTCAATAGTCCACCCATTTCAGGAACACTCCTTGAAAAAAAAAAACGATATTTGCCCCCTCGAAATACGCTAGCATTGTTGACAAATCTGTACTCTGACACCCACCATAATTACCCGCCTATTATGCAACATGTCATCATGAAAGTGCAACGCCTTTGGGTTCCTTCATACTACGCCGCAGGACGCGGCGTGCACCGCTGCAGTCGCAGTGAGAATATAAGCTTGCTCGCTGTGAAGGAACCTTTCGGAGAACACGAACGTGCAGGAAATATAGATGTACATTCATAACGGGCGAAGCTGTGCTGCCATAAGCGCACATTTCCACTGCGACTTCAGCGGCGCACGCGAGACGCGGCGTGCTGCGGCAGGCTGCTGGTTCTGCGGCGTAGTATAAAGAAACCCTTTCCATTCTTTTTTATGGAATGATTTAGTACCACAATGGGTCGATAGCAAAATTGCAGATTGCAACTAAACTTATCGAATGTCCTTACTTCCTTGATTTAAGTCACTGACGAGGTTCGGAGGGTTTTGCAAAGCACGAAGCTCGGAGATTTAATTGGCTAGACTATATTACTATTTCGAAATTCACCTTTCTTATCACCCTTTCAGACACTTGTATAACACGCATTCACGAAAAGCTACTGCTCAGATTTCATGCTCAAACTATAAATCATGTCAAGTTTGATCACAATAATCTTTAAAGTATGATCACGGGCGCAGAGATTAGCCATGGGGTTTGAGGTGTAGTCAAGTCTTTGCAACGGTTCATCGTTGTTTCTTCATCGGTTTGCTTCGTATCAAGTGCGAATTGTCATTTGCTTTTGCTGTTCATGGCCATTTTCTCTGAGCGAGTGTGGTAAAGCTATAGAGGTATACGGTGCGCGAAGCTTCTTATGCCTCGGGCGGTACTTTGAACGATTTCAGCCGCGGCGCGATCGGCCAATTTTCCGAATGTTTTCAGATGCAACATTTGCGGTCTACATATGCATAGTATGTATAACTTTCGTTTAGTGATGAAACTCTCTATTTCTGTGCATTCAGAATGCACTTATGATGAGTTACATACAATGAGTATGCCAAATCGCGTCGCAACTGAAATGGTGTGAAGTATGCCTTAGGCCTTCCCCGGTACTATCAGCGCACTGCTGTTTCTTTGCCCTCTCTCTCTCTGCATGTCTTTCTCTTTCAAAAACTTCTGAAGAGAAAATTTGAAAATGATCCAAGCCAAAATTTGAACACAAACATAAGGGGGGTAAGGTAGGATTTCCATCGTTTTGATAGGTAACTTACGAATTTTCTTCCAGTGTCACAGGAATGAATGTCAGGGCCAGGCGGCAAATGACAAGCTCGAAATCGTTTTGGGTGAAAAAACCAAAGGAAATATCGTTATTGCGGGGATTGGGCGGAGCCCCGAAAAAAATGATAATTAAGATGGTAAACAAATCTGAGCTCTTTTTCCATAAATTGGGCTTTCGCGCTCGTCAAATCGCGATCGCGCCGTCGCTGACTGCTGCATGTGCGGCATCGCTTAACCGATGCAAATTGGTACAGCATACATAGGGTTGGGCCAGACTGCGCTGGACAAGCGGCGTAGGCCGCGTACACCGCTTTCTCAGCGAAGTCTGGTCCAATCCATATACGACCATTTTTAAATGTATGCGGGACCATACGACACCAAATCGCGTAAAAGAATGAACATAAGCTACTGGGGACAAGGTATGGAAAACTTACGTGAATGGAGGAAATGCTAACGTTTTTTCCTAAATTCCTCGTAACTGGCGAATGAAAATGTGAACTAGGGCTCATTGCAATGCGCATGTGACAGTATGACATAAAACTCGATGTATACATGGAGACGGGCCTGTAGGAGATAACTTTGAAATTCCATGGAAATTCATATGATTAAAGGTTGTGTCAGGCTTTTTTCTTGAGATTGCTCGCTACCAAATAAATAGAAAAAATGGCGTTTGCACGCTTAGATGACGATATGGCACTAAATTTGGTCTGTGTACGCGCAGTGGGACTAAAGCACAGAGTATGTACGATTGAAAAATTATGTGAATGAAGAGCGTGTTGACTTTTTCCCACATCAGATGGGCATTTGTCCACCCAATGCCCACCTGAGGTAGGCAAAACTTCCATTTCATTTGAGTTCTTCGAAATTTTTTACATGAATCTGTTTTACACCTAAGGTTTAGTATGTAGTGACTTGGTTCCAAAACCCCTCCTCTCCTCCTTGTTAGAATCCGGTATAGAAATAATAGGCGGTCCCTTGTAGGAAGAGCGCGCTCCAATCGAACAACTCACGCACTTGGAGCCAAGTAGAAAATCGTAAAAAAACCATGATGGCAAAGGCAAAGCCTCTTCACCGATGTCCATTTGCTAATGCACATGAAAGAGTTTCTATACAGAAGGGTTTATGTATGTGTGTCACGAAATCAAAAGATATTCTAGTAAGCTAAGTCAGACTCCAAGTTTGCGCTTTTGAAGGCAGTGTCCGGGCAAAAATTTGATTTCGAGATTTTGTGCTTATATGAGCCTATTCGTCATGCTGAATCCAAATTTCACATTGGAAAGCGCGAAAACGGCGAAAAAGGGCTCTAACACAGGAGGGAAATCAGCAGGTGGGCGGGGCTTTCCCCACTGCAATTTCACGCTCGCAGCTCCCGGAGCGATCTTCTCGATTCCGCTAGCCGTTCTAACATCGCTACCGGCCAAGTGCGAATGGTTGACTTGAAACCAGAAGCGAGAAGGTCGCTCCGGAAGCCGGGAACGTGAATTCGCAGTGGGGGGACCCCGCCCACCTGCTCATTTCCCTCCTGTGTTAGAGCCGTTTTTCGCCATTTTCGCGCTCTGCAATGTGCATTTTCGGATTCAGCGTAGCGAATAGGCCCGGATTTCAAAATCGAGTTTTTGCCCGGACACTGCCTTTGAATGCAACGAAGGTGAGAGTAAGCTGAGCAACAGTTTGCAGCTGATGTTCTTGTTGCAATATGTTCACTTTACTGAACCGATAGGTGCCTCCGTTGGCTAGATTGATTACTAGAGTGATTAGCAGGCTTCAAAAATTTACACTCAAGGTTGATCAGATCATGTCATTTTGTATAATATCTAACTTCTGCGTTTTTTCTAGAATACCGTTTCAATAAAAGATACATAAAACACAGTTCCGTAAAACATCTCTTGTTTATGATTTATTGTACATGTCTGCATGTTACAGCAACTGAAATACTATGCGACAAGCTCGAAAAAACGAACTGAGTAGCAACGCTCGTATGAAGCGGTATTCAAAAATACAATTTTCCTTCGTGAGGCTTTCTCCTATTTTGATAGTTGCCAAGGATTTTTCCCTGCCAAGCAAACCGCGGAATCTAAAATAGAGTCCAGCTTGTTTACCGTACACGAAGTATAGTATTTTTTGAACTTAATGGACACAGAAATAGAAAAAACAAGAATAATGTATGGAAAACACTTCATGACCATTTCTTTTTTCAACCAACACGACTTTTTCCAAGAGAAAATCATTTATTATAAAAAAAGATTGAGCTAATCAGGGAGCAGTTGAAGGTTTTGGCTATACTAAAGTTGTGCATTTAGTCGCTTGTTCTACAAGAAAATCTGTTGGTGAATCCTACTCAAAAGTTTCTCTATCTATTTGTCACTGTGCCATCTCATAAATTTTCCACACTTTTTAGGTCAATAGTGGCTCAAATAGAATTCATTTCTAGGAATTATAATATTATGGTATGAGAGTGATTAGATCGTCCTCAGCACTCTAAGGGATCCCTTGAAACATGCATGACAGAAGTGCCTGTCCTGTATTCCAAAATCCAGAAAAGTCTACTCATTGTTGTTCACTAAGAAACTTTGCAATTGGAAAACTATCGCGGCAGAAGACATTTTCCTAGCAGTTACAACAACCATAACTTCAATTCAGACCGGCAAAAATATTTTCACCGCCATGTCCAGCAAGTGTGAGCAGCCGGCGCCGGTTTAAGTCCAAATATTGAAGTAATGTGGCCCGAACTTTAGTCGGAGTCTGGAGCCTTTCACGCTAAGGATCAATATTTAGAGCTCTTCAGGCTGTGAAGAAGATAATTTTATCGTGGAAGAGTTGCGAATGTGGATCCCATGGAAGTCACAATTACCACAAATAGGCGGAAACTAATCCTTTGTTTTGAGTAGCATCGTGTTGCTCCAACATGAAAACACCAGCATGTGCTTGAATTCTTTAATCTAATCCATGAATTTTTACAAAAAAACACAATACCGATTGCAACCACACTAATTGGTATTCTTTTGCCAAAGCAAAACGAAGATTCTACCCACCTTTATTCAAAACACTAAAACTATGACAAGATTACCAAAAAATAATGAACTCTAAAAGGCTATCGGGATCAAAAAAAAACTCTAAAACTATGACAAGATTACCATAAAAATAATGAACTCTTAAAGGCTATCGGGAACAAAAAAAAACTAAGGCCAAAGCAAGGTAACATATAACAAAGTGTGCTCCGATCAACTGAAATGGATGTGGCGAAAAGGATGGCCAATGCGAAGTTGATGACAGGTTGCCTCCAGAAGCGGAGGATGACAAATTTCGGCCTCCAACAGTGAGGGATGACGATTTTTTGCCTCTAGAAAGGCAGTGTGAGGCATTGCTGCCCCGGCAATCAGTCCAGTAATCTAGTGGTTTTTTTGTTACATTCAAGCGAATCGAGTAATTTATTGGGGTGAACAGCTGCCTACCCTGAAAAGAATGCTGTCAAATCGCAAGTGAATCAACACGCAAATGATAGGTTGCCACATAAGTTGCAAGTTAGTCCATAATCTTTCTCTTTCTTCTTGGATAAAGCGCTCCCATTTTTGGCATACTTAATGTGGACTAGATAGTGAGCTACACATTTGCGCAAACCGTTTTGTTTCTGGTGATGAAGTGGGGAAATTCTGCGCATTTTCCAAAAGCTGGTCAGAGATTTCGCCGGGTTAGAAATATCGAGTCGTTCTTAGCCTGCATCAAGCGCATCGAATCGAAATTGCACGCACATTGTCAGGATTTATGTGGCAACCATCCTTGTGCGGTTTCATCTTGATACGTATAATGCAGGCTAAGAACGGTTTCATTTTTGTTTTCAACACGGTCATTTTGATGGCGATAAATAGCAGAATTTCGCCTTTTGCCACAAGAAACAAAACGTTTGCGCAAATATGTAGCAGGCTATCTAGTCTATTTCGCCATTTTGCCCATCATGTAAGAAAGTGAGAGCGCTACATGCAATGTCAGAAAAGTTATGGAACAATGTAAAACTTACGCCTTACGTGCCGACCTAATGCATATTGGCTCCACGAATGTGAAGGTTAAAAATTGGAAGCTGTATTTGTGAGGCAATATTACCAAATTATGTAAATAGTAAGCAAAATAACTCTAGCATTAATTTTCGATGTTACTGTCATCAACACCCGATCTAATGCGATTGGCTGCTGAACTGGGTTTTGAGGCCTAATGAAGGCTAGGCGATGATTAGAGAGCGCACTGAGGAAAGAGACGACGGTGTCGCGGATATGAGCGGTCGCCATTCAACCGCCAATTCCGTTAAATCAAAGGGCATGTACTAGCTAGCCGTATTCAGCATAAGCGCTTATCTCGCGAGTTACTTTTGTTCTGTTTCAGCAATCGAAAAATTTTGTAGCACTCCGGAGATGCACAGTCTTATAGAGAACGCAATCCTATTTCGCAGTTTCTTGGCCATCAATAGGACTTCCTTAGCAAATCAGATTTGAAAATTCATAACTTTTGTAGATGGAACAAAAGCGACAGTGTAAAAAAAATCTTTGGAACCGCCTTATTCCCTGCTTTCAGAGATTATACTCGGTGTCCCAACCTGCTTTAACATGTTTTGTTGACTTAGCGATACCATTCTGTAGAGCTGGCTTCATTTTACACTTGCAGTATAAAGCGAATCCCCGATCTTTCTTCGTTACAGTACGATTACGGTGGGAATTTGCTGAGGGGGTTTTAGTCGTAGTCGCATTTTGCCTCAGAAAGCCGAATAAGCCAACAACATTTATTCTAGGTTATTCAAAGTCGCTGATTGTGGATTCAAAACTTACACAACAAAATTTAGCTTTTTTCATAAGTTGCTCGAAAAAACACTGCAACAACTGCTCTTTCAAACGATTATATCGTTGAACAAGAAAAAAAGAAATCTTCTATATAATGTCAGATCTTTTCCCATGATAATTGTTTTAATCTTATATATAAAGCTGAATGTCTGTTTGTATGTCTGTCTGTATGTATGTCTGTATGTATGTACGTATGTTCCGAATAGAAAATTCCATTTCTGAACCGATCCGGACCAAACTTGGCACACATACACTACGGGCCCCGGCGGGTGTCATAGGCTACTTTTCGTCATCGATCGATATCGATTTTATCGATTTTTATCGATTTTTTTGCTGAGTTCACCTACGGGGCTGGGAGTTGGCACAGGGGGGTAATCGAGCATGGGGGTTCCGAATACAATATTGGTTTTCAGGATTATCGATTACTTTTATCGATTTTATCGATTTTTTTGCAAAGTTTGAGCTACGGGGCTGGGAGTTCGCATAGGGGGGTAATCGAGCATGGGGATTCCGAATACAATATTGGTTTTCGGGATTATCGATTACTTTTATCGATTTTATCGATTTTTTTGCAAAGTTTGAGCTAGGGGGCTGGGAGTTGGCACAGGGGGGTAATCGAGCATGCTGATCATCCCCAAGGGGGGTGATCAGCATGCTATTACACCCCTGTGCCAAATTCCAGCCCCCTAGCTCGAATTTTCAAAAAATCGATAAAATCGATAAAAGTAATGGATGATCTTGAAAACTAATATTGTATTCGTAATCTGCATGCTCGATTACCCCCCTGTGCAAACTCACAGCCCCGCAGGTCAAACTTTACAAAAAAATCGATAAAACCGATAAAAGTAATGGACGATCCTGAAAACTAATATTGTGTTCGTAATCAGCATGCTCGATTACCCCCTGTGCAAAATCCCAGCCTCGCATGTCAAAATTTACAAAAAATCGATAAGATCAATAAAAGTAATCGATAATTCTGGAAACTAATATTGTATTCGGAATCCCCATGCTCACTTCCCCCCCTGTGCCAACTCCTAACCCTGTAGGTGAATTCTGCAAAAAAATCGATAAAAATAGGTAAAATCGACATCGATCGATAACGAAAAGTGGACTGTGACACCCGCCGGGGCCCGAAGTGTATGTGTGCCAAGTTTGGTCCGTATACGGCGGAGCCGGGTAAGCCAGCTAGTCTGATAATAAAACTTGAATTCAAATTTTTCAACGTAATCTATGTTGCATGGTACATTAGCCAAAACGAAATTACCTAAACATCAATGCTAAATGATCGCATCTATATATTCGATATCTGTCAACTGCTGTTCTCCATGCAACGAATTACTTTTGCAAGAAAGCCAAGCATCACAATTACCTTCATACGATCAGCAGTTTGAATAGCTCAGGACTTTCGCGGAATGATCACGGGCAAAATAGTATTACAAAACGCCTGCTACAAGAATCCTATCTTTTCAAATTATTGTACTTTCAGCGTGAGCGCTATGCGCCAAAGTAAGCTGTGGTGTAAATTAGCAAGTGCGAGAAAAGCTTTGAAATAATTGAAGTAGGAGCAGTACCCGACTCTCATCCCAATATCCTGGCCAGTATGATCCCATATCTGTTCTCTGCAAAGCCGTTAGCGTGACTCCTAGTTCTGAGACGGTGGCATTTCTTATATGCACATAGTCCTGTGTAAAAATTATCATTTTGGTGCAAATGGAATCGTGAGCAGTATCGCGTTACATGCTTTTGCAAAGAAATGATGATTAACATTTTGCGCACCACCGCGAGCTTGGAGCACCTTTGCCGCTGCCATCCAGATAATTTGGAGGGCTATAACTAGGCGGGGAGGAGAGGGTTTGGGGAGATACAAGAGCTGTTTTGTAGAATATTGGATGTAGATTACTTTTATGTAAAAAATTTGAAAAAATTATGTGTAGAGTAGGAATTATGTGACTTTGTTTGCGCTAAGCCACCTCAGGTGGCTATCCAGGTGACTTAAAAGCCATCTAACCCCGAAAAAAAGTTTGCCATGCCCTTAGTTCACATAATTTTTTGATAACTTTTCATACATAGTCCCAACTCCCCATTGCCTATCTACACACCTATTTTGGTGCTATTGCATCTTCACTTCGCTGTAAACAAACCCTTTCTTTATTTGCTGGCGGCATGCCGGCAGCGTGCCAGCAGCAGATCGAAAGACAGCGTTATGCTCTTCCGCAAAAACGATATCCCCTTTGCTTTTTTCCCCAAAAACGATATCCAGCTTGCTTTGCAAGCCACCTGTGCCGAGCCCTCGCCCGGCGCTGCCTTTTAAAGAGCAAAAATCAAACGTTTTCTGGAAGCAAGTTTTGCTAAAAGTTGGAAACTAAAGAGCTGACCGCATACACCGTGGAGTAGGTCAGAGTTGATGAGCGAGTACGAATTTTCTTTCATCACAGTTATTGGATCCGGCAAAACTGTTACTGAATCCAGCATGTTTGAAAACTTTGTTTGCGCTACTGAAAATCAACGCCTTTAAGAACTTTGTTGTCGCCGGCGGCTTCATTACTTATATGGAAATCTCATGATTTTATAAACTCATTAGTGCGTATGAGCACTAATGGGGTTCATAGAATCATGAGTTCTGATTTCCAAAATTTGAGTATCTAAACCAAAAATACATGTTGAGTTTATAAAGGGTGTCCGAAGAGTCCTTAAAGGCAGCGTCCCGGCCAAAAGATAGGTGCCGGGTTTTTGTGGCGATTTTGAAGTAAACCTTCTACTCAAACGATGACTGAAGTTCGGAGCGAAGGAGGGGCTCTACCAAGCCTGAAATTTGCTTCGAAAGTGGCCCGAATCTTACGGTAGGCCCGGACGCCGCCCACACAGCAATTTGCAACTGCTAGGCCAGAGCACGCGTAGCGAACATAGCCTTGAGCGCAGGTTCCCGCAACGACTCTGTGTCTTTACCTAGCATGCATCTCGTACACGTGCGAGCCTACCGTAAGATCCCGGCGGCTTGGGGGGGGGGGGGGAGGATTTGTAGACTTCGTGGACCCCTTTTGCGCTGCAAACTTCTGTCGTCCTAACTTTGCAACGCTGTAACTATGTTACTATGTGTCGTTTCTAAGTCAGTCTTGCAAATACCTTTGCCGTAGGGATGTCAATACTTTTCCAAATACTCATGCTGTTTGTATCGTAAGTTTACAGGGTTTCTTGAAACAAGCATTACTACGATTGAGGTATCCAGCCAAAAATTGCCTACTCTTTAAACGTGTGTAACTCTTTTGTCTTAATAACTTTTACTAATTTTCGGTTTTCATACTGTAAAGGCTCTATTCGCAGTGTAAAACACAGCGCAGTTTTCGTTTCCTAATGTAGGATTACGCAAACTATCTTGGAATGGTGACTTGCACTGAGAAAAAAAAGTTTTGGAAGTAAAAATCCACAAAAGTTTACGAAGTTTTTGTGAAGCATTCTGCACTATCCTCCACTAAAATTTTAGCTGTTTGAAGCGCGTGCTTCAGAGTGCGTAAGACAAAGTTCACATCAACGTTCTGCGGGCCTTTTCAAAGTCAGTGGAAGACAATTCGAACTATGACCTTACGTAGATGTTCTAGCGTATAAATAAGCTATATACCAACATTCATCTTCTTATGTTGATTCGCTTACATTCTGAGCAAGAAAATACATGCTTAACAACTTTCAAGCACCTTGTAGGAAAGCGCAAAATGTTAATCATCATTTCTTTGCAAAAGCATGTAACGCGATACTGCTCACGATTCCATTTGCACCAAAGTGATAGTTTTTAGCAGAACTCTACGGATATAAGAAGTGCCACCGCCTCGGAAGAGGGAGTCACTCTCATGGCTTTGCAGAGAAGAGATATGGGAAGATACAGGCCAGGAATTTGGGATGAGGTAAGTCAGGTACAGCTCCTACATTATTTCAAAGCTTTTCTCGCACTTGCTATTTTACACTACAGCTTACTTTGGCGCATAGCGCTCACGATGAAAGTATAATAATTTAAACAGATAGGATTCTTGTAGCAGGGTTTTGATCAATTTCGGCGTGATCATTCCGCGAAAGTCATGAGCTGTTCAAACTGCGGTATGATCGTATAACGGTAAATGTGATGCTTGACTTTCTTGCAAAAGTAATTCGTTGCATGGAGAAAAGCAGTTGACAGATATCGAATATTACTTGACCTAGATGCGGTCATTTAGCATTGATGTTTAGGTAATTTCTTTTTGGCTAATGTACCATGCAACATAGATTACGTTGAAAAATTTGAATTCAAGTTTTATTATCAGATTAAAACAATTATCAAGGGAAAAGATCTGACATTATATAGAGGATTTCTTTATTTTCTTGTTCAACGATATAATCGTTTGAAAGAGCAGTTGTTGCAGTGTTTTTTCGAGCAACTTATGAAAAAAGCTAAATTTTGTTGTGTAAGTTTTGAATCCACAATCAGCGACTTTGAATAACCTAGAAAAAGTGTTTTTGGCTTATTCGGCTTTCTGAGGCAAAATGCGACTACGACTAAAACCCCCTCAGCAAATTCCCACCGTAATCGTACTGTAACGAAGAAAGATCGGGGATTCGCTTTATACTGCAAGTGTAAAATGAAGCCAGCTCTACAGAATGGTATCGCTAAGTCAACAAAACATGTTAAAGCAGGTTGGGACACCGAGTATAATCTCTGAAAGCAGGGAATAAGGCGGTTCCAAAGATTTTTTTACACTGTCGCTTTTGTTCCATCTACAAAAGTTATGAATTTTCAAATCTGATTTGCTAAGGAAGTCCTATTGATGGCCAAGAAACTGCGAAATAGGATTGCGTTCTCTATAAGACTGTGCATCTCCGGAGTGCTATAAAATTTTTCGATTGCTGAAACAGAACAAAAGTAACTCGCGAGATAAGCGCTTATGCTGAATACGGCTAGCTAGTACATGCCCTTTGATTTAACGGAATTGGCGGTTGAATGGCGACCGCTCATATCCGCGACACCGTCGTCTCTTTCCCCAGTGCGCTCTCTAATCATCCCCTAGCCTTCATTAGGCCTCAAAACTCAGTTTTTCAGCCCCAATCGCATTAGATCGGGTGTTGATGACAGTAACATCGAAAATTGATGCTAGAGTTATTTTGCTTACTATTTACATAATTTGGTAATATTGCCTCACAAATACAGCTTCCGATTACTAACCCTCACATTCGTGGAGCCAATATGCATTAGGTCGGCACGTAAGGCGTAAGCCTTTTCATTTCAAACTTGGAAATTTTTCTTCACAATTCCATCTTTTCTGAACTCGTTTATATCTTTCAAGAAATTTTCACTGCACTCACAAAACAACTTCCATATTTCAAAAAAAAAACTGCTCCACTTTCGATCAAATCCAGCTTTTCCTCAGATGGAACAGGGCTCTCTCAACCGAACTCCCTTAGCAAAAAAAGAGACTTTTGCAGTGTTTTGTCTCGGAAACAGTTTTATACTGACCTCATAACTATCTGATATGTAAAGAATCGTAAGCGCAATTCAAAAATGTGCAAATAGCCGGAAACGGCGTGGCGGTCCCACCGCGCGGATGCAATCTAGCACCTTTCAATGGTTCACTAATTCTATAAAAACTCATGATTTTTCTTACAAAAATGCTCTGCTTTGTAAAAGACCAAGCTCCTTACACCAGCAAGATCAGTGCTTGCTCATAAAATGATCATGTCTTTCCTCCTACAGAAAATGAAATTTTTGCACTGCAACTACTTTTTGAACCGAGTTTTCCTTGGATTTCTTGGAACTGTTAAGAAGAAGAGAAATAGTCTTTTGGATAAAGTTCTAACTACAAAACCTTGAACATTTCTTTCCAGCAAGACCAGGCCTGCTCTTAATGCTTGACTTTTAGTGAAAAATAAAATTGTTGCCCTGCATCGTTGTAATGGTAATCAGCATGTTCACCTGCCTCCCTATCCGACTCTGAGCCACGGTTGCGATAGGGGGAGCAATAGAACTCCTCCCACGTTTGAGTCGGAACCCGGGTGACTTTTTAATCTAAGGCTGAATTGGGAAGATAATCGAGAGTGAATCATGATCAAAAAACTATTGGAAATTCAGCACCTTAGTCTTAAAAACAACAACCAGTTATTTCGTAAAAAGAAATATTTTCATCAAATTACACTGAAATTGCAGTAATTGCATTTCTCTTGTAGTATCAAAAAAACTAAGTTTGGGAAGTGAAAGTCACTTCGAAATATAAACACTCTAAGAAGTATATAAAAATTAAAAACATTTGGATTTTTTTCTCAAAAACCTCTATCGTTGATGCTTGTTTGCTGCCTCTCTCTTCCATGTTTTTTTTTTGAAAAAATTTGTGAACATATATACTTCCAAGCCTTAAAGGCAGCATCCGGCAGGTTTGGACATTTTTGGATTCTATCACAACTACTACGGGCTTGATCTAGAACTATCGCTCAAATCCAACGTTCAAAACCCCCACAAAAGGAGAAAATCGAAGCAGAAGAGGCCGAGCCCTGAGTACCACGCCTACCCCCTCGCGCGGCCCACCTCGTTGAACGACCTTTGCTCAACTCTTGACTTGTTTTCACGCAGCAATCACAATCAAACACATAGTGTCTACCTGTTAATGCTTGCTTTCGACGAGAATAGCATTAGGAGCATTCGTCCACGGTCCTTACAAAATTGTCTCAAAAATGGGGATTTTTGAGGAAATCACACATTTTGAGTGCTACATTTGGCATCAGCGCCACGAAAGCTTGGACAAGGCAAAAAATGGAAGCTGAGATTCTGTCTGGACGTTGCCTTTATTTTTAAGGCTTGTCACAGCTATGTAGGTAGTATACTTGGGTCCGAATCGAATAGAAATTCGATCATTCGAATAAAACATTCGAATATATTCGTATTCGAAATTCGATATTCGGAGTTCTTCCGTTTTCGAATAATATTCGAAACTCGAATAATTGAGAAAACGGGGTGGTTTTGAATAAAATTCGAAACTCGAATAATCAAAAAACAGGGTTTCGAATATTATTCGAAAACTCGAATAATCAAAAAACGGGGTTTCCAATAGATTTTATTCGAATGTTTTACTCGAATGTTTATTCGAATTCGCATTCGGTGTACACCGTATTCGGATTATTCGACTTTGTTGCAGAGCGAAGTGCTGAGTATCATGCTCACTTCGTCCGCGTTTTTTTTGCAAAACTCGGTAATGCATCTTTTGCAACCGGTATACCCTTTGAACTGTATGGAGAGTCGCATTCTTCCTACTGCTTGCGACAGTAAAAAAATTATATGTGGATTTTAATTGATGTTTTTTCGATCAGTGAGATAGTTCGCATGATCGACACCAAATCAGCGAAGAAGATATCAAATTCAAGCTCATGTTCTGAGTTCATACTGAATTGAAATGGCTGTTCTTCTTTTTTTTGCATTGCTCATGCTTGCGGTACGCAAAGCCCACACTAGTGAGCACTCTTGCTCGCATAAATTATTGCAAACTGCCTATTCGTTACCTTGGAGTTTTTTGCGAATTGGTGTATATTGAGTAAAGGACATCACAGTTGTAGTGCAGGATTAGACGGTTTAGATCGCCGTACGCGATTTGCCAGTTACGAGATGTCTTCAAATTTAACGCCAGCTTACCAAAAAAGTTTAGCGCGTACAACTTACCAAAAAAATGCGCTGTATTCTGTACTTTTGAAATAAATTTTGGACAATTTGAGTATTGCCAAACCACGTCGCCACTGAAATGCCTGCAGTATGCCCGGGATTGTAGGGGCATTCGTGCTCGCTTCGCGGAGAAAACCACATGCCTTCGTCCACGACTAGCTTATACCACAAGACGGAAGATGAACAGGCAATGTATCGTAGCATTTGTGGAATTTAAATACATACGTGGCCACTTATTGCTTTAAAAGATCGCACACCTAGCACTAGTCACCTGCTGATTATGGATAAAAATTTATTGGTTGTTGCAAAAATAATGTCCGTTTTGCAAAACTTCAATTTGAAAAACTATAACTTCGTTCAGTTTTCATATTTTTGAATGCAATCAAGACCATCAGATGCAGTAAACCTTTCATAATCTAAGGCGCACCTGCATATACTGATATCGCAAACGGGAAGAAAACCATGCGTCAAAAAACCAAAAGTTTTGCTTTTGAAAACCTCGTTTTTGAAAGATTATTATGGCCGCTAATCAGCATATTTTGTAGACGCAATTCAGTAGTATACGCTGGTATAAAAAGAACCTTAGCCAAGAAGTTCCGCGAAATAAAAAAGATAGAAATCCAAAATTGTTTACTTTTCAAGCCTATTTGTGATAAGCTTGGAAGTCCCAAACTATAAAAACTTGGAGTTCTTCATGCACTGAATAGCTAAGTTTTTCTGCATGAATTGTAGATGAAATGTTTTGACTTTAAGCCTCCAGAAATGAGCGAAGTTTCAGCGATTGCTCTAATCAGGAAAAATTTCGAACCTATAGAGTTCCAGGCAACGAGTGTCTTTTTTGAAGCTCGATTTGTCAGTTCAGGTATATTCGAAAAACTTATTCAAACATGCAATAAGTGAACAATACTCATCATGTACAGTAGCTATGTTTTCAGAAGAATTCCTTTATTTGAGCCTAAGTTGTGGCCAAGAAAGTTGGCAATGAAATTTCGATTTTGAGTGCGGCTGTACAAAATGGTGGTGAAAATCTTACAGATGAGATAAAAGCGTAACTTCACAACAGTCAGAAAGTACATAAAGAAAGCTTTCCAATGATGTGCAGACTATATCGAAAAAGAAAGCCTGAAGGAGAAAAGTAGTTTGGAATATACGCTTAGAAAAACGGACATTATTTTTGCAACCAACCTAATACTTTATCGATTTTATCGATTTTTGGAAAATCTTGAGTTACGAGGTTGGGAGTTGGTACAAAGGGGTAAGTGAGGGTGCTGAATGGAAGCGAAATTTATTTTATTGATTTTAGCAATTTTTGGAAATTTTTGAGCTAGGAGTTGGTATAGGGGATACTAAGGGGCTGATTATGATTGTATCGACTTTAGCCAGATATGTCGGCAAGTTTGAGATGTGATTGCTTTAGTTATTCGATAAATCATTCGAGTATTTATTCGACTTCCAATGTTCGAATATATTCGATATTCATTCATTCGATATTTTTTGATTTTCCGAATTTATTCGAAGTTCATTCATTCGATATTTTTGATTTTCCGAATTTATTCGTTATTCGTTTATTCAAGACTTTTTATTTTCGAATTTATTCGATATTCGTTTATTCGAAATTTTTCCTTTTCGAATTGATTCGATATTCATTCATTCGATGAAAAATTATCGAATTGCCCAAGTGTAGTAGGTAGACAGATGCGCCTCTGCTTGTGAAAGAGGCAAGAAAAAAAAACTAATCAACTCAAATCTCTGTCCGGGTTGTCGATGCTTATAAAAACCAAAAAGGTCTTGCTAAAGACTGTTAAAACAGCTCAGCGTGATATGCAGTGATTACCGTTTTGGTAAATAATTACGCCAGTAAAATCACGTTTTTTATAGAATAAAAGGAAATTAAATGCGTTTTTGCCAGCTGAAGCGCAATATATTAGGTGGGTCCGAAAGTTTTGTCGGTTTTTTCAATCCATCGGCAGACACTCTAGAATGAAGATAAACAAACGCTTCAAAATGTATCCAATGCAGAATTTCTTCTTCTTTCCAGCTGTTAAGCTACCATTGTGTTTCGTTGCCAGAGTGACGAGATATTTGCTGGAAATTACAACCACTCGTTTTTACCATGTCCAACTTCCACTAATTTTCAAAATGTTTGTATGAGACTTTCGAAGGAGCTCTGATAACCAGCGGATAGGGCAAACCTTTTGCCAGCAGAAGCGAGTTTTGTAGCCCTACGGCTTGTCTTTCAGAATTTCTACGATTTATTTTTTGAAGTGACCAAATTTTACAATCACCCTATTTTAACTTCGTAGAACATTAAATGTTGAACATTTCAGTCACCATTCGATGCAGAATTTTCTCCTCTTTCTAACGCAAGTCCTTCTTTGCCGAGGCAGGCAAAATCTGTGGAAAAAATCGCACTATTTCTCAATTTCAGGAGTGAGCACTGACGTAACCTATGTTTCAATCTTCATAATTTGAAGCGAAAATCGCTCATTTACTTTGTAATGGTAGCGGTAGTAATAATCATGTGTTGAAACCTCAGTTTTCTTTAGGTTTTGCAGTGTTTGGTGCAATAACAGATCATGTTGTTTTGCCAAAACAAGACTTTTAGAAAATTATTTGGCAAAAATCTGAAAAAGCAACTGAAAAAAAGAAAAAATTGCATAAGTTGGCAAAAGGTTTGCCCTATCCGCTGGTTATTAGAGCTCCTCCAAAAGTCTTATACAAACATTTTGAAAATTAGTGGAAGTTGGACATGGTAAAAACGAGTTGTTGTAATTTCCAGCAAATATCTCGTCACTCTGGCAACGAAACACAATGGTAGCTTAACAGCTGGAAAGAAGAAGAAATTCTGCATTGGATACATTTTGAAGCGTTTGTTTATCTTCATTCTAGAGTGTCTACCGATGGATTGAAAAAACCGACAAAACTTTCGGACCCACCTAATATATTGCGCTTCAGCTGACAAAAAACGCATTTAATTTAGTACTCTGCGTTGATACCACTGCTT
>CATQJL010000223.1:60190894-60228232 GCA_958299035.1 Cylicocyclus nassatus
AAGCAGTGGTATCAACGCAGAGTACTTCAACGCATACTTAATCCTTTCCGAAACTTTGGAATGAAATTTTCAAAAATTAGCCTAACTTTGAGCAGATAAAAATGGCGGGTGAAGAATTGTGGCAATTATCAAAAAATGCATGCAGGACTGTGGTTCGAAAATGTAACACTAAGAAAGAGAAGGAAAAGCTGTATCGAATGCATCTTGAAACTCATTCAGATTTTCACTATGCGTGACTTTATAGCGATTTGAAAAAACCGACAAAACTTTCGGGACAACCTAATATATACTAGCTGGCTTACCCGGCTCCGCCGTATCCGGACCAAACTTGGCACACATACACTTCGGGCCCCGGCGGGTGTCACAGTCCACTTTTCGTTATCGATCGATGTTGATTTTATCGATTTTTATCGATTTTTTTGCAGAGTTCACCTACAGGGCTAGGAGTTGGCACAGGGGGGGAAGTGAGCATGGGAAGCAGTGGTATCAACGCAGAGTACTGATTATCGATTACTTTTATCGATTTTATCGATTTTTTGCAAAGTTTGAGCTACGGGGCTGGGAGTTGGCACAGGGGGGTAATCGAGCATGGGGATTCCGAATACAATATTGGTTTTCAGGATTATCGATTACTTTTATCGATTTTATCGATTTTTTTGCAAAGTTTGAGCTACGGGGCTGGGAGTTTGCACAGGGGGTAATCGAGCATGCAGATTACGAATACAATATTAGTTTTCAAGATCGTCCATTACTTTTATCGATTTTATCGATTTTTTGAAAATTTGAGCTAGGTAATCGAGCATGCTGATCACCCCCCTTGGGGGTGATCAGCATGCTCGATTACCCCCCTGTGCCAACTCCCAGCCTCCTAGCTCAAACTTTGCAAAAAAATCGATAAAATCGATAAAAGTAATCGATAATCCCGAAAACCAATATTGTATTCGGAATCCCCATGCTCGATTACCCCCCTGTGCGAACTCCCAGCCCCGTAGCTCAAACTTTGCAAAAAAAATCGATAAAATCGATAAAAGTAATCGATAATCCTGAAAACCAATATTGTATTCGGAATCCCCATGCTCGATTACCCCCCCCGTGCCAACTCCCAGCCCCGTAGCTCAAACTTTGCAAAAAATCGATAAAATCGATAAAAGTAATCGATAATCCTGAAAACCAATATTGTATTCGGAATCCCCATGCTCGATTACCCCCCTGTGCCAACTCCCAGCCCCGTAGGTGAACTTAGCAAAAAAAATCGATAAAAATCGATAAAATCGATATCGGTCGATGACGAAGAGTAGCCTATGACACCCGCCGGGGCCCGAAGTGTATGTGTGCCAAGTTTGGTCCGGATCGGTTCAGAAATGGAATTTTCTATTCGGAACATACGTACATACATACATACATACATACAGACAAACAGACATTCAGCTTTATATATAAGATATATATATATATATATATACAGCATGTCCTTGATATTTCGATTTCAGTATTCTTGAATCTTTCTGAGGACGTCTTTTCGCGAAGGTGTCAAGCAGCGAGCATTGTCCCGCGTACATTCCAGCAAGGATTTTTCGATAGCACTTTTTTTGTAGATTATGATGTGTTAGATAGTAACCGGCCCCACAATGGTCGGTCGCCTCATCGTGGCGTGGGGGTGACACTGGGTGTCGAACTGCGATGCACAGCCGAGTGTACACTCTGGTAGGGCTTCCCAAGCTGTGAAGGAGTACGACGTTTCCGGTTTCGGCCGGATACCTGTCTAAGAACCGGCCACGCCAGATCCCGTCTGGCTTCTTCTGGTCGCTAGGCGGTCCCTCCCCGCTCCAAGCCCGGAATCAGCGATCGTCCCGTGGAAATCAAGAGTAGGCCTAGTAAGCCACCTCTTGTAGGGGAAAATTCATATTACTCCTCCATTTAGAAGATTAGAAAGAACCCTGCACATCGAATCCCGCCTACGGCGCCGGGTGGTAGCAAGAACGCTGTCAGGGTACCCAGGGCGCCTTTCGGATTGGACAAAAACGACACGTCTCCCCGCACGACACGCCATGGAGACTGCCTCATGCTCCGCACCTACAACGCCAGGACAGTCTCCACAAACGCCGACCTCCACGCTCTCTCGACGCTGCAAGATTCTGCAGGAAACGAAGTCCAGGAAGAAGGACGTGCGAGATGAGTGATGGAACCCTCATCATTCGTAGTGAAAAGGTAGTCTCACGAAACGTGGGAGGCGTCGGCTTTGTCGTCCACCCATCTATCGTCCATCTTGTCAATTCGCACGAGATCCTATCACCTCGACTAGGCATCCTACAACTACGTCCTCCACGTCAGAAGACCATCAGCATCATCAACTGCTACTCGCCAACATCAGCAGCTGACGACTCAAAACTAGATGCTTTCTACGAAGACGTGGAGGAGGCCGTCCGCAACGAAAAGTCCTTCTACAAGTATGTTGTGGGCGACTTCAATGCGAAAATCGGGATGCCACTAGGAAAGGAATATAGGATCGGGAAGTTTAAATATGGGCTCCGAAACAAAAACGGCAACCGTCTCGTTGGGCTTCTCTCCGCCGCACGACTTTCTATGGAAACTCCATCTTCATGAAGAAAGAACATCGCCGGTGGACTTGGGGATCGCCCAACGGAACGTCTCATGCTGAGATCGACCACATTCTCACCAACCGAAAATGGAGCTTACTCGATGTCTCTGTAGTTCCATTCTTCTGTAGTGGCTCCAATCACCGCCTCCTTCGAGCGAAGATACGACTCAGCCGAAGGCTGGAAAAGAAAGTCTATCATAATGCCGCGAGAAGAAGGAAGTCGTTTATGACGGCAACAGGCTGGAAGAGCTCATATCAAGTTGTGATTGGCCCATCGAGGACGACCCAACGTATGACTACGAGTGGCTTCAGAAAGGATTGCGAGCCGGCGGAGAATGCGCCTCAGTGACTTCTGAGAAGAACTTGGAACGCATTTCGAAGACCACCAAGGAATTGCTCGAAAGAAGAAGATTGTTGAGGCAGGATCCGAATGCAACCCATCTCGAGGAACTGATAGCCAACGCCAGTTGCAGAACAGCTTTGCAAGAGGATCTCAGGAAGTACAGGCAAGCCAAGATACTGGAAGCAGCCGAAAGAAGACGAAGTCTCAAGAAGTGCCGAAAAGACCTGTGCAAATATCACGTACCGCTGGCTGCACTACTCAACGAAGACGGGACTCCGACTTCTTCCCGATACAAGATGGAATCTATCGCGAAGAACATTTACACCAACCTTTACCTCACTATTCCAAAGATTTAACGAAGAGACAAGGCAAAAAAGGAGAAATAGAAAAAACTAAGTGTTGAATGAGGAAGAGATACCACTGTACTAAAAATGTTCCCAAGCTTTCTGGCATATCACGGATGGGTTCATGTTCTCACTGGACATGACTACCACCGTAAATTTGCTAGATTTACGACTTGGGAAAGCAAACATCATGATATTAGAGCAAAAATTTAATCAAAATGAAGGTGAATAGTAATGTAGTTCTTAGAGAATATTGTAGCAGTAGAATATGTGAAAAATGCTAGTCAATACCAGAATACTATTAGAATGTATAGCGAATACTAGAATGAATACTAGGTTAGAATAGTAGGGAATACTAGAATATCAGCAAAAAATAAATAGGATTCGCCTTCATAAGAAAGGTTGTCATATATCGTGGACTAATGCGAAGTATAAGGGTACGGTATCGTACGAGAAACTTGTTCGCCGCAAAAGGGCGGAGCTTCGAGCGAATGCCTTATTGCCAGTTCATGACCCCGCGCTCGCTTGGCGCCAGCTATCGTTATTCTTGGCATATGCGCCTTTCAACGATTTTCGGCATTGTTATCAACTTTTAAAGGCAGTGTCTCACCAAAGTTGAGGTCGCGCGGATCTTCACATAATCTATTATAGGGACCTCTAAGTAGGCCATTGCAACAAGTCCCACTCAATTTGACCCCCTCCACGCTGAGAAAAATTCGTTGAAAGTGGTACGCGGAAAGCGAGTTGGTGCGCGCGGACGACTCCTTCTGTCTCCCCCCTTACGCGTTTGAACATGTCCCTCCACTTGGCATCCACTTCCCCTCTGTTGCTGCCATTGTGGCTGAGGCTGAAGTTAGAAAGCACAACTCGTCCTTGCTGCTTCCGCGGAGCCTCCAAAAAACGGGGTTTTTGGGAACTTCGTGCGATTTCAAGTCCATACAGTGCTAGACAGGGTCCGACAGGCTTGCAAAATGCAAAAATCTCGGCAACTAAATTTTGGTGAGACACTGCTTTAAAGTTCTTACAGTAGTAAGCAGTTCTAACAAATTTGGCAGTACCAAGTCTGGACGGCTGCGATTTGGCAGGGTCGCTCTGAGCGTGATCAATATGCAGAATGGGTGGTGACAAAGGACGTACTATATCGGATCCATACAGGAGCACAGGATTCGTCGCAATAGCTGTGACGCCAACGTTGGTTTGTCAAAGTTGCTGACATCAAATTTAATCAGTGAGCTTGGATTAGGAATTGCTTCACGCACACTGTAAATGCACTTTTCGTTTTGACGGACAAACTTAATTACACCATTCAAAAACAATACAGCATTCATTATCGAAATCAGGGTGTTTGAGAACACTGTGCGTATTGTCCTTACGGGTTATGGCAACGAAAAGCGATCTGTCTCGTTACATATTGGGGATCTAAACTGAAGCAACATTTGCGACTGTGGGTGCAAGCATTTTAGCAATTAGAGAGTAAAGGAGAATATGCGCACAACTGCTCTTGGCAGAATCATCTGCACGAACGTAATTTTTATGTGCACACAAAACGAGAAATGCCATGGTCTCGCAGTGGGCTCATATTGGCGCTTGTATGTCTATCGGCAATGCAGCTATGTAATAGTTTGCAAAAAAAGTTCCCTGACAATTTTGATAGTTTCATCTCCCTATTCAATCTTTTTTTATTTATTACGTGGATTCAAGAGTTCGTTCGCCAATTTAGGAAAAAAATAGCTTGCTTTCCGATGATCTTCTTCAGAATTATATTTATTTGCAAGAGGGGACCATTCTCTTTACAGCAGTACCCTTTGCCGTGAGTTCGCATGAGAAGTTCGGGGGTTGAAAGCAATTGAAGAAAATTACTCGAGATTAGCATTTTTCAAGCAAGGTCACAAAAAGTTATGAAAGTAACCTTGTTTGATAGAGAAAATTATGCTCTTAACTACAGTAGCTTTCCCATAAGTTTAAACGAAAAATATTGAGAGTTAGAAGCAAGTAAAAAGAATTACTTCAGTTTTGCAATTTGAGCATGCTCATAGCCTAAAAACGTCATGGCGAACATTAAAACGATAACAAATATGGGTTCTGCAGATCTTTTTCTAGCTGAGAAAAAATTGTGCCAATTCGAATGCAATTTTGATTTCTGCGATACTTCCGAATTTTCGAGTCGGCTTTTCCACAAAAATCAAAATTGCTCTCGATTGGCACGATTGTCGCTCAGCTAGAAAGAGAGCTCACAAAGCTCATGTTTGTAACCGTTTTGGTCTTCACTATGATGTTTTTAAGCTTTCTTGAACATGCTCAAAAATTGCAAAACTGACGTAGACAATTTATGAAGGTACTGCCGTAAAGCGAATGGTTTTCTCTGCTAGACGAATATAAGTTCAAAGAATCCATCGATTTGAAAGAAAATTATGATTTTTAAAACACTGGTGAGCGACTTTTGAACCCATCCCAACCCATAGTTGAATCTTGATCTGTTTCAGCAAGGCATATTTTTTGCATGACTTTGCAGAATAGCCCATAAGCTTTACAATGCCAATTCTAAATTTTGTCGGTGTACTAAGGTTTTGATCCAAACATCAAATACAGAAATCCTTTACACAATAAAATTTGCACCATTCATTTAGCTCCCAATTCGCAGCACTAAACAAAGTGAGATGTTTATTTTTAACTGACTTAACTAGCAATTTGTCGACTGCGAACAGGCAGCTGCACTTGATTTTGCGAAATACGCACGCACAAAAATTACCAGCTGTTGAATTTACCTTTGACAGCAACGCTTTTAGCAACTGGATTTAATTCAATGAGAAACACTACGCATGGATGATGGGCCTAGAAATTATGCGAGCCTCACTTAAGTAAAACTTAAAACTTATAATAGTCGAGTTATTGATTAGCTCTTTGCTAAAACAGTCTTCAAAGATATTTCATACTATACAGTGCTGGACATAATTATGAAGACACTCTAAAAATCGTCGTAATTCGCTTGGATTTGGAATCCGTCTGAAACTTTGCTTTATAGTGCGCATGTTATTCTACCATGACCCCTCAAGGGCATCCAATTTTGTTTTGAGTCGAACGGAGAAAAACAGTAAAATTTGAAAAACCCTTTACCGAAAGCTGGAAAAAATTATGCAGACACCTGGTTTTCCTGCTTTTTTTTACACTATCACATTCCCTGACTTTGAAATTTTTTTACAGTTACATACTAGAATGTGAAACATTTGCAGCATCTGCGACCTGTCATCCTTCTCAAAGAGAAATGTTCATTTCATTTTTTGCTTTGAAAAGCACAAAAAGTCAATCTGCTCCTACAAACAGCGGATTCGAGAAGTATTTAGGATTTTGTTCATCCCAGATGATAGTCATGGAATCCACTGAGCCTCTTTAATAAATGAGTTGAAGAGCGTTTTCGTAAACTCTGCGTAATCGCTAATATTGACGGACAGACTCCAAGCTCAACATAGGTTTGTCACACTTTCAGGCCACAAAGCTCAATTTTCAAGCAATAGAAAAGACTGCTGTTGTTAGCCAGCGTAATGTAGCCATTACGTTTCGTTTCTTTTCTAACTACGTACAACAGCAAAGCTGTTGTACGTAGTTAGAAAGGAATTTCATGGCTATGGTTCAGATGCAGTTGTTATCCGCTGAATGTTGGGAGCACTCTGCATGATCATAGGAAACTCAGATCACGAGATAGAACGGGAGGCCGCTCAGAATTTCAAAATCTTAGCTAATCTCACTCTTTGGGTAGAATATGGGGTGAAACAGAAAGGAAAATAGTGAGACTTGAAGTATCTCGAATCCACTGCTCGCAGAGAATTTCTGTGGAAAATATTTCATGTCTACATCGCGACCGCATCATTAGAGAAAGTCTGAAAGTTGTTGCGAAAGCTGCATCACCATGTAGGCAATGCAAGAAATCAAGTCCACACTTTAAAGACATTGCAAACTGAGTTTTGTGGTTTGAAAGCGTTACCAGCCTAAGTTGAGGTTGGAGTCTGTCCGTCCATATCATAGACTACGCAGAGTTTACAAAAGTTTCACCTTGTTAACCCACAAGGGTTAGTGGACTCCATGACTATCATTTGAGATGAACAAAAACTTGAAAACTTCTCAATCCAGCTGTTTGTTGAAACAGATTGACTTTTGGTGCTTTTAGAAGAAAAAAAAGCAGCGATCACTGCTCTTCGAAAAGGATAACAGGTCGGAGATGTTTCATATTTTAGTATGTAACTGTACAAAATCAGTGAATGCGTTAGTGTAAAAAAAGCATAAAAGCAGGGCCCATAGTAAACCCCTCTTGGTCGTCACACATAGAGGGACTATGTCGCGATAGCTCGGAGTATCTCGCAAGACTATAGCGAGCTATCCGTAGGGCGCCGCAAAACGAGAATCTCTGCGCGTTATCGAACCGCTGATGACCTCGATAACAGCGCCCATACGCGCTCGCTCTATGGGTACAGATATGCTAAGGTATTTGCTTAGCAAAACAAGAATGCAGTATACTATTCTTGTTAGAGGCTGGCAAATCAGTCAGAGGAAATTCAATGACTGACTATCCTCGCGTGAGCGCACCTATTTCCCCACTTTTTAAATTCATTATCTTATGTTTGCATCAGTATTGATAAGAAAGTGCAGTTGATTTATGTCTCTTGCAGAATTATGCCTCTTGCGCACCGTGCTGTGAGAAAAAGCGCCAATATCCGCTACGACGGGACCATATTTGACTCTTCTCAATGAAATTTGGGCGTGCCAGCCACGTGTCAGCCCGTGTCGGATTCGTGCCAGCTCCTTCATAATAAATCCCATCCTTCATAACCTCTTAGACAGACGTGCCAGCCCGTGCCAGATTCGTGCTACTCCGTGCCAAGGCACTGATGGACTAACAGCGCGCACATTCGCTGCGCTGTATACTACTACGCCATGCTTTGCTAGGGAAAGGATACACGTAGCAAATAGAGCAGTTGCAGCAAATCAGTATGGGAAAACGATATGCACGCCTGCTCCGTAAGTATTGTTGAAGGGTTAGTTACTACTTTTGCAATTATTGTGAAACAGCTTATATAAGGAACCTCAACATAGCTTGTAGTTAGCGCAGCGCCAGTATGCGAGGCTGGTGTGCTAAACGGGGTAAAAGCAAGCTCCATGCTACACTGTCTTCTGCATTTTGCTGGCAAACTGAAATTTGCAACGGAACGTGAATCCGAATTTCCTTTTAAAACAGAGAAAGTGGGATTCAAGACGTACAATACATATTGAAAATGCACAAGAAAAATCAAAATGGTATCATCAGCATTTAGTCCGTTCAAAAATGGGCTATTCCATCAGCCATAACGCCAGGCGGTCCTTTCTCATAAAAACGAAGGGAAACGAGAGGTGCATGGCTAACGAACAGCAAGTCAGCAAGGACATGTGGTCAAAACTATCCCAAGATTGAAGAAAAGGTCAAGAATTTGCAAAATTTCGGCACGAAGAAGGGATTCTTTGCTCAAACAAGGTGCATTGCCAAATAAAAAAAGAAAAACTGCATAGGTACGAAAAATATGACTAAGTATGAGCCTAATATATTTTTTAGTCAAAATAAACTCACCATTTTCAAATCCAAAGCGGCAGCAGCAGAAGTAACTAGAGGGAGAGGCGCATTGCTCGGACTGTTAGGCGGCTATCGGCTGTTGATATTGATTGCAGTTGACGTGCATTATAGAGAACTGTGTGCATGTGCGACCTATTGCGAGGTTGGCGTAGTCGAGCTTTAGTCTTGCGCTATGTTTCTGCGTCCCCATGATATACAAAGTATTTCGCGGTCTCGTCCGTCACGACATGTCGCATATGTCGCTATATGTCGCGATATGTCGGGAGATATAGCGACAAAGTGCGACTACCTTGGCGCTCCGCATTGATTGTGTCCGCCAGCAATGGTAAAGGATAGCCGCTTTGCCTGCCTCGCTCCATGATAGTCAGCACATGTCACAGCAGGCCCCAGATATACGTCACGAGACCCGGGGGTTTACTACGGGCCCAGAAGTCTTCATAATTTTGTCCAGCTTTCGGTAAAGGGTTTTTTTTCGAATTTTTCAATTTTTCTCCGTTCGTAAACAAAATTGGATGCCCTTTTGAGGGATTTTGCTATAGCGCAGCACTATACAGCGAAGTTTCGGACAGTTTCATCAACAAGGACGCAAATTATGACAGTTTTAAAGTGTCTTTGTAATTATGTCCAGCACTGTATAGCTTATTCGCCCAGGAAGTACAATCTTAAATTTAGACTTTTCCCTTGAGTTCCTTAGTTTGAAAATGTCATTTTTAAGGTTCTATCAGAGAAATCTTTATTGGGACGACTAATGCGTCTATCCTATCTTATATATAAAGCTGAATGTCTGTTTGTCTGTCTGTCTGTCTGTATGTATGTATGTCTGTACGTATGTTCCGAATAGAAAATTCCATTTCTGAACCGATCGGGACCAAACTTGGCACACATACACTACGGGCCCCGGCGGGTGTCATAGGCTACTTTTCGTCATCGATCGATATCGATTTTATCGATTTTTTGCAAAATTTGAGCTACGGGGCTGGGAGTTGGCACAGGGGGGTAATCGAGCATGCTGATCACCCCCGTGGGGGTGATCAGCATGCTCGATTACACCCCTCTGCCAAATTCCAGCCCCCTAGCTCAAATTTTGCAAAAAATCGATAACATCGACATCGATCGATAACAAAAAGTGGACTGTGACACCCGCCGGGGCCCGAAGTGTATGTGTGTGCCAAGTTTGGTCCGGGTCGGTTAAGAAATGGAATTTTCTATTCGGAACATACGGCGGAGCCGGGTAAGCCAGCTAGTAACACTATGAAATCGCGGAGAACGAGCCCGTGTGTCTGTCCATCCCTACACTCCTGGGAAATGATAACTGCCAGAACAAATGTTAAGATGACGCGATGACGTCCCTGGTGAAGAGGACGTCGCTTGAATGAAACTACATACAGTAATACGAACGATGCCACTTTTTCAGTGAAACGCTGTGGAACTCGAAAGTTGTGCGAGACATGAACTTTGACAATGTGAATCCACACTTGATTTGTTCGTTTTATTTTTGGCAATCTCTATATAAATGCGACATGAGTGAATTTCGTACATCTTCACTTCAGCGAATCGTTTTCTCATTATGGTATGTGGATTTTACTTATCTTGGAAATTAAGTACGCAGTGAATCTCATTTCTATTTCTCATACAATAAACAACATAAACAAATAAACAACAACAAGATGGGCGACAAAAGCGAACTTGTAAAATGTAGTTTTCAGCACCCACTAAGTCTGAAGTGCATGTATGTAAAGTTTGATCCGACCGTTCAAAATTTTTGAAAGTTACTTATATGAATTACAAAAATGTGCGAGCGACTTGTTTATACTAGTAAAAAATTAATACAATTTTTGAAAAAATTTTAGAAATTCAATTTAGCTTCATAAAAATTCTTTTCTCTGGGGGTTGCCCCCACGCCCCTTTTTCTGAAATTTCGTTCGCAAAAACTTCAGAAAGCATACCAAAAATTTTTTCGGAGTGCGTTCGAAAAAAAATTTTGTTTTCCCCCCGAACAGAAATCCTGGGTAAGCCTTTGACATACAGTAGTAACCAATTTTGTATACGAGATCTATTATCTGCGGCTAAGAGTGGCAACACTTTGTTGCAGTGCGACCTATTAGTTTTGTCTTCAGCTTTACATCTAGGACCTGTGACATTAGGGGTAATTGGTAGCATACGAGTCTTGGCAGATAGATTAGCAGCATACTGCAAAATCTCTCTATACTGCCATCAAAATCTCTTTCGAAAACTTTACTTTGCGATACAACTCAAAACCACACTTACAGCTGCACAAGCACGCTTTTCTCTGTACAATGCAACGCACTTGTTTCACTTAGCTCATTCTGAGGCTAACAGTAAGGACCGGAAACTGCTTCGTACAAAACGTTAACACAAGATTGAACTTGTTTTTCTTGTTACCAAGCAGCAGATAATTCTAGATTAGATGGCTCGAGTGTATGTCGAAAAGCAGACGGTCCGTTGTCGCCAGACTGGATCGGTCCACTACAAAAGCAAGGCGTCCAGATTCCGAAACTTTTGTCTGTAGATCAGAAAGTGTAACGAAGGGCAACAAGTTAACCCAAAAGTAGCAAAACAAGTTTGAACTTATTTCTTGATTTCGACCGTTCCCTAGATAGCTCGCAATAGACAAACATACATACGACCAAGCTTGTTTCTACGGTGTGTGCAGAGCATTTTTTTTTCTACGCCTCTCACGTTTGAGCCAAAACGGATGACCCCTTTTACTTGAGACTGATGGGAAGATGACTGAGGTTGAATCATGATCAAAAAACTACTGGAGACTTAGCACCCTAATCGTGAAACACAACAACCACATATTCCGTGAAAAAATTATTTCTATCAGTCACATTAAGAGCAGCAATAGTTGCATTTATTGCACCACAAGCCTACCATAGATAGTATAAAACTAACTAATTTGGAAAATGAAAGTAACTTAAAAATTCAAACACTCCAAAAAAGAAACAAGAATCAGAAACATTTGGATTTTCTTTTCGAGAACCTTAATGGTTGATGCTTGTTTGTTGCCTTTCTCTTCCATGTTTTGAAAATTTTGTAAACATACATATTTTCAAGCCTTAAGGCTTTCTAAGGATTGTCACAGCGTAGGACAGATAGACAAATAGACGCTTTTGCTTGTAGCGAGGCAAAAAAAAACCAATGTAAGGCTATATCCGGGTTGTCGATGCTTATAAAAACCAAAAAGTCTTGCCAAAGATTGCCAAAACATCTTATTGTGATATACAGTGATTATTGTATTTAATAAATGATTACGTTAGTGAAACGTTTTTCATAGAATGAAAGGAAATTAAAAGCGTTTTTTGTCAGACGAAGGGAGTAAATATATCGGTCACGATCAATCTCTCATATCTTACTGTTAAGAAGAGTTAGAAAAAATTCGAGGGTCTATTTCGACTCGCCATGATCTCAGCTTTCGAATGATGTATAGCATATTGGGGACTTTCCCTTCCTGGCTTCAAAGAATCTTTGCTCTGGAGACCCATTAAAGCCAATACATTGAAAGGGCGGGGTGAAGCAAGCTAATGTTAAATAATTTCCCCATTTTCAAGAATTGTCAACTGAACTTCTTTTGCCCCATTTATATAACATTCGAAAGCTTGGGAAACAGGGATTTGAGGTAGACCGTCGGCTTTTTCCTAGCCCCATTGAAACGAGATATACGCCCTACTTTATTCAGATTATGTCCATTTTTGAGAGCCGATTTTTGTCCATTGAAGACCAACTACCGCTGATTATCTACCTATATTACAAAGCAAGTCTCCGTCGGTAAACATGGCGTCGACTTTCTCTGCTTCCATCTTGATTGCCATAACAGCAGAGAGTGGGCACACCACATCGGTAGATATTTGGCCAGATAAAATCGCTCATTTTTCACTGCGCAAAACACTTAGGAAAAAGACAGTGTCGTTCGATTCGTTATGACCTTAGTTTTCGAATGCTATGTAGATTGTTAGGGCATTTCGCTTCCATGGCTCACTGGGCCTTTCACCTTATAAGGATGAGAGTAGCCGAGACCCCTTCACCTAGAGATAACTCAGCTCCCCTATTGCACCTATGCTCAGCCTTATAGCTCAAAGTGAGCAAGTCGTTAAAACCGATACAGATCGATAAGAAAAGTGGCCTACGACAGTCGCCCCGCGCCGAAGCATGTGTGTGCAAATTTTGGTCCGGCGGAATATATGTACACACATACAAATTTTGAACATACAGTTAAATATTCAGAGACAGACAAACAGCCTTTTAGCTTTATATATAGAACCTAGATTGGTCGCTGGGAGTGGCAGTATTCTGCCAAAACAACTCTCTTTAAGTAATAGTACTGGTTTTCCCCTTTAGCTCAGGGAAAAGCGTTAGATAAAGATTTGAAGGTTATTGAATCAGTCCTGGTTTGGGGCAATGTGTTGTGTCGACAAAGGTGATCGACAATCATGAACAGTAACGTTATTTGTAATCGGTATGCTCAGTGCGAACCTCGTTGCTCAGAGCTTACAGAACATTTCGTAATCGCTTTACCTCTCGTGCTAACTCCCAGCCTCATAGCTCAAGATTCACATTGATAAATTAGATATCGATCGATGACGGAAAGTGAATTACGACCGTCCCGGCTGAGCTCCACAAAATTTGATTTAGTCCGGTCGAGGGTATAATAAAACAGAAGATGTGTTGATAAATCAATAATTGCTATGCTTTCGTACTCAACATTCCAATCAACGCTTGCATACAGGACCCGGCATGCGTTGGTTTGAAGGATCCTTGATAGCGAAATCCCCCATGACTTTGCAAATTCAAGTAGTCCACACTGACGTAAAACTAGTAGAAAACAACGACAGTTTTGAAACATTCAGCAACAGGAACAAAAAACAATGTCGCCAGTTTGAAAAACGTTTTGGCAGGCATGTGATTAGTGCGCCATACCTGCGTTCATCTACACTATTTTTGGCTTAAAAGAAGAGAACCAAAGGCAATGATTTGATTCGCTCCCTTCACCAAACGATAGATTTTGAGCGTTTCAATCGTCCAATTTAGAGAGGTCCAAGCTTTATGTCAACTCTGCATTATATACGCTCCGAACCGACCCACTTGGTTGGTGATGGCCTAAATACCAGCAAAGTAAACGGGTATTAGGACACATAAATTTTTGAAACTCTTTACATGATGCCTTGTAGTGATATTGTATACATATAGCCCAAATCGGTATCATGTAATGCTTGCGCGCTGTAAACAAACCATTTGCCCACTTGAGCATCATTTTGAATTTGGCGCGCTCGGTGAGAAAGAACGCGTTAGAGCATGCTATTCTTGTACCAACTTAATGGTTAGCATACTGGAGGTCACTTGTACAGGGTGTCCCAAAAAGATGTGCTCACTGTTTGATTGTTAATAACTCTCTTCTTCCATGCCTTTCGCCGAGTTTGAGGCACTATGCTGTAGACAGGTTCAGCCTAGATATATAGTATGGAGCAAATCGTCAATTTCTCTTCATTACTGCAAAATTACGGTACGAACTTCAAGAAGAAATTTAAGCCATTGGAAGTGATATTTTGCCTCAAAAAGAAAACAAAACAAACCAGAAACTCTTGTAGTAGGGTAGTCGAAGTCGCTAATTTTAAATATGAGATTTGCACTTTCCTGTGATGCTTCTTTTACAAGCTATTCCAGATTTAGGGTGATAACTGTTTCTCCATTGCTCGTCAGAAATGTAATTATATTATTGAAGTACTACTCTGCAGAGGTTATTAAAAGACTCGAAAAAACTGGTAAGAAGTTGTGCAGTAAAATCAGCACGCTTGCAAACCTTGCTACACAGAATTCCAGTTTTTTTTTGGAATTTTTTTTATTAAAAGGCCTTACAAATGGCGTTTTATGCTGAAAGTTCATACCGTATTCCTACGGTAATGAAATGTAACTGGTAATTCGCTCCGTAGTGTAAATCTAAGATGAACCTCGCTCTGCTGTGTAGTACTCTAGACTCGGCGAAAGACATGGAAGCAAGAGAGTTATTAACAGTCAATATGTAGGTTTAGCAGCTTTCACGATACACCCTTTGTTTTTACCCAAAAACGAGTTTGATCTCAAACCATCTTCGCCGGGCCCTGGTTTGCATATCTCAATACAACACTGGGTGACAGAGGGAGAGGCGGGGAGCGGGAGGGAGGGGGGGGGGGGGTGAAACGGGTTAAATGTGCAAGTAACTTGTTTCATACGGAATGTTACAACGTAACGTTGCCGCACTTAGCACACTCTTGCTTATTTAGCACGGCAACTGCAGTAACAGAAAGCACCTGCTTCGTCCAACTAATTCGCCGCGCTCAAATCTATGCGCTCTTGTCGTCATCATCGCACCTCCGCTGGTTCAAAAATATGCCGTGGTTTTTGCGACTGGCATTCAAAATATGTTATACCCATACATGGGAGTGGACCAATAGCCGTTGGTTTTCTAGGACTGGAATTACAAGATGAGTAGATATACTGATTCTGGCACTAACCAATCGAGTTTCAACTACAACAAGTTGTGGCTTCTGATCTTTTCATTTTTCTAACCTTTATGTTTCAGCTATTTCTGATCATACCTTGTGCGATTTACTGCGTCTGCGTATCGAAATGCTCTCAATCTCTTCTCAATTCGACGATCTCTCAATCTCTCAACGCGACTGGCCGGGATAAGAGGACTAGAATTCCTCCCAACGCAACTGTATGGGTTCGTGTAGGCTCATCAGTCAGTCTCTTGTCTTTTAATGCCGACGCGTGGATGCGTAGAGTGACTGTGAACACAACTAACGGGAAGAAAAGAGTCACGGAAATAGCCCGTTTTTGTCCTCGAACAGTCACAGAAGACACATGGTGGGATGCCTGCTCTCACGGATTCGTTCGCAATGAAACGGTAAGTACTTGTTTCAATAGATTGCTAGTTGCTTGAAAGCGCCCTCCACTCCAAGTTGAGAGTGGTGAGATGTTAACAGTGCACGAGAGTGTGCCTCTCATCAAATACTCACGCAGTGTGCCGCAAAGTGTTGCTTTCAAAGTGAAAGGTCGGAGCGTTCCAAGAAGTTCGCCCCTCCGCAACATGATTATGACTTAGGAGATCTCGTTACACTATAGCGGCCTACCATATTGAAGAGCGTTTTTCTAATGTGGTTGCTCCATCAAAAAAATAAGATCAAAGTAAACATTTATCTGAGCTTTTTAGAAGATCGCCGCAGAAGGGAGAGGCAGTGTTATTCGCCTTTTGAACTTGAAATCTGTAATCAGGATCATGAAATGAGGTGGAAATGACAATCAGTCAAGCACTAGTGGGCAACGCTTCAAAAAAGGCTCAATCATATTACTCCCAACTTCCTCGCTCTTTTTTTCCTATCCTCCCAATGCCCTGATTTCAAAGTGAGGTTCAAAAAACGTAAAAATTTTGAAAAACCCCTTCTAAGGGTTCTGTTGAAAAGCTTGAAAGAGTACTTCTTTGCTTGTCCTTTAGTATTAACGAAGAACTCTATCCCATCCAAAGGTGCACGCTTACACAGCATGTTCTCGACTGCACTTGCCACCTCAGAGGTCATTAAGGGGAGATCGCTGGGACAGTAACGGATTGGTAGCTTGTCCATCTCTCTTCATTCAAAGCAAACTTCTCGCTCAGAATTCATCCTTTTCAGCCGGACAAAGGCCAGAGCCTGGTTTCGAGCTTTTCTTAAGACAGAGTTCCTTACGACATCGCAAAATTATTCCAAAGTATCGTTTATTCATTGAACGAGATAGGAGGCTACAAAAGCAATACGAGATAAAATTAGAGTTCGTTGCAAAATTGTGTTTAAAGAAAATTTTTCAGTGAGAAAAAATTCAAAAAGCATCACTCTAGTTCTCCAAAGTAAAAAATCATTTATAGCAGAGGCAATCTTTCCTGCGCCTCTACCTGCAAACAGCAGATCTTTTCACCTAAACGTTTGATTTTTGAGCGCTCAGATAGTTCAAAGTTTTTTCAAGATTAGCGGCGGGCAGATATGAAAACGAAGAGCGCGATAGTGCCATCGTGACGAAGCTCTTGCCTGAGTGGAACTGCACCGATTTGCTTTCAGAGTGAACAAACCGCATCAGATGTGGCGACTTTCACTCCCCGGCAACTTGCCCACCCTAAATAACAAGCCAGAAGCCACATAGCACACAGTACGTAGGGTCCCACAACGACTCTGCGTCTTATTGGCGGCGTGCTTCAAATTGAATTGAATTTTTTGGGACTTCTGAAAAAGCCCCTGCATTTCCATGCTCTCCAAGCTGCAGTTTCGAATTTAGCGGGAAGGGGTAGCCCAGATAGGCCAAAAAAATTTTTTTTCGCACCTTTGCCCACTTTTGCCCACATCTCTTTTGTCTAAATAACTTTTGCTAATCTTCAGTTTTCATACTGTAGAGACTCTATCCGCAGTGTAAAACAAAGCACCGGTTTTCGTTTCTCAATTTAGGATTACCCAAACATTCTCAGTTTAGAATGGTGGCCTGCACTGAGAAAAAAAGGTTCTGGAAGCAAAAATCCACAAAAATCAAAACACTATATCATATCAGTCTGAGTCGCTATTTCAAGGTATGAGACTTGCATTTTTCACCAAAACTTTGTTCTATAGTTCAACGCGTATACCATAATTTTTTCTCAATGTTCAAGAAGTTAATTGCAACGTTTTAACCGTTTTGCAGAATCATAAAAAAGTAGTTTTCAAATTTTCGGTGTCTTCAGTTGTTTAGTTAGAACTCTTTCATCCTTGAGATCAGTTTTGTAAAGCATTTTGCACTATCCTCCACCAAAATTTGAGCTTTTTGAGGCGATTGCTCCAGAATGCGTGAGACAAAGTCCACGTCAACTATCCCTCTACCATAGTGGGCGCGCTGCTCAAGGGCGGACCTTTTCAAAGTCGAGTAGAAGACAATTCGAATTACGACCTTGCGTAGATGTTTTAGCTGTACATGTAAACAAGCTATGAACCAAAATTTATTTTTCTATGTTTATTCGCTTAGATTCTAAGAGAGAAAGTACATGCTTAAAAACTTTTAGGCACCCTGTAGGATAGAGCATGATGTTGTTCATCATTTCTGTGCAAAAGCATGTAGCGCGATATTGCCCACGATTGCACTTGTACCAAAATGACAGTTCTTACGCAGGATTATAATATAACAAGAAAAGCCACAGTCACATATGACGGAAAAGTGGGAACACTCTCGTTCACGGATGTGCAACTATCAGATCACGGATTATACTTTCCAGGAAGCTTTGATGAGGTAAGTCGGGCATAGCTCCTACTTTAGTTATTTTTAAGCTTCTCCCGCACTTGCAATACAGCTTACCTTAGCGCATAGCGCTCAAGCTGAAAGTAATTTGAGCATTTGTAATATCATATTTTTCCATGATCATTTCGCGAAAGTTATGACCTATTTTAAGTGTGAGCCTGATTCTATGTTGGCTAATTGGACGCTTGGCTTTCTTTCGAATGTGATTCTTTGCATGCAGAAAAACAGTCGACAGATGTCGAATATCGTTTGACCTGAATGCGATCATTTAGCGATGATGTTTAGGTATATATACAAATATTGCTTACTCACTACTTACATTATACAGGGTGTCCCAAAAAAATGTGATCACTCTTTGATCGTAAATAACACTCTTGTCATGAAGTCTTAGGCAACGGGCATAGTGTCAACGATTTCGTCGCCGCGATTTCATCGCCGGGGAAATCGGTGGTTTGGGCGACGAGATCGCGACGACGAAATCGTCCGTCGCGCATGCATGGGCATAGTGTGAGCGATCTCGTATCTTTGCAAACACAGGGCAGGTGCACACAAACTGAGCAGAGTATTCTATTCTCGTGCGATATGCGTTATTCCACTCACTTCACTTTCAACATAGATCCCTTATGCCAATCGTGATGAAATCGAGTACAAAGAATCCCCACATTTTGCCACCTTTCAACAAATCCAATTTTCACGAGCTTACCAGTTCTTAGCACAGTGAATCTAACCTGGATATGTCTGCCTCGGCGAGCCAACAGCTACTATTAAGACACTCTTCACCAAATTTTTAGGTAAAACAAGCTAGTACGTGGATTTTGTGGTGCTTTAGCAAAGACCTACATTGAACACGTTTTCAAAAAGTCGAGCACAGCATCACTGCGAAGATAGCGAAAACACATGCATAAATGTCTGGGTTGTTATACGGATAGCGAAACGTAAGAATATGCAAACAAGCAGAGTGATAATGTATTAACTCTGCGAGAAGCAAAGCTCCAACACAAAAATCACCCAGAAAACAATCCAGAAAACCATCTCGTCGAAAATGCTTACACTTTCGAAAAACGTCATCCGACAATTTAAGGTTAGGAAAATGCGTCGAAGTTAGAAGTATCTTTGTACATCTGATTCAAACAAGTTCCATTTCTTTTTCAAACAAAAACATCTGAAACATCAGCGCCTGCCTATAAAAAATCCTCAGGATGTCCCCCGCACCTCAGCGATATCGCTTAGTCGCCCGTGCAGCACGCGCGACGCGACATCGCTGAGTTTTGTCGAAATCGCGGCGATTATCGCTGCAGAACTATGCCCTAGCTAAAAAGGGTCCGCGCCGGACGAGTATCACAAGCAACGTAGCAGACACCCAGACATGCAATGAGTGCGTAACAGTTGTCGTAATTCAGGAATCGCAGCGCGACGGTATCGTGGACACTATGCCCTAGGCCTTATGAGAAGTTTGAGGCATCATTCCGTAGAGCGAGGTTCAACTTAGACTTAAAGTATGGAGCGAATCATCAATCGTCCTTCATCACTGTAGGTTTACGGTAGGAACTTTGCGGGGGATTTTTAAACGCGATTTTTGTCTCAGAAGAGAACAAAACAGGCCAAAAACTTTTGTACTGATTTAGTCGAAGTCGCTGGTTCTAAATATGACGTTTGCACTCTATTGTAATGTTTCTTCTATAAGTTATTTCAGTTTAGATTAGAATCTGTTTATCCAATAATCATCAGAAGTGCGAATACAGCATTAAAAAAGTTAGACAGACTGGAAGAAAGTTAAGTAGTAAATTGGTACGTCCAAAAACCGCGCTACACAAAATTTCAGGTTTTTTGGATTTTTTTTTTCAACAAAAGCCTATTTTCAGAGTGGCGCTGTATGCTAAAAGTTCATACAGTATCCTACACCAATGAAAAGTGAATGACTATTGACTCGCTCTATACTGTAAGTCTAAAAGATCCTCGCTTTATAGAATCGTGCCTCAAGCTTCTCGAAAGACTTCATGACAAGAGAGTTGTTAACGATCAAACAGTGTTATTGTTTGGGACACCCTGCATAGCAATATTGTCTCACAAATGCACCTTCCTTTTAGGCTTCACATTCATAGAGCCAATATATATTGGGTTGGCACGTAAGTTTTGCAACTTGTCCATGTTTCTGACCTTGGATGTAGCGCTCTCACTTTCTTACATGATGACAAATTAGCAAAATAGATCAAATAGTGTGCTACAAATCTACGCAAACGTTTAAGTTTCAGAGACTTACAAGGATGGTTGCTACATAAACCGAACAATCTGTGTACACTTTCGGTTCGATGCGCTTGATTTAGGCTGAGAACGACTTGATTTTTTTAACCCGGTGAAATCTCTGATTTGACCAGCTTTGGGAAAATACGCAGAATTTCCCCGCTTCACCACCAGAAACAAAATGGTTTACACAAATCTGTAGACCACTATCTAATCCACATTATGCCAAAATTGGGAGCGCTATATCCAAGAGCAGAAAAATTATGGACTTACAAGGGAATGGTCAGAAGTCGAAGTGGCCAATCCACACAAGCTGCATACAGTTAGATGCAGCATAAAACGCTGACTCTAAATCTGTCTTCCTTATCTGCAGAGCGCTTTTGTGGACGAAACTATAAGCCGTTGAAGGCCATTATTTTGCTAAAAAATTGTGCGTGTAAAGTGCAAACTTGGCCTTACAAAGCCATTATCAGCTCAATGTTGGACCAAAACATGCAACTGGGTCACTTCATATGACCCGCACCTAGAGTTGAGCTGAAAGAGCGATAATGCTCCTAATTTCGCAATTTTTGCACACGGCTTTTTCGCAGTAAAGCTGCTCATAACTTGGCTTACAAAGGCGCTCTGCAGATACGGAAGACAGATTTGAAATCAGCAATTTATGCTGCATCGAATGGTCTGCAGCTTGCATGGGTTGGCCACTTCGACTTCTGACCATTCCCTTGTTAGTTGCAACTTATGTGACAAGCTATTATTTGCTTATTGATTCACTTGCGATTTAACAGCATTCCTTTCAGGGTAAACAAAAGTTCACGAAATCAGGAAATTATAAGATTCGTTTGAATGTAACGAGAGAACCATAGATTACTGGGCTGATTGCCGCGGCAGAAACCATTTATCCTGCAATGGCACTGTCACAAACTCGTCATACCTCATTGTTGGAGGCACAAACTCGTCATCCCCCACTGCTTAGAGGCGACGTAATCAGTAGTATTTAGCCTTCAGAAGTTCTTTAGTAGTTCATTTTTTGATGGTAATTCGCCTTAGTTTTTCTCTATTCTTAATAGTTCTTTTTTTGTAATAATCTTGTTATAAATTTAGTGTTTTGAATAAAAGTGGGGAGAATCTTTGTTTTGCTCTGGCAAGATATCGATTAGTGTGGTCACAATCGGCACAGTGTTCACTCGATAAAATTCACAGATGAAATAGATTAGATTAAGGAAAATCAACCACAGGCTGGTGTTTTCATATTGGAGCAACAGGATGCTACTCAAAACAAAGAACTGACTTCCGTCTGTTTGTGTAATTGTAATTTTCGTGAGAATCCATATTCGCAACTCTTCCACAATGAAAATATATTTTATAGCCTTGGAGCTCTGAAAAGTTATCTTCAGCTTGAAAAGCTCCAGACTCTGACTGAAGGTCGGGGTACAATACTATTTTATTTGTCGACACTTAAATTGGCGCCAGCAGCCCACACTTGCTCGACATGCCGCCCGAAAGTGTTTTTGCCGGTTTAAATTGAAGTTATGGTTGTTGTAACTGCTAGGAAAATGTATTCTGCCGCGATAGTTTTCCAAAAATTTGCAAAGTTTCTTAGTGAACAACAATGAGTAGACTTCTCTGGATTTTGGAATACAGGACAGGCACTTCTGTCATGCATGTTTTAAAGGATCTCTTAGAGTGCTGAGGACGATCTAATCACTCTCATACCATAATATTATAATCTCTGGAAATGAATTCCATTTAAGCCACTACTGACCTAAAAAGTGTGAAAAATTGGTGCTCAGATGGCGCGATAACAAATAAATGGAGAAACTTTCAAGTAGGATTCACTAACAGATTTTCTTGTAGAACAAGCGACTAAATGCAAAACTTTAGTATAGCCAAAACCTTCAACTGCTCCCTGCTTAGCTCAATCCTTTTTCAATAAATGATTTTCTCTTGGAAAAAGTCGTGTTGGTTGAAAAAAAATGCTCATGAAGTGTTTTCCATACATTATTCTTGTTTTTTCCGTTTCTGTGTTCATTAAGTTCAAGAAATACTATACTTCGTGTACGGTAAACAAGCTGGATTCTATTTTAGATTCCGCGGTTTGCTTGGCAGGAAAAAATTCTTGGCAACTATCAAAATAAGAGAAAGCCTTACGAAGGAAAATTGTATTTTTGATTACTGCTTCATACGAGCGTTGCTACTCAATTCGTTTTTTCGAGCTTGTCGCATAATATTTCAGCTGCTGTAACATGCAGACACGTACAATAAATCATAAACAAGAGATGTTTTACGAAACTGTGTTTTATGTATCTTTTATTAAGACGGTATTTTAGAAGAAATGCAAAAGTTAGATATCATACAAAATGGCATGATCTGATCAAGCTTGAAGGCAGTGACTCGGCAAATCTCAGCCTGGTCAAATTTTCGCTTACCTGGGGTCATACAACACGCTGATCTCGAAAATCATCTTTTGAGCGCCTGAAAACGGCAAAAACGAGCGTTTTTCAATGCCCTTCCCGTTGGAAAGTGACGAGTGGAGCAAGGCTGATGAAGCCGAATCGTTGCGGGACCAAATGCTTATAGCATTGCGGCGGGCAGCCTCCAATGGTGAGAAGGAAATTGCCAACTCGCCCGGACGCGTGTAAGATTGGCCTGCGCGTGTAAATTTGAGAGCAATTCTCTCGGCAGGGAAGGCATGCTGCTGTGTAACCGGAATGGCACTGTTTTCATACTTGGGCCGTAAGGAACCTAGCGCATTGAAGTTCTGACTTGTTGAGATTTGCCGATCCACTGCCTTTAAGTGTATTTTGAAGCCTGCTAATCACTCACCAGCCAACGGAGGCACCTATCTGTTCAGTAAAGTGAACATATGGCAACAAAAACATCAGCTGCAAACTGTTGCTCAGCTTCCTCTCACCTTCGTTGCATTCAAAGGCAGTGTCCGGGCAAAAACTCGATTTTGAGATTTTAGGCTAATCCGGGCCTATTCGCTACGCTGAATCCGAGAATGCACATTGTAGAGCGCGAAAGTAGCGAAAGTCGGCCCTAACACAGGAGGGAAATCAGCAGGTGGACGGGGTCCTCCCCAATGCGAATTTACGCTCCCAACTTCCGGAGCGACATTCTCGCTTCCGGTTTCGTGTCAATCATTCGCACTTGGCCGGTAGCGATGTTAGGACGGCTAGCGGAATCGAGAAGATCGCTCCGGGAGCTGCGAGCGTGAAATCGCAGTGGGGAAAGCCCCGCCCACCTGCTGATTTCCCTCCTGTGTTAGAGCCCTTTTTCGCCGTTTTCGCGCTTTCCAATGTGGAATTTGGATTCAGCATGGCGAAGAATAGGCCCATATAAGCACAAAATCTCGAAATCAAGTTTTTGCCGGGACACTGCCTTCAAAAGCGCAAGCTTGGAGCCTGACCTAGCTTACTAATATATCCTTTTGATTTCGTGACACACATACATAAACCCTTTTGTATAGAAAGTCTTTCATGTGCATTAGCAAATGGACATCGGTGAAGCGGCTTCGCCTCTGCCACCATGGTTTTTTTACGATTTTCTACTTGGCTCCAAGTGCGTGAGTTGTTCGATTGGAGCGCGCTTTCTTCCTACAAGGGACCGGCTATTATTACTATTCCGGATTCTAACAAGGAGGAGAGGAGGGGTTTTGGAACCAAAATGTCACTACATATCAAACCTTAGGTGTAAAACAGATTCATGTAAAAAAAATTTCGAAGAACTTACATGAAATGGAAGTTTTGCCTACCTCAGGTGGGCATTGGGTGGACAAATGCCCACCTGATTTGGGAACAAGTTAACACGCTCTTCATTCACATAATTTTTTCAATCATACATACTCTGTGCTTTAGTCCCACTGCGCGTACACAGACCAAATTTAGTGCCATATCGTCATCTAAACGTGCAAACGAGCCATTTTTTCCATTTATTTGATAGCGAGCAATTTCAAGAAAAAAGCTGGACACGACCTTCAATCATATGATTTTTCCATGGAATTTCTAAGTTATCTCCTACAGTCCCGTCTCCATGTATACGTCGAGTTTTATGCCATACTGTCACATGCGCATTGCAATGAGCCGTTTTAGTTTACATCTTCATTCGCCAGTTACGAGTAATTTAGGAAAAGCGTTAGCATTCCCTCCATTCACGTAAGTCTTCCATGCCTTGTCCCTAATAGCTTATGTTCATTTTATTTACGCGATTTGGTGCCGTATGGTTCTGCATACATTTAGAAATAGTCATGTATGGATTGGACCAGACTTCGCTGGGAAAGCGGCGTATGCGGGTACGCCGCTTTTCCAGCGCAGTCTGGCCCGACCCTATATATGCTGTTCCAATTTGCATCGGTTAAGCGATGCCGCGCATGCAGCAATCAGCGACGGCGCGATTTGACGAGCGCGAAAGCCCAATTTATGGAAAAAGGCTCAGATTTGTTTGCCATCTAAACTATATTTTTTTTTCGGGGCTCCACCCGATCCCCGCAATAACGATATCTCCTTTGGTTTTTTCACCCAAAACGATTTCGAGCTTGTCATTTGCCGCCGGGCCCTGACATTCAACTCCTATGACACTGGAAAAAATTCGTAAGTTACCGATCAAAAATGATGGAAATCCTGCCTTACCCCCCCCCCCCCACGTTACGTTTGTGTTCAAATTTTGGCTTGGATCATTTTCAAAGTTTCTCTTCAGATGTTTTTGAAAGAGAAAGACATGCAGATAGAGGACAAGGAAACAACAGTGCGCTGATAGTACCGGGAAAGGCCTAGGGCATACTTCACGCCATTTCAGTTGCGACGCGATTTGGCTTACTCGTTGTATGTAACTCATCATAAGAGCATTCTGAATGCACAGAAATAGAGAGTTTCATCACTAAACGAAAGTTATACACACTATGTATATGTAGATCGCAAATGTTGCATCTAAAAACATTCGGCAAATTGGCCGATCGCGCCGCGGCTGAAATTGTTCAAAGTACCGCCCGGGGGGCCTAAGAGGCTTCGTGCACTGTATACCTCTCTAGCTTTATTGAATTTTGCGACAATGTAGTGCACTCGCGGTACCACACTCGCTCAGAGAAAATGGCAATAAACGGCAAAAGCAAATGACAGTTCGCACTTGATATGAAGCAAACCGATGAACAAACAACGATGAACCGTTGCAAAGACTTGACTGCACCTCAAAATCCATAGGCTAATCTTGCGCTCGTGATCATACTTTGAAGATTATTGTGATCAAACCTGACATGATTTATAATTTGAGCATGAAATCTGGGCAGCAGCTTTTCGTGAATGGGTGTTATACAAGTGTCTGAAAGGGTGATAAGAAAGGTGAATTTTCGAAATAATGCTCCAAACTCGGTTGTTTATGAATCTTGGCATAATGTTGATCACTGTTATATTCTTCTTGAGCCTGTCACCAAGATTGTCAGTAACTTTATTACGTGACGTTTCGGCGTCGTCGCCTTTCTCAGGGCCTGGAAAGATCACAAAAACATTGTGCTATTCTCTCAAACACCTATCCGTCGACAAGATATAATCCAGCGTCATGGACAGGAGCTGAAACGACAACAGAGACATGAGGAACTGAGTCAGCGCTTACCGAGAGAGCCGTTATGTGAGCAAACCACTGTATGCGGAGTGCGCCTTACTGTTATTACTTTGCGAGCCCTTGAGTATCTGACCCTGACCCGTAGATCAAAACCCACAGAGGGTCTGATATGGGGCCAGCTCTCTGGTCACGGCGATGCATTCGTCTTTACGGTTCATTTTTGGGTTTTTTGAGGTGATCCAAAAAGCCTCTAACGTTTTGCGAGCTATTAGTTCGGGCTCGTGCGACAAGATCGTGACTGTTGTTGGAAATAAATTGTCGCTATGGCATTGCCTGCGATGCGCACTTAGGGCTGTGGATAACTTAGACTTTTCGAGGCCGTCCAAGTGCTCCTTGATCCTAACGCATAAAGGCCTACCAGTTTCCCCTATGTATTGATCCCCACACAGCTGACATGTGATAATGTAGACCACCCCCGACTCCAAGCAATCACCTGGCCTCCCACATGGACATATGGACGCATTGAGGACTTGGGCACAGGCGGTCGTATGCGCAATTACGTACCAATTGTTTTTTGAGACTGAGAGGTGGGATATCTACAACCCTAACGTGCTCTTCAAGCCCGGCGTGGCGTAAGCCTCTTCTTATTGCTCTACTGAAATCATCCGATATATAAGGAACGCAAAATGGGATTGTGACAAAAAATGTGACACACAAACACCAAAATGTTCTTATACCACCTAGGTAGGACGCAGCTAAGTAGGGATTGTGTCATTGAGTCCTTTGATGTCACCTCTTTGTACACCAACGTTTCAAATGAAGCCGCTATGCAGGCTGTATTTGAACTTCTTTCGGAGTACCAGGACTCTTTGAACATGCACGGACTCAACATCAGGCAGATCATGACACTCCTGGGGGAATGCCTAAGCTGTAACATCTTCCGGTGGTCGGGGCAGTACTTCCAGCAAGTAAGGGGGTTAGCCATGGGCAGGGCTCGGCACGAGCTGGCACCAGGGAATTTTCAAAACGAAGTCCCGTTTGATATTGAAAATTTCGTACGAAGTTCCTTTTGACCTGTTTTGAAAACCCGTCATCACTTTTATATTATGTGAAAAATGTAGTAGTGTTTTCATGCATTTCTGATTTCATGAAAGAACTTTTCACAGCTTTTTGAGCTTTTTAAGTGGTCGAATCATATTTTGAGAAGCAGAAAAAGCCGATTTTTCGACTGCGGAGCGGACCGAGTGGTTTTCAAATTGCTATAAAACGCTGAAAAGAGAACATTATGAAACTGTTTCTTCTCCGTATGTAATCTTTTACAGTGTAGATACATTTTATGTAAAAAAGTATGAAAACTTATGTGAGCAAAGTGTCGGTGCCAGCTCAGCTGGCACCCAGCTGGCACGGTGCCAGCTAATTGAGAAAAAAGTTCGGCACAGCTTTCATTCACATAAGTTTTCAGAAATTTTTGACCCGTAGTTCCGGTCCACCAACGCGCATACACACACCAAATTTGGCGTCATACTATTGTGTTTTGGCTGAAAACAATGCCTTTGTTTGTTGATGGACAGCTTGCCAATGGCATGCCGGTGGCATGCCGGTGGCATTTTTGCGGCAGTTCTCCGCCTCGGCCCCTGTAAAAACGATATCCCCTTTGCTTTCCGCCCTAAAAACGATATCCAGCTTGACCCGGTGCCAGCTGTGCTGAGCCCTGGCCATGGGGCAGCGCTTGGCACCCACTGTAGCCATATCCTTCATGTCTAAAATTGAGAGCCCTGTGCTCGCGCGAAGGCCGCTGCTATACTGCCGCTACATAAATGATTGTTGCATTGTATGCCCTACACAGGAAGAAATGGGCATCTGCTACAATCTCCTCAACAGCCAGTCTCCCAACATGAAGTTCACTCGGGAGACACCTCGTGACAACTGGCTAGCCTTTCTCAATGTCAGATACATGTATGCAATGGCTCATACAAGACTAAGTGGTATCGCAAGCCCAGTAGCAGGAACATCATTGTACATTACTGCTCTGCTCATCCCAACAGCACTAAAAGGTCGGTGGTAGGCAGCATGTTCAAAACAGCCAAGGCGGTCTCCTCCAATTCTTGCGAGCGCGACGAAACGCTGAATCTCGCCAAAAAGATCGCGCAAGCCATGGTCATTCTATAAGCGATTACCCGTCAAAGTACACTCGTCGGCCAGCGCGCAGACCGCACACAGTTGACCAACCTGCCAAAATCCCATTTTGCGTTCCTTTTATATCGATGATTTCAATAGAGCAATAAGAAGAAGCTTACGCCACGCCGGGCTTGAAGAGCACGTTAGGGTTGTAGATATCCCACCTCTCAATCTCAAAAAACAATTGGTACGTAATCGCGCATACGACCGCCTGTGCCCAAGTCCTCAATGCGCTATATGTCCATGTGGGAGGCCAGGTGATTGCTTGGAGTCGGGGGTGGTCTACGTTATCACATGTCAGCTGTGTGGGGATCAATACATAGGGGAAACTGGTAGGCCTTTATGCGTTAGGATCAAGGAGCACTTGGACGGCCTCGAAAAGTCTAAGTTATCCACAGCCCTAAGTGCGCATCGCAGGCAATGCCATAGCGACAACTTATTTCCAACAACAGTCACGATCTTGTCGCACGAGCCCGAACTAATAGCTCGCAAAACGTTAGAGGCTTTTTGGATCACCTCAAAAAACCCAAAAATGAACCGTAAAGACGAATGCATCGCCGTGACCAGAGAGCTGGCCCCATATCAGACCCTCTGTGGGTTTTGATCTACGGGGTCAGGGTCAGATACTCAAGGGCTCGCAAAGTAATAACAGTAAGGCGCACTCCGCATACAGTGGTTTGCTCACATAACGGCTCTCTCGGTAAGCGCTGACTCAGTTCTTCATGTCTCTGTTGTCGTTTCAGCTCCTGTCCATGACGCTGGATTATATCTTGTCGACGGATAGGTGTTTGAGAGAATAGCACAATGTTTTTGTGATCTTTCCAGGCCCTGAGAAAGGCGACGACGCCGAAACGTCACGTAATAAAGTTACTGACAATCTTGGTGACAGGCTCAAGAAGAATATAACAGTGAACTTCGAAATAGTAGTATAGTCTACAATTAAATCTCCGAGCTTCGCGCCTTGCAAGACCCTCCGAACCTCGTCAGTGAGTTAAGTTAAGGAAGTAAGGACATTCGATAAGTTTAGTTGCAATCTGCAATTTTGCCTCACGGCAGCACAGTTTCGCCCGTTATGGATGTAAAACCATATTTGCTGCACGTTCGTGTTCTCCGGAAGGTTCCTTCACAGCGAGCGAGCTTATATCCTCACACTGCGGCTGCAGCGGCGCACGCCGCGTCTTGCGGCGTATTATGAAGGAACCCAAAGGCGTTGCACTTTCATGATGGCATGTTGCGTAATTGCGGTGGGTGTGAGAGTACAGATTTGTCAACAAGGCTAGCGTATTTCGAGGGGGCAAATGGTTTTCTTTCAAGGAGTGTTCTTGAAATGGGTAGGCTATTGAGTGCAAGCTATGTTTTTGGAGGTGCTGACATCTCGTTGAGTTGCTAACAGTTCTCCCTCCCTGTTCCGCAAGTACTTTCTGGGTATGATTAGTTTTGAACCTTGTTGTTTTGAGTTTTTGCTATTGGCGGCACGCCAACTTGTTCGACAGTTGCTGTGGCAGTTCTTGCAACTTCATATACTGCTGTAATAATCTGTTCACATTCTCATCTTCTTGGTAGAATATTCATGGCTGCCCATGACGTTCAACGAAGTCAATAAACAGTCAGGCCCTTGCCCAATTGTGGCAAATGATGTGCAAGGGGCCCGCATGTAGTCTCTATAAGTATCCGAGCAGCTGATGGCCCTTTTGTTTATTTCTCAATCGGTCCGTTGGCTTTCCTTGTAGAGGATCTTCCAATGCGTGAGCGGTCCCTAGAGCAGTATAATTTTTGGGGAGTGGTAAGGCAGAGCTGACCATAAGGCAGTTTTTTCGCATAATCATGAGGCATTGGGCAAGGGGTTGCGGGGCAGCTCTTTTTCAGGGTATCGGCGTGCAAGCGGTCTGTGGGGCACTTCCATTTGATGATAACCAGTGTAAGTGGACCGAATGACGGTTCTTTTTCACATAAGGTTTTGTAGGATGGACTTTGAGGGCAGCCCTTTCTAAAAACATCGGTGTGTAAGTTCCTCATAGACAGTTCTTCTTTATCAGTATCGGTCTGTGCGGGTCTTTTAGAGCTAGAGCAATTATTTATTAGAACATTGGTCTGTGGGTGGCCGATAGGGCAATTCCTTACTATAATTATCTTTCTGTAGGCGGCGAGGGTAGTTCCCTCTCAAAATATTGGCTTGAAGGGTGTCGTTGTGTAAGCGTCTTATATGGCTTTTTACTCAAAATACTGATTTGTAGGGGACACGTAAAGCAGTTCCCTCCTTTCAAAATATCGGTCTCATAGTTGCTCTTAGGACGTTTTCCAAAGAATATTGAAAGTTCGTAGGGCAGTTTTTCTTTGAGGTGCCGCTCTATGTGCAACCTATAGGGCAGCCCTTCTGGGGTTAAGCGGTCTATACAACAACTTTTTCAAAAATTGGTTCGTAGCAAGTTCGTAGGGCAATTTTTCAAAAATATTTTTTTCGACAAATATCGATGTGTAGCAGCCCGCAGGGCAGTTCTTCCTCGTTTAAGCGGCCCGCACTCTTCAGCTAATAATTTCTCTTACGATATCGGTCCATGGACGGTTTGTGGAACAGGTCTTATTTACGAAAAATTGCTGTAGGCGGCAAGCAGAGCACGGGGAAACGTTTACTTTTGTTACAAAAATTTTTAGGCGTTTTTGAGTGAAGCTGAGTCTTTTGTAGGGAGGCAGCCAACATGAACGATAGCTTGTGTCAGCCGTATGCCTTGCATAAGCCAAATTTTAAAGTTCCATATTTACGCTGCTATGATATCTAGGAATTCGGAAAAAACCGCCGGGAGCTCAGTATGACCTAACTGTTACCGTTCGACCTCATTTTCGATCCAGTGAAGAATATATCGCTTCAAAAAATAAAACTTTATGCGCGGCATATTGACAACCGCAGGAGTACAGTATGTTTATTGCCAGCTATTCATCTTAGCATACACCCACTCTTTTGTAGGGACATCGTCGTTTTGCGATTCCACTGTTTTCGAGGTGACTCTCAAGGGAGATTGCTAGGAAAATTTGGCCCAAAGAAGATTCTTGGAAAGGAATCAAAAGTAATCAATTCACCTTTTTATCTTGCACAGAACTCGAAAGATAGTATGATAAGATAGCGCAAAGAAATCATGTTATGTTTTTCTTCTAAAGTTTCCATAGTAACTTTCATTATGATGACAAAATCCAAACTGAAGGTTCTCTTGAAGTGTCTTTGGTACAAAAGTTTTAAAGTTTTATTTTCTGATCGAATTCTGTGAAAAGGGAGTTTGAATGAGAGGGCGTAGTAGTCGGGATAAATGTCATTTTTTCCCAAAATTTCGTAAGATCGTGACAGGACTCTCAAGAAAATTGAGTGACTTGTAAACTTCTTCGTTTTATGCAAGACTCTCTCGTAAGAGTGGGTTCTCACATGTAACTCTCAGAGACCGTATAAAATGTAGCGATATTTGTGATCACAAGTAGACGGCTAATAATTTGTTTGCCTCGGCCAACTTGTTAGCGACCCTAGGGTTGCTACATGTGATAGTTATGAAAAGATTTATTTACAAGAATTCAAATTATACAGAGAAACAAAGCTCGTATTTGATGATCACAAAATAGAACTGAATTTCTCTGTCTCATACACCGATAGCATTTCTGAGTATACGTACAAGCATATTGCCTATGAAAGGCCAAATGATCAAGATTATAATTGTCTTCCAAGAGATCCTTTGTGGTATGAGCACGCGGAAGGCCTGAAATATGTATCTGAGATTGTTTAGAAGGAATGCCATTTCATATGTTCAAAGCTAACTTATACTGGTATGAGACATACTTGTTAGAAAGAAGGAGATATCCTGTCACAAATTTTTCAATGTTTAAAAAAGATCAGTTTGTTTAATATGTTTCTGATCCGTAAATGTTGATTACCATAAGGCAAAAATATTTCAGTAACATTATGTTAGTTTACGCAAAAATTATTAGGATGTCGCACAATTTTTTTACCGTTTTCACCCTAAACATCAGCGCCTCTCAAGAACTGGAGTATTTACAAAGGGTATACATGATCGTACTTCTGTACAGTCTGCCCCAATCCCAACCAGGCCAAATTGGGATGGCGGAAGTCCGCGTTGCTATCGCGGTCACGCCACGGCCTGCTTCTCTGCTCCCTCATTATTCCTTTTGCTCTCTCCTGCAGCGTGCATATGCAGCGCAGACGCTTAGCGCTGCGAGCGCGCAAATTTAGGCCGACGTTTCGGCCTGATCCCGATTGGAGCAGACTGTATGTATGAGCTTTATGATCATGTGCATGGGAGAGGCTCAAGACGCCTTGGGGCGGAGTTTGCCATTTTACTCCACTCATCTTTTTCTTTCTTTCTAGCCATGGCAAAAAATACGAAAAGTATACAGTTGAATGTTCGATTTGTCAAGTATATGCTAAGTTGAATAAGGAATTTTTTGGGGTGGAGATACGAGACACTAAAACTCGTTTTTGACTGCTATCAGATTTCCGCTCAGAACTTTACGTGGAATACGATTCGAGCAAACTCTTGATAGTCATCTCGTAGAGCTTGCTTTGCCTTGTCGAATGGTCAAGCCGCATCAATTGAAGGAAGGATACAAAAATACGACCGTATTAGTAAAAACAACAAGAAATTTTGAGGCATCCTAATAGCTTTAATTCGTATTAACTGCTACACAAAAAAAATTTTTTTATTCCGAAACCACTTAGCTGCAAGCCATTCAGTGTGTCTAGTGAAAATTTTGAGACTCCTTATTTTGAGAGTTTTCAACCCTTTATAGGTATTAGTTTACGATTTACCATAGTTACAGGAAAGTTTCTTACAGTACGGTCTCCATTAGCGTTTTCCCATCTAATGCTTTACATTGTGATGTTGAGCTATCGAAAACAAAAAGTAATTAGATATTGATAGTATAGATTTTTGCGACATAGAAATCACTCGCTCATGCTATGCTTGCAGTATATTACAAAGCCTTAGTGAGATTATTCAAATTTCTGCCTCATTGAGTGAATCAGTACTACATTCGCCATACCAGAAATTTCTATTCTGAACAAGATTGGAGCACAAAAAATCCGTCCCTTTTGCAAAGAGAATAAGCGCAGTATGAAATTACAAAATAATGTGCGCAATACTTGGTGATTAATCTTTGATCTTCTGAGTTTTCGCATACCTTTAGGTTCCATTTTATTACGAAAACTCGCTTCATTCTATTGCAGCGCAAAATAAAAACAGCAATCTCCCTTTTTTTATTATGATGGCCAAAACGTTTCGTGAGGACCTCATGCCAGTAGCAACCGAGCCTTGCTCAAAAAACACTCCGTCGTAGCTGCAAGATCTATAACTATGTTAATTAGTGGCACTGGCTGTAAATATGATTTTTACACTCAAACACAACCTCCACTTCAAAAGTTGCGGCAGGGCAGGAGTATAGTGGCGGTCTTCTCGAGACCATTGTCGGAGGAATCACCCATAGATCACGGATACGGGGTTGGCGGGAAACGCCGCCGATTTGACCCTCTCGGAAGGGTATAAAAAAGCGGATAAGGGGTGCCGCGAGCAGAAGACGCTCTCGGGGAGTAGAAACGAGCTGGCCAGAAGAGAAACAGACCTCCCCCCAAGTAACGCTCCAGCCAAGTAATCGAGCCCTACGAGAGGGTCAAATCTTGCATCCCCCCAGCTCCAAGTTTTGCACTAGTTGTTGTTATTTTCTTGTTGGCCCTCGGGCCCTTGTTGTTGTTTCTGCGGTTTTTCTGTACATAAAGCGTTCTTCTTCCGCGCGTGTCTTGCCAGTCAAAGGTTCAAACCTTTTTTCCAACGCTAGACCGTCGACTCCATTACATGGGGGCCGAGCCGACGCATTGACTGGTGGATCACGAGCGGATTGATCGCTAGTGTTAGCTGCGGAGACATCAAGAGGCCACCGGAGCCATCAGAAAACAAAAGGAAAAGAGCACAAGAGAGGAGGGATCGATTTGAACCTTATCACCTCAAGCGCTTACAGAGGCGCCGCTATTGATTGATTTCGATATCCTCATCGATTATCCTGCCTATTTTTCGAGTAAACAAGTCGTTTTTTCGCGTATACACGTCGTTTTTGATGGAAACTTTTGAAGAAAGAAACACATTGCTTTCAGATAAGCACAAAGTTGTCAAGATGGAATAAAAAGAAAAGGATCAAATGAAATCGAATCAGGTAGGACATTTTGAAAAAGTTGATTTATTAGAGCAAATAGAGCTCATCAAGACGGGTGTAGAGCTGCTACCACAAGTGTTGAGCAGGCACCTAAGTGAAAGTAGAGCGGCAGTCAAGTACAGAGCGCCGCTGGAAGAAGAGCTATCTAGGAGAATAGGGGAAACCATGAATCAAATTGAGAATTTGGCTCTCAGTATCAAAATGTTTCTAGGATCCAGGGAAGGAGGGGGAACATTTGATAGAGCAAATGAACCTCTTAAAACAAATCCATTACAGGACAGCCCGCAAGAGTTACCTGAAAGGCCAGCGCTGGAGCACGGCCGAGTTGAAAAAGAGCAGATTCAAGGTGAGGGCAATTTGGCCTTTGCTGAAAGAAGTGCAAGTGATGAAGTATTTCAGATATCGAATTCGAAGACGCGGTGGAAAGAAGCAAGGTCCGTGATTGGTCGGACGTCAGAGCCGCTCTGGAGGCAATCGCAGGACATGAGAGGCAGCGAATTCCTGCCATGTCAAGGTACGCAGGAACAATTATTGAACTACTTTCAAAGTACGAGTCTTGCGGACCCAGGGGTATCCAAGGGGCACGAAAATGAAGACTTTGGGAGTTTTATCAGAAAATTCAAGAGAAAATTCGGTACGATCATTCGGGATGAGCACACCTTGGTAGAAATCCTGGGGGATGAGCATCTAGGAGGGCGAGCCAAGGCGGTGTTCCTGAGTATCCCCTCGGCAGTGAGGCATCAAGGATTTGATAGGGTGGTCGAAGAAATGACCACACTACTAGCGTGCGACTCAACTGCAGCAAGGCTCAGAGCTCTTACAGCTCTGAGAAATTTGCGGATGAGACCTAACCAAGGGGTGGCCGATTTTTGCGTAGCCTTGGAAGGCTTGGCTAGGAAAGCAAATCCTCAGTGTAGCATTGAGGAAAGAGCTATGGAGTATGTACAAATACTCCTGCACAACTTGAGCACCTGGCCGGAATATGTGCAGCTAGTCGGGACATTGCACAAGGTAAACCCAAGGGACGCATACAATACAATCAAGGAAGTGGCGATCGAAATAGAGCTGTCGAAAAGACTGTGCAAGTGGGAAAGAAGGGACGAGCGGCAACCATCGCCGAGAAAGGAGGAAAGAGCAACGCAGAACAGGCATAGTCGAGATGTCAGCGGGGAAAGAGAAAGGCGCAGTGAAGAAAGGGTACCACATTCAACAAGGAATACGGACACCCTACGAGACCGCCAGAACGAAGGAAGGCGATGTTACGGGTGTGGGCGCTTTGGACATCGAATAAGAGACTGTGGAAGCAAGAAGATAAACAACGACCTTAATGGCACAACAAGTCCGATGGCAACGATGATGGACAGAGCACATAATATGGTGGTAAAAAGTGCGTGCGATAAGACAGACGGCTTGATCGGGGAAAAACAGTATTACCAGCGAGGATCCTGAACCGAAGAGTGACAGTGCTAATAGATACTGGGTCGATGATCAGTATCATGCCCATCAAGGTACTAGTAGATGCAAGAGACAGAGGATATGATGGACTCTTTGAAGTTCCTAGAAGTGGAAGAGGGAAGCATTTACGACGCTTCAAACAACATCATGAAGTTCCTTGGAGGGGTGAAAGTTGGCTCGGCCCCCATGTAATGGAGTCGACGGTCTAGCGGTATGGAAAAAAGGTTTGAACCTTTGACTGGCATGACACGCGCGGAAGAAGAACGCTTTATGTACAGAAAAACCGCAGAAACAACAACAAGGGCCCGAGGGCCAACAAGAAAATAACAACAACTAGTGCAAAACTTGGAGCTGGGGGGATGCAAGATTTGACCCTCTCGTAGGGCTCGATTACTTGGCTGGATCGTTACTCAAGGGGAGGTCTGGTTCTCTTCTGGCCAGCTCGTTTCTACTCCCCGCGAGCGTCTTCTGCTCGCGGCTCCCCCTTATTCGCTTCTTTTATACCCTTCCGAGAGGTCAAATCGGCCTCTCCTTTTCCCGCCATCAAATATTGTAGATCGCTGATCCTTTCCATCCAACATCCCTCTCTTCCGGGGAGCCGACGTCCTCGGCGGCTGCTGCAAATTGTTGAGCTTTGCGCCGGGAGCTGTCTCGTGGATGTTGTAGAGCTGTCGCGATCCATCCATCCCTGAAAAAACTATTTTAGAAAGCTGAGAACTACCACCAATTTTTCCTGCTTCTTTAATCGCTTTCCCCTTTCCTATTCTCGAGGGGGCTGAAGTAAATAACTGATTTGGGCTTGCATAATCCTTCAATATTCTGTCAATCACCGACCACACTTTTGACTTCGTTTTCCATACGTACTTGCGTGAAGTGGGTGGCCACGCGGATACAATCTTCCCTCCTGCTCTGAGGTGCTCTTTGCATAAGCGCAATGTTTCTATGATAGCCTCATCCTCCTTGCTTGGGTTCATGGGCCATACTATGATCCATACACGACAGTGTTTCAAATTTCTTAATGCGTCTTTAAGCTGACTGAATGATACTGCCTCCTTGGTCAGTATTCCACTTTGCCTATCTTCCTTGAGTGCCGCTGCACACTCGGGTACTGTGAATGCAATGGGTCCCTTCCTTCTAGACCCTTGCCCTTTCTCCATAGGTGTTATCTCGTCTTTCACTGCTCTCTGTGCTTCATCATACACTTTCCTGAAATCACTTTTAGGTGAGCTCCGCATCTTGATGCCCCTTTTCCTTGATAGGCATAAAGCCTTCTTGGTGCTCTGCCCCCTCTTGCTCCCTTTCTTCACATTTGATTCTCACTAATTTCGTTTTGCCCGGAGGTATCACGACTCGCTCCACTACTCTTATTGTCGTTTCCGGTTTTGGCTGCTGGAGGGTCCATGAGATGCCTAAGCTCTTCAATGCATTCGTTCCTAGGAGCACTTCGTCTCCCTCCTTTGTCACGTGAAATGCCACTGTGCTACTAAATCCTCCTTCAATTTCTACCTCAACTTTCACCCAGTACTCTGCGTTGATACCACTGCTT